>CAUYUJ010011148.1:61951-179451 GCA_963575745.1 Prorocentrum cordatum
TCTGCCCAGATCCTCAGTCTGGCGGGTCGATTGATATCCGGGGCCCTCCGCAGGCGGTGGATGTGGATCTATTCGAGCCTTTAGCTGCCCTGGGACGCTCGGGGTGAAACGCAACACGCTCCCCGTGTTCGAAACGTACCGCGTCGAGGCGTTGCGCTCGGGCTCATTTCGTTGGTCCACGCTGTGGCGAACGTAGCATGGCCGGACGTACGTTTTTCACTCTGCGTGCTGAGTTCCGTGCCGGCACGCTCTGGGCTGCATGTTGCGTAGCGCATCGGGGCAGCTAAGACTCGGGCCCCCAGGGGCCAATACTCAACCAGGTCCACCGCCCGTTGAGGTCCCAGGGGGTCGGTTCCCCGTGCGGTGGATGCGTGGATGTGTGTGTGTGCATATGTAGACATAGAAAACACATACATGAAGAAACGCATACACATTTCAAGGCGTAACTACAGCATTATTTGTGTAGATTGATGTATCTCTAGTACACAAATATAAAGAGCCCCGCCTCGCAGCTCCGGCCCGGTCTTCGGCGGCCTCCCGCGGGGGCCATGGCCAGCCCGCTCGCCCCTACGGGCTACGACCCCGGCATCTACCAGCCTGAAGCAGATCCTATCCCTACGTTCGGCATCGCCTCACCTCGGTGCCGATCTTGAGGGTTCCCTCCATTTCTGAGGGCACATCCCTGAGATTGTCATCGCCTCGGCCTTGCCGACCTTGTCGGCGGCGAGCGCGGGGGGAACACGAGAAGGAGGAGGCCTTCTCAGAAGGCGGCGGGACTTCGCAGAAGCCCTCGCGCCTTCTGGGGAGTTACCTCTATCTTCGGGGAAAGCTTAGACAACTTCTCAGAAGGCGGGGGACTCCCGAGCCTCCCGAGAAGGCCCGCCCCGTCTCACTCCCCCCCCCCCGGCTCGCCGCCGATCATCGGGAGAGGGATAAGTTCGAGGCTGGTCAGGCATGAGGCCGATGAGCCTTTCGGGATCGGCGGGGCCCGCCGGGCCGCCCATGTCCGCCTACCCGGCCGTGCCCACGCAGCGGCTGCTGTCGCCCGCGCGCGCGCCGCCCCCGGCCATGGCGGCGGACCAGTGGCTGCCCCAGCGTTCCCAGCGTCCGCACGAGCCCATTCCCACGGGGCGGGAATTGCTTGGGGGGGCGACACATCGGGGGGCAGCGAGGGCTGCAGAAAAGGGGCCCTTCAGGGCCCCCTATGAAGCCCTCTCTGGGGCCCCAGAGGGGGGCCCTGAGGGCCCGGAAAGGCCACCTTTCTTGTTTCCATTTCTCGCCCCATCATTTATCGCGCCCAATTCCCAGACGGCCTCGAGTCATGTAACAGTGCAACAGACGGTTTCTAGCTATTCGGGGCCTCTGGGGGGCCGTGCAGGGCCTCGGGGCCGTCAAAAAGCCACAGGATGAAAGACCGGTCCCGGGGAATTATGAAACAGTCATAGCGTCGGGCGTCTGGGTTGGAGTCTCGAACAATTTGGGATTCGTAGAGGAGGGGTTGTCCCAAGGTGCGTTTCTGGAGCGTACCCCAGCTGGAAATCTTCTTACCCACATGTTTCGTGGGGTTCTGGTTTTCTTCCCTGCCGCGCCGCACCCGCGTCTCACACCTCCCCCCTCCCCATCTCCTTCTCGCTTGCACACGGACATGCAAGACGTATGCGCCACATACTGGCATCCACATGATAAGCACGTCCACATACAGCCGTACACGCATCATACATCACCCTCATTGAGACACACGTCGTCGCACCCCCACTCCCCTCCTCTCTCCTCCTTCCTCTCCTCACCCGCGCTAAACGCATGCACGGCAAGTACATGAGACACGCGTCTACATACAGCCGCACGCATGCACACACTCGCACACAACACACACACCATACAATGCTAGTGCGCGCCTGGCGTGTTCACTGCAGCGTCCATTGAGGCGTGTGCGCCACATAGTGGGCACACACATGAGACACGTCCCGATATGGCCGCACACGCATCATACACATACACAGAACATGCCATATACAAGACGTGCGTGTAGGATTCGCAGGGGATGGCAGGAGGGGGGTGCGCAGGGGGTGGTCCCTGAGCGCGGCCGTTATGCACGACCGTCGTCCAGGCACAGCAGGCGTGGCACTTTCTCGACACCAGTACGGGTGTGCAGGGGGTGGTCCCTGAGCTCGGCCGCTATGCACGACGGTCGTCCAGGCATAGCAGGCGTGGCACTTCCTCGACGCCACAGGGGGTGCGCAGGGGGTGGTCCCTGAGCTCGGCCGCTATGCACGACGGTCGTCCAGGCATAGCAGGCGTGGCATTTTCTCGATACCATAGGGGGTGCGCAGGGGGTGGTTGCTCGACGGTCGTCCAGGCATAGCAGGCGTGGCACTTTCTCGACACCAGAGGGGGTGCGCAGGGGGTGGTCCCTGAGCTCGGCCGCTATGCACGACGGTCGTCCAGGCACAGCAGGCGTGGCACTTTCTCGACACCAGGGGGTGCGCAGGGGGTGGTCCCTGAGCGCGGCCGCTATGCACGACGGTCGTCCAGGCACAGCAGGCGTGGCACTTTCTCGACACCACAGGGGGTGCGCAGGGGGTGGTCCCTGAGCTCGGCCGCTATGCACGACGGTCGTCCAGGCACAGCAGGCGTGGCACTTTCTCGACACCACAGGGGGTGCGCAGGGGGTGGTCCCTGAGCTCGGCCGCTATGCACGACGGTCGTCCAGGCACAGCAGGCGTGGCACTTTCTCGACACCATGGGGGTGCGCAGGGGGTGGTCCCTGAGCGCGGCCGCTATGCACGACGGTCGTCCAGGCACAGCAGGCGTGGCACTTTCTCGACACCAGAGGGGGTGCGCAGGGGGTGGTCCCTGAGCTCGGCCGCTATGCACGACGGTCGTCCAGGCATAGCAGGCGTGGCACTTTCTCGACACCACAGGGGGTGCGCAGGGGGTGGTCCCTGAGCTCGGCCGCTATGCACGACGGTCGTCCAGTGCGCAGGGGGTGGTCCCTGAGCGCGGCCGCTATGCACGACGGTCGTCCAGGCATAGCAGGCGTGGCACTTTCTCGACACCACAGGGGGTGCGCAGGGGGTGGTCCCTGAGCTCGGCCGCTATGCACGACGGTCGTCCAGGCATAGCAGGCGTGGCATTTTCTCGACACCACAGGGGGTGCGCAGGGGGTGGTCCCTGAGCTCGGCTGCTATGCGCGACGGTCGTCCAGGCACAGCAGGCGTGGCACTGTCTCGACACCAGAGGGGGTGCGCAGGGGGTGGTCCCTGAGCGCGGCCACTATGCACGACCGTCGTCGAGGGCATAGCAGGCGTGGCATTTTCTCGACGCCAGACGGGGTGCGCAGGGGGTGGTCCCTCACCGCGGCCGCTATGCGCGCCGGTCGTCCAGGGCATAGCAGGCGTGGCACTTGCTCGACACCATAGAGGGTGCTCACGGGTTGGTCCCTCACCGCGGCCAATCTGCACGACGGTCGTCCAGGGCATAGCAAGCGTGACGCTTTCTCGACACCAGACGGGGTGCGCAGGGGGTGATCCCTCACCGCGGCCGCTATGCGCGCCGGTCGTCCAGGTCACCGGGCTCGCAAAGTGTGGCTGGCGCGGCGCTTCTCCTCTTCCACCTCCCCTCTTGAGTGGCGTCACCAACGGTATCGGCGGGGCAACGGCCACCAACATCATTCTCACATGCTTCACTTCAGCTATCATCACTCCAGCCATAATATAAGTATGTGGGGTTCCTCGGTAGCGCAATTTCCCATCTCACACAGCACGTTTTGAGCGTCGTTCCTCCTCTGACCCCACCTCTTCCCCTACCCCACCTTTACGTCGCTCCAGGAAGGAGACAGACTGGCACGAGTATAAACTTTCGGAATTCAACGCGGTTTTATTGGATCAGCGATTGGGCTCTCTTGTCGATGATCATGACGGGATGTTGGTGGTGACACGATGGCGGTGTGCGATGGTGTAGATGATGATAATGGTGGCCGGTGACCATGGGGAGTTATGGCATGATTATGAGTGAGTGAGTGATGAGTGGATGTGGGTGAGTGAGAATGTGAGCGGGTGATGCTGATGATGATGATGACGGCGGTGGTGATGATGATGCTGATGGTAATGCTGTGAGTTTGTTGGTGGTACAGATCGTAATCGTGATTATTTTGAAAGAAGAAGAGGATGAGAGGGGGTGCGTGATGTTTATGCTGGACAGGAAGGCAGAATGGGGGTAAGGTGTGAGGTTCCTCCGCGGGGGGTGTGCAGAGAAAATAAGAGCCCCGATAAGGATGTGGGGGACGACCGGTCCGAGGGAATGGGTCGAGACCTCCAGGGTCGGTGCTATGAAAAAATACGACGTCGGGTGTCGGGGTTCGAGTCTCGAACAATCGGGGTACTGCAGAGGAGGGGTTGTCCCAAGGTGGGGTTCGGGAGCGTACCCCAGCTGGAGATCCTCGTTTCCTTCTTACACGGGCTGATTTGAGCGATGTCACTCTAACCCCACCTGTTCCCCTACCTCACCTTAACGTCCTCCTCGAGAGAAGACAACATTGTATGAACACAAACTTTCGGAATTCCGCGCGGGTTCACAAGTGATAGAACAACTCAAATGTGTTGTCACAGTCTGTTTATCACTCTTGAGCCGAGCAGTTGTTATCACACTTGAGATTTTTAACACACTTGAGCCGAGGGTTGGCGCTGGGTTCCCCTGTCGGCACCTCTGGCGCCGCCCCGCCGACCCAAGCGATCTGCTCCGAGCTCCGAAAGTTTATGCTCTTGCTACTGTGTCTTCCTCTCAAGCAGGGGATTTGTCCATGACCATCGCTTGTCTTCGGAGACATCGGCAGGCGGTGGATATCATTCACCCATTCTGGCCCTGGGGTGGCCAAACGTATCCATGTCGACAGACTGCCGAGGTCCCCGAACGTCGTTTCCCACGCAGTGGTCGCGAACACATCCACGCCTCGCAATCCGGGCCTCACGCTGCAGGGGGGGCCACGTCTGCCGTGCAAATAGCGGTGCTCTCCCGTATCCAGCGCGGGGGGCTGGCGCGGATTCGTCGCGGTTTCGACGCAGGTTCGAAGTGGGTTCGACCCAGATCCGACGTCAATAGCGACGCGATGGGATAGGTAAGGGTCCACGCCAGCATTTACAACATAACAGACCCTCTCGGATCGTGAACAAAGACACGGCGGAAGGTTTCTTGCAAGTTTCCATCTCTGGGAGCGCTTGCCCAGGACCGTCGACATTCATTCAGGATGAGAAGTCGGTGCCGGGGGCTTGGCCGAGACCTGTTCATGTTTTTGCCCTTCTGGGGGGCCTCCCCGGGCACGCCTTCGTGGACAAGGAGGCACACAGCTCGAGAGACTCAGCAGGATGGTCTCCAAGGATGGGGTCCTGGGGTCGATCTCGAGCTCATGTGGGGGCGGGCGAAGCCCCTTTGGGTCACCCGCGGGGGCACGACGACAGCCGCGCTTCGCGCATTTTGGTCCGTGCCAGAGATAGGGGAACACACAATGACACAAACCTCCTCCTCCTCCTCCTCCTCCTCCTCCTCCTCCTCCTCTTCCGTCTCCGCCTCCGCCTCGGAGGTAAGCGCGGATTCCTCGGAGCGTCGCGGGGGCTCCTTGGCGGCTCCTCCGGCGGCGCCTCTGGCGCGCTCCGCGCGCCAGGGAGGGGAGTTCAGCGCCGATCTGAGAAATCCTCGCGGGCCTCCGAGTTCTTATATTTATGTATTGCTTGTTTCCCTAAGAGAGTCGTCCTTCTACAGTCAAGGCGCTGAAAGGAGGACCGCTTTGGGCTCGGGAGGGCCGTGCGCGAGAGTGACGAGGAATTGCCCCGCGCATCGCGTGGCGCAGAGCGTGAAGGCGGGCGGCCCAGGGGAAGCAGCAGCAGCCACCTACGTCGGGAGCAGCAGCGGCTGCCAGGAGGAGGAGGAGGAGGAGGATACTGGCGGATTGCACAGCCTTGAGGGTGGCTGGCCCCTGTGCGAGTTGGCACCGTAAAGAGCGTTACTTCTCGGTGGTGTCTGATGCCCCTGACTGGGGGGATAAAAGAGGCGGCCACCAACCGAGAGGGGCTCCCGTGCTGCCTCTGTCCGAGGGCGCCGAAAAGACGGCCACCTTTCGAGAGACACCTGTGACAGGTGGTGAGACCCTTTGGGAGTGGGTTTGCCTGCTCGGGCAAGCAATGGGAATGACATGGTCGTCAGTTGGGCGACTGCGCTGGGGTCTCCAGCGAGAGCCTGGGGTGGGAAGGCAGGTGGGATAACGGGCAGCGGAGAGGAATGCGATGATGGATGACACAGAGGTTGGGGGGTGAGATCGCAGAGGAAATGAGAACGATAGTGAGATCGATAGAAAAAAGAACAGCAGCAGAAAGCACGCATCAGACGGCGAAGATCGAAACGAGAATGTACGAGAAGTTTGGGGCGGCGAAATCAAGTTCAGGGGCGCAGGGATGCGTGCAACTCCCCGCCTGTAAGCCGAGCGGTTGATTGGACACAAGAATGGGTTTCCCGCTGTCCAGGCGACCAGAGAAAAAATATGAGAGAATGGCACGGGGGAGTGTACGCGAAGCTTGGACACCCGATTTGGGGCTGCAAGACAACAGTGCCACAAGTAACGCTACGCGAAGTCGCGCAAGGTGCGGGTGAGAATGTGGCGCAAGCTATCGCGCCCGGCCATCGCCCTTGTATCTTGGTTTGAGTGTTGGACGGCCCTGAAGGGCATTCCATGGGCTGACCAATGGGCGAGCCACACACACAAGTGTAAGGGTTGAGCGGCCTGTTGAGAGGCCACTGGAGGGCATTCCATGGGCGGCAACGCGGGCGAGACACACGGCCCTGAACGTCATTCCACGGGCGGATGCACGGGCGAGCCACACACAGCGTGGTAAATGCCACGGGGCGGCACACCGTGACACGCTTTCGCGAGATGGAGGAGCCGGGCCGTGCCTGATGAAATGCCCTCCAGGTTCGATGGGAAGCCTGAAATGGTCTACTGACACAACCGTTAGGACCGAATGCAAGATGGACGAGTGGCCCGACAAATGGAGTGAAAGCGGCAATGGGATCAACGGGCTTCAAATATGAAGCGGCACTGGCGGGTGCCCATCAATGGGGTAGCCGGATGGTCAAGGATGATGGGGCAACGGGCATGGAAGAAAGAGGCAGGAAAAGAGGAGGATGGGGAGGAGGAGGAGCAGGAAGAGGAGGAGCAGGAGCAAGGCACGCAGCGAGAGAGAGAGAGAGAGAGAGGGGAAGAGAGGGAGAGAGAAAGAGAATGAGAAGGAGAGGGAAGCAAGAACAGGGAGACAACAAGGGAAACGGGACCACAGTGAGGCCGGGAAAGATGGGGTAGCAGTGGTGGAGAAACGGATGACGCCGCCCCGGTCCAGGAGAGAAGGAGGAAGAAGATACCCAGAGCTCAGCACTCCAGCCACTGCTGTGAACCTGCTCCACAGACGGGCGTCCGAATGAACAAGTAGACACCTTTAGAGAGCTGCGATGCAAACATGAATACCACCGCAAGAAGGAGCGCCGCAGGAACGGAGAAGCAGGGAGACATGGGAAGAACAAGGAAACCGGGGAAACAAAAAGGCGAAGCAGGACGGGGCAGCAGTCAGAGGGAGGAACAGAAGAGGGAAGACGGGGCAAGCGAACAACCCAGGCAACAAATAAAACCAATAACCCAAGTTGGGCACGTAGGCAACGGCCTGCGGGGGAAAGTAATTTCGCCCCGCGGGGAGGTAGGCCCGAGCCTATCGGAAAGACGGGGGTAGCGGGATGAGCTGGGAGAGAGCAAGGGCACCGGGGTAGCACAATGGCAAAGAAGGATGGGGTAGCAGCGGTGGAAGCAGGATGAAGGATGGATCGCTGGTGTCGCCCCAGCTCCCTAGCCTTAGGGGGCTTGTGAGGGTGCTCGTCGAGAGTACCCAGGAAGCACTCTCTTACCAGCGCCCCGTGCGTCCCTCACAAGAATCGACCCCGAAGGATGCGGGTAGCCTTTGGCACGGGGAGGAGGAGGAGGAGGAGGAGGAAGAGGAGGAGGAGGAGGAGGGGTCAGGACAAGCTAGGTGCGCTCGCGACATATCTGTCGTCCTACCTCTCCCTCCCACCCCTTACCATGGCGTAGATCTTCTCTCCAGTCGCACAGTCGGATGTCGAGCAGGGCAATGATCGCGAGAGGGTACGAGATGCATGGTAGAGCACTGCATGGCATGGCGTAGAAGAGCACAGCAGAGCGTAGCATGCCATATCACGGCGTGGCATTGCGCAGTGGAGCACTGCATCACAAAACGCTGCAACGAGCAGCGCGGCATCGCACAGCGGCGCAGCACACAACCCCGCGCAGCATGCCATGGCACGGCGCCGGGCTCCCTGGCAGGGCAAGCGGAGCGTCTCCGAGACGTCGGGGCCGGCCTGGAGTCGTGGCTCCGTGTCCAGCTCCCTGCGCTCCCCGAGAAGCTGCTCCACGCAGGGCGGGGCTGGCGGAGCGCCCGCCGGCTCGGCTCGAAGGAGCACCTCCTCGAGGCAGGGGCGGGGCTCCCCCCCTTGATGCTGCCTGGGGACGAGGACGACCCAAAGCGGATCGTCTTCGAGACGTCGGGGCCGGCCTGGAGTCGTAGCTCCGTGTCCAGCTCCCTGCGCTCCCCGAGGAGCTCCACGCAGGGCGGGGCTGGCGGAGAGCCCACCAGCTCTGCTTGGAGAAGCACTTCCTCGCAGCAGGGACGGGGGCTCCCCCTTGAGATGCTGCCTGGGAACGAGGACGACCCCAAGCGGGGGGGGCCTCTGCGGCCCAGAAGAGCAACGGATCGACACCGAATGTGAAATCACTTCGATGGTTTTTGTCGGGGGGGGCATTCTCTAAAGTGTGGGGCCTGTTTGGAAGCACCGAAAACGCATGCGCTGCAGCGGGAGCACGATTTGGAACAACCAGAGGCGCAGAAATGTGACCAGCGCTTCGACGGGAGCATCATTTTGAAAAGCCAACCCCAGCGACAATCCAATTCTTTGAATTCTGCGTGTGCAAGAGAGTACGCGGAGGGGGGCCAGACATCTTCTAGACGTCATCCGGGGAGAGAGAAGAGTAGTATTCATTTGTGTAACTGTCGAGGAGAAGGAGGAGGAGAAGGAGGACGAGGAGGGGTGAGGACAAGCTAGGTGCGCTCGCGTCAGATCTGTCGTCCTACCCCTTTCTCCCATCCCTTACCATGGCGTAGATTTCCTTTCCAGTCGCACAGTCGGATGTCGTAGCATGGCATAGCACTACATGGCATAGCATGGTGTTGAAGATCAACGCGTAGCATGACACAGCATGGCATGGCGACGCTCCAAAGTGGTGGGGGCTTCTGCCCCAACAAAAACAACGAATCGACAACGAATGTGGAATCACTTCCGATGGTTTTCTCGGGGGACATTTTTTTGTTTTCGGGGCCCATGTGGAAGGACCGAAAACCATGCCGTGGCATTCCACTAGAAATAAGAACGCCAGCGCTGCAGCGGGAGCACGATTCGGAGCGAGCGGAAGCGCGGAAATCATGCCAGCGCTGCAGCGGGAGCACGATTCGGAACGAGCGGAAGCCCGAAAATGAGGCCAGCGCCTTAGCAGGAGCATCATTTTGAAAAACAACCCAAGCGAAATCCCTGTTCCTGGGAATCCTGTGTGCAAAAAAGAGTACGTGGAGGGGGGCCGATCATCTTCTGGACGTCACCGGGGGAGAGAGAAGAGCGTAGTATTCATATTGCATAATTGTGGAGGAGAAGGAGGGTTAAGGAGGAGGAGGAGGAGGAGGAGGAGGAGGAGAAGGAGGAGGAGAAGGAGGAGGAGGAGGAGGAGGAGGAGGAGGAGTGCGGGGGGGAGGACGAGGGAGGAGAAGGAAGGAGGAGGCACGAGGGAAGATGAGAGAGGCACAGACTGAAGCTGCTCGGAATGCGGCGCCATGAAGTCTGCAGTGGGTCGGGGAGCTTAAATCGCCTCCACCTCTACGACGGGGTACCCGATCGACGAGGCGAGGAAGAAGGTGAGCAGCAGCGGGCCCGTCCACGAGCCCGATGCCAGGCAACCATAACATGTTTCTGCCGAGCAAGCTCCCCATAACCTCACACCCGCCGACGGTGGGGAGCCGTAGCCACTCCAAGCGAGGACAGCCCCAGCACAGGAACATGGTGAATGCAGCCCGGCTGGCTAAGCACGAGCCGTATCTATGCACCACGAAAAATGAAGGCCGTCGTGCATCGCCCCATCCTGAGCTCCTCGTGCCGTCTGCTGTTCGGCGGGCGGGGGGGGTAGTGCGCATGGTGACGTTCACCCGGCCTGTCTGCCAGGGAGAGGGAACGTCACGAATTCCACCTCCCCTCCCGGCTTGAGTTCACCCTACCTGCCGTCGCGGCGTGTCGTGGCCCTGGTGGGTTACACACCACGGGCCGAGGATGCAGGATGAGACAAGACGGATGAGGGAGGAATGATGGAAGAGGGTGCGAGGATCTCTCCAGGAGGGGGGAGCCTCCTCCTCCTCCTTTTCCTCCTCCTCCTTCTCCTCCTCCTCCTCCTCTCCCTCCCCATCCCCCTCCTCCTCCTCCTCCTCCTCCCTCTCCTCCTCCTCCTCCCTCTCCTCCTCCTCCTCCTCCTCCTCCTCCTCCTCCTCCTCCTCCTCCTCCTCCTCCCCCTCCTCCTCCTCCTCTTCCTCCTCTTCCTCCTCCTCCTCCTCCTCCTCCTCTTCCTCCTCCTCCTCCTTCTCCTCCTCCTCCACCTGGGAGAAGGTAGAGAGAAGGAGAACGAGGAGCTGGGAGGGACAGGAATGCTGCAGGAAACTCTTTCCTCCTCTCTTTCTCACGGGGGGAAGAGCAGGGCGTTCCGTGGCAGCGTGCGTGCAGTCGCTGGCAATGCGTCAGCATGTGTGGCGGAGGGGGGGATGGATCGGAAGCCTTCGCCTGGCTTCTGAATGGAAGATGTAGGCGGGTTCGAGCGAGGGCAGGGGTGGGCGGGACGAGAACGTGAGTGAGACAGGAGCGCTCTGTGGAGGAACGACGGAGGGAGGAGAAAGGGGCGGTGCAAAGCTAGGTGCCCTTGCGCCAGATCTGACGTCCTACCCCCCCTCCCACCCGGCCCTTCCGATTGGGCTGAATAATTGTTACTGCGCGTACTGGAATGTCCTGGGGGACCTTGGTCCGTCAACTGGCCCGGTAGTGTGATGTGCATTAAGAGGGGGGGGCGTTGTCCAGTGGAGGGAGCGGGATGATGATGATGATGATGATGATGATGATGATGATGATGATGATGATGATGATGATGATGATGATGATGATGATGATGATGATGATGATCATGATTATGATCATGATGATGATGGTGGTGATGATGATGAACATGATGATGCTGTTGATGTTGATGATGATGCTGATGCTAATGCAGATGCTGATGCTGATGCTGATGCTGATGATTGTGATGGTGATGGTGATGGTGATGGTGATAATGATGGTGATGATGCTGATGCTGATGATGCTGATGATGCTGATTGACGATGATGGCGATGATGATGATGATGATGCTGATGTTGATGATGATGATGATGATGATGATGATGATGATGATGATGATGATGATGATGATGATGATGATGATACTGATGATGATACTGATGATGTTAATGATTGTGATGGTGCTGATGCTGATGATGACGATGATGATGATAATGACGAGGAGGAGGAGGAGGAGAACGAGGAGGACGAAGAGGAGGAGGTTGAGGATGAGCAGGGTGATGATCAAGAGGAGGATAGAGGTGGAGCAGCAGCATTCTCTGGTTGAGCAACAGGTCCGAGAGGAGGCGGACAATTAATACGCAATGGGGGACGGCAACGACTACGAAGGAATCACATCTAGCAATGTGGCCCGATCTGGGGTGGGAGCGCCGTCCCGAACGACGTGGGCACAGCGCCGATCCTGAAACATGGCCAGCGCTGCAGCGGGAACACATGCTTGACAGACCGATCACCGACCCATTGTAAAGACCCAGGAGATAGAACTTACTGCAATCATGTGCGGAAAAAGCAATGTGCTTTGGACGCGGGTGCACCGCTGCACATTGCACATGGTCAGGGGGGAGATGGAGAGTAGACATGTCTGATGATTAGGTTCCTGTTGAGAGGGAGGAGGGGGAGAGAGCGAGATACTGGAGAGGGAGAAGGACACTCCCTCCCGCTAGGCTCTGGAGATCTTCTGGGAACACACGGGAACATAGACGGTTTCCGAGCAACACGTGCAACCACATTCAGCACTTTTCCGCCCCCTACGTTTTTAATAGTAACGGATGGGACCTTCGCGGCCCTCCGGGTTGAGAGTGCATTAGCGTGCGTTCTCGTTTGGTCGTTGATGACAAAGCGTCCAACTAGCGTCGATGTGCCGATGCAGCGTCGACGCAGCGTCGGCCAGCGTCGTTTCGAGAGAGCCAGCAAGATGGCATGGGGGAAGCTATCATGAGTTGTCACCGAACCTCGTCCTCCAGGATTTCGAGGCGGATCCAGCCATGGCGGCAAGGGCCTCCTCGGAGACCGCGCACAAAACGGACCAGATAGCGCAAGACCTTTCCTCTCTCTCTCTCTCTCCTCCTCCTCCTCCTCCTCCTCCTCCTCCTCCTCCTCCTCCTCTTCCTCCTCTTCCTCCTCTTCCTCCACTTCCTCCTCCTACCCCTCCTACCCCTGTTACCCCTCCTACATACCCCTGCTACCCCTCCTACCCCTGCTACCCCTGCTACCCCTTCCCCTTCTTCTCCTTCTCCTCCTCCTCCTCCTCCTTATCCTCCTCCTCCCACCCCTCCTACCCCTCCTACCCCTCCTACCCCTGCTACCCCTCCTGCCCCTTCCCCTTCGTCTCCTTCTCCTCCTCCACCTCCTCCTCATCCTCCTCCGCCCGTGCCCCACGGCGGTCGTCGCGCTAACTTCCCCCCCCCCCTCCTCTTCTGCGGGCGCTCCTCATCCTTCTGCCCCTGCTCCTCCTCCTCCTCCTCATCTTCCTCCTCCTCCTCCCTCCTCCTCGTCCTCCTCCGCCTCGTCCTCCTCCGCCTTCTCCTCGCCCTCCCCCTTTTACTCCTCCTCCTTCTCCTCCTCCTACTCCTCTCCCTCCTTCTGCGCCTCCTCCTCTTCCTCCTTCTTCTCCTTCTCCTCCTTCTACCCCTCCTACCCCTCCTACCCCTTGCCCTCCTCCTCCTCTTCCTCCTCCTCCGCCTCCGCCTCCTCCTCCTCCTCCGCCTCCGCCTCCTCCTCCTTCCCCCACCGCTACCCGCGCTCGCGGTCCCCCGTTTACGAGGGGAGGGGCGAAGCATGGGAGGACGATAAAGAGATGGACGGACGGAGGAGCAGATGGAAGAGGGAGGGGGAGTATGACCTTCGTCCTTCTGCACTTCTTGCTAAGCCGAGTTGCAGGGAAAAGGGGGGGAGAAGGAGGAGGCGTTGGGACGAAGAGCAGAGGCATGAAGGACGGAGGGAGGAGGAGGCGGACCTGAGGAGCCTCTTCCGCCTCCTCCTCCAACCCTCCCTCCCTCGCTCCCTCCTTCCCCCTCCTCGCCAGGCGGAAACCCCCAAAAAGTCCCCGACAACCTCCCAGAACCCTCGGCGCCGTCGTCAAGGTCAGCAACGTCCGCGTTGCCTGCATCGGCGTCGGCTTCGTCATGGTCTCCGTCATCGTTGTTGCCGACATGGTCGTCGTCGTCTTCGTCGTCGTCTTCGCCGTCGTCGTCGGCGCCGGCGACGTCGTCAACGCCATCGTCGTCTTCGCCATCGTCGTCTTCGCCATCGTCGCTGGCGCCGGCGTCGAGGGCTTCGGCGTCGTCGTTGTCGCTGCCCTTCTCGTCGCCGTCGTCGTCGTCGTCGCCGTCGTCGTCGTCGTCGTCGGCGTCGGCGTCGTCGTTGACGTCGTCTCCTCCTCAAGACTCGGCTGTTCCTCCTCCTCCTCCTGCCCCTCCTGCTGCTCCTCCTCCTCCTCCTCCTCATTCTCCTTCTCCTCTTCCTCCTCTTCCTCCTCTGTAGCCATGTTGGCTCAAGTGCGTGGCGGGAGGCTCAGCGACTTGAGGTGTGGCAAGGGGGAGGTGCGCCCCGTGATCCCTGAGCCGCGCCCAGGCTTTCACACGGAGCCAGTTCAGGGCTACTCCAGTACAGTACTTTGTGCCTCACGGGCACGGTTCGCGTTCTTGTGAGCTCCTGTCGGAGCCCATGGTGGTCAAGGATGCTACGGAGCAGTTCCTCTCGTGCACGAGTTGTCGCTACTGCTGGAACTGCAAATCGAGGTCTGAGTGTTTTTCGTGTGGCGCTGCCCTCGTCCCTGCAGTCCAACCACCGTGGCGGAAGGCGCAAGGAGCATGGTCGGAGCCAGGTGGCGAGGGCCAGTTGCGGCAGCCAGCCTAGCCGCCAGGGTCCTGGGCGCATTCCCGCATGCAGGCACCCAAGCAACCGACGC
Organism: Prorocentrum cordatum; assembly: GCA_963575745.1. Lineage (NCBI taxonomy): Eukaryota > Dinophyceae > Prorocentrales > Prorocentraceae > Prorocentrum > Prorocentrum cordatum. Next base: position 76,386 of record CAUYUJ010011148.1, read on the forward strand.
CGCCGCAGCGCGGAACGTGCACTGCCTCGGTGGCCGAGCTCTTGCAGCAGCTCCAGCAGCACGCCTGCAAGGATGCAGGGGCCCAGGAGCTCCAGGCCCTGGTGCAGCAAGCGGTGGCACCTGAGCCAGCTGCCGCGCCTCGGCAGCAGTTGCTGGAGGAGAGCATCAGCGCGAGGGGGGTTGCGTGTCGCATGGCCGAGAAGGCGCTCGAGCAGGCGGTGCAGCAGGATGACGAGGCGCGGCGCTGGCTGGAGGATTTCAGCAAGAAGACGGCGGCGGCAGCTCATGCGGCGGTGCTGGCCAAGGCAGAGTGGCAGACTGAGCTCAAAGCGGAGCTCCAGCGTGTGGCGGCTGGCACAGCTGGGCCAGATGCGACGCAGATGCCAGCCTGTTCGCAACTCAACCTGTCGCCGTTGCTCGCTGATGGGAGCGGTTTGTAGGGGGCCACATGCGAACCCTACCCCTGCCCCCCACGATTTCTGAGGGGAGGGTGGGGTTCACTTCGTTCGGGGGCCCCCGAGCGCAGTGAACCCCACCCGCTCCCGAGCGAAGTGAACCCCACCCTCCCACTCAGACATCGTGGGGGGTAGGGGTAGGGTTCGCATGTGGCCCCTAGTTTAGACGCGGTCGAGATCGTCGACGGACAACTACTCGACCTCAGCGGCCTGGAGGTTGAGAAGGTCGAGAGGAGCACGTGGCTGGAGCTCAAGGGCAACATGGCCAAGGAGCTCCAGAAGATCATCGTGGCGGCTACTGGGCCGAGTGCGGAGAATATACAGAAGCTCCGTGCTGAGGCCAGGGCGATGCGCCAGCGCTTGGCTGCCATGTGGACCCGCAAAGATGACGTGTCGATCGTTTCCAGCAGGGGAGTGTCATCGACTCCTGGGGGTGCGTCTGCTCCTCCCCCTGCCGATGCGAGCGCTGGGGCTGGTGCCAGTGCAGGAGGGAGGCCATCAGGCTCAGCATCTGCGGCCGCCCCAGGAGCACAGCAGCAGCAGTCAGTGGCAGCAGCGCCCGCCGCTGAGAAGTTGCAAGCAGCTGCCGCGGCAGCCAGAGCGAAGTTGGCTGGGGGCGCCCACGAGAGCCTTTAGTGCGGACCCGCCGTTGCAGCAACTAATGGGGAGGCCACCTGAGGGAGCAGTCCCGCGGGCAGACGCAAACAGGCGTGAGCTTGTCGAAGCGAGGATGAGCTGGGGCGCCAGAGGAATCTGGAACGTCAAAGGAGAGGGCCACGTGGACCAATGTTCCCCGCAGCACTGTTGCGTGGAGTAACACGTCAGTTTTTTGCGACATCCAGGCCATGCACAGCTCAGGCGGGACATGATCAGGGGGTGCAGTGGTCGCCCGAGGTGGGGCCGAGGGCGCGAGGGTCCTGGCGAGCTGGAGCAGGCGGCCATGGAATGGTGCATTGAAGCCTGGTTAAAGGGCATACGCAACATGCGAGCCGTTCGAGACATCATGAGATCCCTGACTGGTTCGTTGCAGTATGCCTTTGCTTACTATTGCTGGAGTGGCCTGGGAAGGCCGGCGGACCTTTTTTGTGAGCAGCCTGCAGGCAGGAAGCAGTGGCATTTTTCGGGGCCGACGGAGGTCCTTTGGAAGCCCAGCCGAGGGCAGACCCCTGAAGGAAGGCAGATGCCCTTGGATCGAGGCCGCAGAAATGCTGGTCGATGCCCTCGACCAGGTCCAGCCTCCTCTCTGGGCCACGGTTGTGTGGGTGGTCGGCGCCCCAGAGAGGAGCGGCTTCCCGTGCGCGCCGGGGCCTCCAGAGGCCCTGGGGCAGCCCGCCAGAGGGCAGACCCCGAAAGGGAGTGGCGGTCCGCTGAGCGAGGCCGCAGGCATGCGGGCGGTCGTTGCCCTCGCTCAGGGCCAGCCGCTTTCTTGGGCCGCAGATGCGCGGGTGGTCGACGCCCCAGGAAAATGCGATGCTATAGGGGTGCGCCACGTCCGCCGACCTCTCTATAAACTACTGCGCCTCCAGCAATGCATTCCACGAGGCTTGTCTGAATCGCGACGCGGCGCTCGACGTCGTTCGCGTTGACATCGCGCGCGTGCGCAGACGAGAGAATACGTTGATTCCCCGGCTTTTTGATAGGCGACCCCACAACGAGGGTGAGATGGCAGCCGCGAAAAGGCTGTTGCAGGCGCTCCGAGGGGAGGGCGTGGATTGGACGCAGCGGGGGCGGAACGTGCCGCGACGCCAGCGGTGCAGAAGAAGCGCCGCGCAGCTGGGGCGCAGCTCTGTCGAAGATGCGCGGAAGAACGCGCGAGAGCCGCGCGCGAGTCAAACAATCGCAAGCGGAAGTCCGAGGCAGAAGCGAAACCGTGGGTCTGCTGCGCGACAGAGCGCGGGGAGGCGTTCTGGGACGCGACTCATTCGAAGCCCGAGCAGGCGGAGGAACGCCGAAGAAACAGCAGCACAAGAGTGGTCTGTAGAGAATGTGACAAGCGGGCCGTCACCACGACGGGGGCGGCCGATGCTGCGAAGCGGTTGAAGCGACTGCTGACGCGCGCAGCGCGCGAGAAGGAGTTCGCTCGGCAGGAGCGCATGTGCGACGAATAAGAGAGCATACACTTCGCGAGGCAAACTAACATTTCACGCGCGGGTTGCATTGCCAACGGGTTCACGGCGCGCAGTTGGCAAGCGTTCCAACGCTTCGGCGCCTGCCAACGAAAGCTCCGGAAGTCGGAGTTCACGCGTGGGTCGCATTTCGCGCGCGCCATCGAAAGACGCGCGTTGAAGTGCAGGGCGCGCGCGTGGGGCCCGTGGAAGCGCTCGGGGCAGCGCGCGAATGCTCGGGGCCGCGGAGGTCGAAAATCCAATGCGGTCGGGCTCCAAGGGGGGCCCAGGGTCCGTCGTCTGCCACCTCTCGGGCAGAATTCCGAAGCCGGGGCGAGGACAAATAGCAGGAATGCGTCAAGTTCATGGCAGTTTGTGGCACGCTCTGGGATGTCAGCTGGGATCTCGTGGCGAGGATTCTCGCGGGCTTCTTCGGGGCGGCTTCGAAGGGTCTTGGGGGCCGTTTTGGGGCTTCCTGTGGGCTGATTGGGGGCTCCTCGGGGCCTCTCGGGTGCTTCGCGGGGGCCTCATGGGGCCGCTTGGGGGCCTCTTGGGTCTTCCGGGGAGCTTCGTCGGGCAGTGCGCTGGAATTCGCGGTTCGTGGTCCCTCTCTCGGGCCTTTTTGGGGGCCGTCTTGGGTTTTTTTGGTGCCGTCTAGGGCGCCTCTTGGGCCGCGTTGGAGTTTTGGTGGGTTGTCTTTGGGGCCTCCTGGGGGCCGCGTGGGCCGTCCTGGGGTGGCCCTGGGGGCTTCGCGGGGGCCTCGTGGGCGGTTTTCAACGCAGTGAAGGCTACAGAGTTGAAAAAGCTGAACATGCGCGTTCCCCCTGGGGAATTTCAATATTTTGTTTTTGGGGGGGGCTTCTTGGGGGGCCTCTGGGGCGCCTCGTGGGGTGTCGTGTCGGCCCCTAGGACCGTTTTGAGCTCTTGGGCAATTTGGGGCGATCTTGCGGCGACTAGGGGTTCTCGTGGATCGTCTTGGCGGCTTCTTGGGAGGCGTCGAGTGCCGTCGTGCAGTTCAAGAGCGAGCCCAGGCAGCCCAGACCGCCATGGGTGACTTCGGCCCAGGGCCACCCGGGGCCGGGGGGGGGGTCAAAATCCAAGTTTGGGGTCCCTGTGCGATTATGGGAAGGCAATCTCACGCGCCTGCAGACCCACAAGGGGTCGGCGGACTCCCGTGGCGCATCGGGGCGCGGAGACGTTCTTGGGGGGCCCGCGGCAGGGCAGACATTATGAAAGGAGGGGAAGCGAGCTCTGGGGCGAAGCCGCAGGCGCGCAGGTGTGCGATGCCCTCGATCGAGCTCAGCCTCGCCATAGTCCCGCGGACGCGCGGGCGGCCGAAGCCACTGCGGTGAGCGCCCCCTCCCAGGCTGCGGGACGAAATGGCGCCCTGGGGTGCCCGCGGCAGGGCAGTCCCGGAAGCTGGGGGCGTAGACGAGCGCTGTCTGCGGCGGGCCAGTGGCAGGTCTGACTCAGGCGTCGGAGGGCTACAAACATGATTACGGCACCACGGTGGTCAGCTACAATGCGAATGCTTGGAAGGAGGCCAAGAAGCATCCAGATTTGGCCCGTGGGGTCAAGGGGCGCAGTTGGATGCTTGCCTCAAACGTGAACGCAGGCCGGTGGAGGCCCAGATCAAAGCGGCGAGAACTTGGGCACATCCGCGAGGATATATGTTAGAATGGGTTGCGGCTGTCGAGGCCAGGGCCCGTCGCGAGTTGCCGTTTCTTGTTGTCTCGGATGGTGGCCGCGCCGCCCGGGCGAGGCCCGGGGCCGACTTTTCCTTGCTCGAGCGCATCAGTGAACTGACGGCCTCAGCAGGGTGCCGCGATTTATTCGGAGGCGGCTGGAACTTCGGCGAGGAAGATCTCGGAGCGCCCCAGTGGGCAGAGCACGCGGAGGCATCATTGTTGCGGCCGCAGGAAGCCAGGTGCAATCCAACCAACTCTGCCATGATCTGTCTGTGGCCAGCTGGTGTTTCGACCACCCTGTCTCGGACCGTCGGGCTCAGCTGGGCGCGCCTGCGGGCCCGCGCGCTGCGAGGGTGCTCGAGCTCAAGCAGGGGGCGGGACACGCCAATATTTGGCAGGGACCTCTACCGGCCGCCAATCCCCCCCTGCGCCACGACGAGCGGGGCAGCGTGCGTCGGGCAAAACAATGGTCAGGCCCGTCTTTGGACGGCCTTCAGCCCCACGCCGCGATGGCATCTTGTTTTCAGGCAGCGGAAGCTGCGCTAGGTAAAGTTCACATCATCACTTCTCCGAAGCACCTTGGCCGAATCAAGGACTGCCGAGTGCAACTTATCAGTTTTTTGTTGGCCAGTGTGCGTTGTTGGAACCGACCGGAGAGCAACTGGACCGTCGTTCGATATCGCTTTCTTTCGCAGCCCGCATGGCCACCTCCGCAGCCAGCAGCGTCGCGGACAGGCCTGGCCTGGCAAAAATTGGGCAAGGTCGCGGCCTGGCGAGGGAGAACCAGTTGGAGGCCGCTCGAGGAGCTGCTACTTGCTAGGCATGACCCGCAGGCAGAGGGGGCGGTGACTGTCGGGGCGTGAAGGGGGGGGGAGGGAGCAACGTGTTTGGCGCGGCCTGGCCATAGACGCGCTCTGGGCCCAGTTCCGCCTGCGCGGGCAGGATTCAAAGCTGCCGAGTCGCTGTCTCGTCTGCGGGGATGTGCCAGGGGCCCTCGCCCACCGTCTTTTGCAATGCCCAACGTGCCAGGGTTGGAGGCGAGACGCCCTGCCCGCGGCGTTGATCGACCCTGCGTGGGGGCTCGCCGCGTGCACAATTGAGCTGGCACGGGGTGGCGAAGATTTCGCGTTCCCGGTGGCTTTGAGTCACCTGGCGTTCACTTATTCGCTCTACTCTCGCTGCAAAGTCTCGCGGCAGTTTGTCCGGAGCCCGAATGTTGCCAAGGGGCCACCTAACATTCGCAGGGGGAGGACCGCCTGGCATTGTCTTCAAGAAGGTTGGGCCACGCACTAGCATGGAAGATGTGCGCGAAAGACGCATCACGTTTTTTTTTTTGCGCATGGAGGTAACAATGTTGCCAATCGGGTGACGAAACAAGAAGCGACGCTGGCGAGGAGAGCCCCGTCGGCCGCTCTGATGTCCATGCGCGCTTTCCTCGGCAGGGGCCCTGTTCCGATTCAGCGGCAGGGCCGAATCCCATCGCGAAGATTTACAAGTTTTGTTTATCCTGGGAGCCCAGGGTCTCGCCATGATCTCGTCAGAGGGCGGCGCCGCGAAGAAGGAGGCTCTGGTGGAGCTGTTGGGGGGTGTGCAGGCTGCGGCTGCTACTGTTTCCCCTTCCACCGGACTCCTCCCCATCGGCTGGCAGCCCGAGCGAGCAGCGGGGTCCAGAGCAGGTCTCGATGGCCATAGACTCTGACTAAACACCCGGGGCTTCCAGGGGGCATCGTCTGCTGGAGTTCGATGCGGTGGCCGAAGGCCAACCACCGATTTTGGTTTGTTCCGTTTGCGGAGGCTATGCTGCAAGTTCGCAAGGCTCAATCGGGCTCCGAGTTGCCTGCGGCGGCTCCCAGCGGGCTTTGGTGAACCTTGGCATGAAGAGTACGAAGGCTGTTTTTGTGGGCAAGCGCAATAACGGACCTGTCAAACTGGGTCCACGGAGGACTCCCAGGGTGGCGGCTCGGGAGTTGGTGGGTGGCTTGGGAAGGGTCCCAGGGGCCCAGAAGCGAGAGGCCAGACACGGGCCAGATAGGGGCCTGGTTGTTTTTGGTTGCCTTGCTGACGTTCTCCAAGCTTTCGGACTAAGCGAGCTCGAAACGCGAGCGCCATTGGAGGATGGATCAAGCGCTCCGAAGACCAGGGCCTAGGTAATTACTGACTAAGACGGCTGATGGATCCTCCAGAGGGGGCCCTGTCGCGGGCAATGGGCAGGTTTTTGGCCGTCCTGCCTGTGGTCGACAAGGGTCCACTTGGATGGGCCCCCCTGGGAGGAAGAGTGGTAGGACTGTAGGACTTCTCTCTTCCCCCCCGTTTCCCTTCAGTGGGGTGCGATCCTTCCCCTCCTCCTCCTCCTCCTCCTCCGCCTCCTCCTCCTCCTCCTCCTCCTGTCCCCTTCTCCTCCTCCTCCTCCTCCTCCTCCTCCTCCTCCTCCTCCTCCTCCTCCTCCTCCTCCTCTCGCGGCCTCGCCGAGGCCGAGGTACCGGGACGACTTCCGACACGGGGGCCGGGAGGTCCGGGCCCCCGGCCCCGCCTCGGGGGGCTGGGAGTCGAGGGCGCCGCGCCTGGAACAGGACGGCCGCCCTCCGTCGTCGTCGTCGTCGTCGTCGTCGTCGTCGTCGTCGTCGTCGTCGTCGTCGTCGTCGTCGTCGTCGTCGTCGTCGTCGTCGTCGTCGGCGTCGGCGTCGGCGTCGGCGTCGGCGTCGGCGTCGGCGTCGGCGTCGGCGTCGGCGTCGTCGCGGCGTCGGCGTCGGCGTCGCGCGTCGGCGTCGGCGTCGGCGTCGGCGTCGGCGTCGCGGTCGGCGTCGGCGTCGGCGTCGGCGGCGTCGGCGTCGGCGTCGGCGTCGGCGTCGTCGTCGGCGTCGGCGGCGGCGGCGGCGGCGGCGTCGGCGTCGGCGTCGGCGTCGGCGTCGGTGTCGGCGTCGGCGTCGGTGTCGTCGGCTTCGGCGTCGTCGGCTTCGGCGTTTGCCTCGGCATCGTTGGCGTCGACGGCGTGTGCGTCGGCTTCGGCGTCGGCGTCGCCGGGAGAGGGGGGGGAAGTGGAGGAAGGAAAAATGTCGACGGGGATCGATCGATCGAGCTCTGTGGCCAGTTCGGTGCTACTTCCTCTCGGCGTTAGAGCTGAGCTGCGTTGAATATTATAGTGTGGCCTTACTGTGTTCACTGTGTGGAATGTACGGAGGGAGTCAAGAGGAGGACAGCTTGCAGGCGGCGACGTTTGAGCCGCAGGCGATACCTGTCTAGGCCTCTCGGCCTGTGCAGCCTGGCGAGGGGGCGGGGGGCGCGGCCCGCGGCGGCTTGCGACCGCACAAAGCTCGTGCGAGGGAGGGGCGTGCGGAGGAGGAGGGGGGCGGAAAGGGAGGGAGGGAGGGATGAAGGAGAAGAGAGGGGCAGAGGAGGCGCAGCTGGAGGCTCTCACGCTGGCGGTGGGCAGGCACCAGCCCACTTCCTACCAATTTAGGCGGCGAGCTGGCCGCGCTCGATGGTGTCCGAGGGGTGGAAGAAGGGAGGAGCGGGAGAGAGGAAGGGATGGGGGTACGCAGGGAAAGGGAGGTGGGGAGGGAGGTGGTGAGGCAGGGATGGGGAGGGATGGATGGATAGGGTGAGGCGGAGGATGGATGGAAAGATGGGGCAGGGAGACTGATAATGAGATATGAAGATGATGAGGGGGTGAAGGTGGAAGGAGGAAGGGCAGTGGAAAGGATTATGCGCGTCGAAGATCAGGGCCGCGTGGGCCTACAGGACCAGGCTGTGGATTTCCATATGGCGGCGGAGCTGCGGGGCCAGTGCCTGATCCGTCCAAGACCGACGCACGTGTGCTACTAATCAGCCGATGTCTCACCCGTTGTGTGGCTCCTGCTCCTCCCTCCATCCCTGCTCGTCATCCTTTCTGTCCCCTCCTCCTCCGCCTCCTCCTCCTCCTCCGCCTCCTCCTCCTTCCCTTACCACCTCCTCCTCTTCCTCCTCCTCCTCCTCCTCCTTCTCCCCTCCTCCTCCTGGTCCGTCCTGTGCTCGGCCCTTCGGCGCCGTTCGCCCGGCGCAGTTCGAGCCCGCGGCCGCTCAGCGTCGTGGCAGCGTCGCCCTGGAGGCTGACGAGCCACAGCGGGGGGCGCTTCGCGCTTGCGTTCCTCTCTGCTTCCCGCTTGCTCGCGGGGGGGCCTCCTCGCCCCTCCCTCTCCCTCCCCCCCAGGCCGACCGCCCAAGACGGGTGTGCAGGGCCCCTTTGGCCGACAGCGCCGGCCAAAGTGCTCCAGGTGCGGCGCGCTTGCCCGCCAGCCCGTGGACGGGACTCCGCCCAGATTGTCTGATCTCTGCGTCCCTCCTGCCTCCCCCAGAGTCGCGTTGCAAACGAAAGGTTGTCGCTGTCGTTTTGGTCCACCCGTGGGCGATCACAGAGGCACTCGCGCTCGGGCGTGAGCTTTCCCGGCAAGTGGATGTTGCGCAGGGCCTCCGCGCTGATGGGACCCATCGTCCCTGAAACTGTCACGCAAGACTCTCATGGCGCCAGCGTGGTGGCTGGCGAGCTTGATTCACGTCTTCGGGCTCAGCGTCAGCACCGTCAACATGGGCCAAGCGAGCTTTCCTAGCCCGCTCGTCTGCCTTCCCGTCTCCGTCGAGCTCCACCTGCGCCCGCTTGCCATCGGTTGCCGCGTTCTGGCCGAGGTGAGCTTTGCGTTCGATGCTGCTGATGCAGCTGTTTTTTGTTGGCCAGGCCTGCCCACAGGGGGGGTCCTCTGACCGACATGGGCCGTGCAGAACGCGTTGGCTCGATGGCGCAGCTGGCCCCATCGATGCAGCCAGCTTGAAGCTTGGAAGCCGCCGCTCACGAACTTGCCGAGCTCCACCTCCTCGGCGCAGTCCGCGCCATCCCCGCGGACTTGCCCAGAGCCCTCAAACAGCGACACCTCTGCCCAGGTTGCCGTCATGAGATTGCCTCCAGTGTCCAAGGCTGCGACGGCCCCACTGCGCGGATCTTGGGAAGGGCGCGGACCCCTCCCGAGCCGTCTAAGACGACGAAACGGCCTAGATCCACGAGCGGCGTCATCCCATGCTGTGACGCTCCTGTCCGGCAGGGCTGTAACGTCCAGGAAGATAGCCCCCGTCGCGAGGGGTCCGTGCAAGGGTTTCCCAGCTGCTCCACTTGGTCAGCTGCTCTTCTGCGATCGGGTGGGAGAGCGTCTCTCCGCCAGGTCGCGTGGGCGTCACAACGGCAGCGCTTGCGGAAGAGAAAGGCCGAGAGGTTCGATATATACATATATATATAGAGAGAGAGACATAGAGAGAGAGGGAGAGAGACACAGAGAGACACAAGGAGAAAAGGAGAGAGAAAGAGAGAGAGAAAGAGAGAGAGAGAGAGACAAAGGTAGAGAGGGAGAGAGAGAGAGACCGGAGGAGAGAGGGAGAGATAAGGAGAGACGGATAGAGAGAGAGATGCGGATCTAATACTTGTATTTAATTAAATGTAGAAAAAGAGCGCAAGATAGAGAAAGAGAGAGAGAGAGAGAACAAGCCAAAACGACAAATATAACTAAACATCTACTTATCAAGAGAAAGAAAACGATAAAGAGAAAAAGAGAGAGAGAGAGCAAACGAGAGAGAGAGAGAGAGATAATGAAGGCGTCGGCCCGCCGAAGGCTAAGTGGGCCGCGCGAGGCGGCCGCGCTCCGCCACGAATGGAAGCGCGCGGCGTGGCGGCTCCGACCCGTCGGCTTCCGCACGAGCCGTTCGCTGTGGTGGCCGCAGGGCGGGCACGCTGTGGGACATCACGACGGGCCTCCTCGGCCCCGAGCTGCAGCCCAGCGCCAGCGGGAGCTCTGGACGGGAGTTCTGGACGACAAACGCGTGGAACTGTAGTAGACTAGTCTTAGATTCGACGAGATATTCAATTCTGGGGTTCGACAAGTCTGTAGTCGTCCTACTCAAATCGGGAGCCCGATGGTAGAGGTCTCCCAGATGGGTTCGGAGGAGACGGGGTCGGAGGATCGCGCCGCATCGCCGATACATCGGCGATGCGGCGCGATGCGGAGCCCGATTTTCTCCACGCCGACGTCGCCGATGCATCGCCCACATCGCCGATGCATCGGCGATGCGGTGCGATCCTCCGACCCCATGAACTCGGACCCCGTCTACGAGGCCTCTAGCCCCGAGGAGGGCCCTATTCGATTAGGAGGTCGATTTCAGCATTGTTTTACCTCATAATAGAATCTCTTGTCGGATATACGAATAATCTGCGGCAGTTCTACGCACTTGTCGTAGATTCGAGGGGTAAATCAATTATGTAGTCGATCTCCTACTCCATTTGTACAGACGCAGACGCTGGGCTGCGGCGGCGCAGCAGCGCCGCGACGGTGCTCCAGACGATAGAGCCACTGGTCGCTCCGATCTTTTGACGTCGCAGCGCGCGTTCGGGCGAGCTGGGTGACGGCACTGCGACCTGCCCGGATGCAGAGAGGGGAGGGGCAGAGGGGAGCGGCCGCGGGAGGAGGGGAAGGAGCAAAACCGCTCACGCGGCGGGGACGGCAGCGGGGCGACCGGGGCCGCCGAGCCGGTGCTGTTGCGCCCCGCGGCGCGCACCTCCAACATGGCCCCAGGGGGTTCGGCGAGTCTCGAGGCAGCAGAGCTTGCCGAAGCAGGCGGGCCACCGCCTGCGGACCTCGTGGTCGTTGCCACTGCCGTCGTGGACCCGGTGTATGGGCCGACGGATGCCCCGCCTGGGCCCCCGTGGATCCGCTGCCGAAGGCACGCCCGAGCCACCCGTTCGGAAGGCAGCCCTGCCCAGGTGGCCCCGACGTGTGCCATGTGATGGCCTGCTCGTGGTGCCGATGGCGAGCGACCGCAGAGTGCCTACTCGCAAACGCCCGAAGCGAAAACATAGGTTTGCCTTGATGTGATGTTCACCCCTCCCCCCCGCGGCGGACCCGCCCTGCGAGTCGTAGAATGCGCTTGCCTAGTCGCGGTGTCCGCCCCCCCGGCTGCGAGGGGCGCGCCCCGGGTCGGGGGCCGCTCCACTGGGCCTCGGGGGCCTCGGGCCCTGGCGCCCGTGCTCCTCGGAGCTGCCTCGGGCGCCCGCCCGGGCATGTCAGCGGCGGCGGCGCCCCGGGCGCCCCGAGCCAGGCGCTTCCTGATCCAGAGCCGCCGCCCGGGGGATCGATCCTCGGGGTCCTCGGCAGGCGATGTTCCTGGGAAAAAAAGGTTCCGCCTCGCACAGAGGGCCTCTGCCGTGCGCCTCGTCCGGGCCGGCGCGGGATTCGGTGGGGCGCTCCCGGCGCAGCAGGGCCCTGTGGGGCCCCTGCGCCCCTGGCACGCCGCGCCGCGGTCTCCCCGGTGCGGGAGGCTGCGTCTGCATCCAGGTCGCGGCGGGCGCCTTGCGAGGGCGCCGAGCGGGTGAGGGGGGGTCCTCAAGGGACGGGGGTTCATCCAGACGGGGGTCAGCCAGGGCGCCGGATCTTGCACGATCGTGCAGGGCCAGGGGTGCATTCACCCAGGCTGGGGTGCAGGATCCTGCAGGACCCTCCAGGATCTCGCTGGATCCTGCAGAGCCTGATTAGTTCTAGGCCTCCTAGATGGGGTCGGAGTAGATGGGGTCGGAGGATCGCGCCGCAACGCCGATGCATCGTCGACGTGGCTCGATGTGGAGCTCGACTTCTCCACGCCGACGTCGCCGATGCACCTCCGACGTCGGCGATGCGGCGCGATCCTCCGACCACACCTACTCCGACCCCAGCTAGGAGGCCTCTGCTGATTGAAACGGGTCTGGACTGGCCCGGGTAAGAAGGTCCGCGGTGGCGGCGGGCGCCGGCGGGGCCGCCGAGGGTGAGGTCCCGGCCGTCCTGCTCCGGGAGCTCGGCCTCCAGTGTGCGGGTGTGTGGCGAGCGGGCAATCGGAGCCGCCCCAACATCTTAATGCCGTGTGTGCGTCGCCCCTCCCCCCCAGGGGCGATGCGCGCACTGAGAAGACCTTGCAGTATATGCGCCGTGGCGGGTGCTTTCTGGCCAAACCGCGATGGAAACGATACGTATACTATGAGATGGGTGTACTCATGTTCGGGTCGGGGGGGCGCCTCCAAGGAGGACATCTAGTATTCGTATGTCTCTGTGCGTCCCAGCCACTCCACCCTGAGCGCCCGTTGGTCTTCGCCTCGCTGGCGGCGGCCTGGTCTGGTCGATCTCGTAGCCGAGCGCCTCGTGGGCGGCGGCCGCTGCCAGCTCAGAGGCTATCGTATGACAGGGAGCCGGGCCGCGAGGCCCGAGACGTCGGAGATCTGCGCTCAAGATGCTGAAGCAGTGGCGAGGCGTCCTCCGAGCATTTTCTTCGGGTGCAGAGCAAAGGGTGACATCTGAAATGCCGTTTCGATGTATTTTCGAAGTTTGAATCTGCAAAAGGTGAATCACGAGACGGATTGGAGTTCGAGGTGCGAGAGCCCATATGGATTTAAATCTGAGCCCTCCACCCTAAGAACATGCTCAGGTCTTGGCTGGCCTATCGGCCCACCAACGAATGCTCTAGGAGCCTTTCTGTGGTCTGCGCGGCATGTTCTCCGAGAACATGTCGGGCTGAGACCGTCCTGTTTTCTCAACACAGCGTGCTCAGGGTCTCAGTGCATTGCCTTTGTGCTGAGCGCATCCTTGGGCTGCCAAGGTTAAGTCGGGCGTGTCCCTCTCCAGGAGGAATTTCCAAACATATGTTTAAACCATGATTTGGGATACATGTTTGACGATGTTTGGATTATTCGTGGAGTATGTTCTGATTCTCTTGTACTCCTCGTCCAACATCCGCCTGCGGATTATTCCGCGGGGCGGTCGGCCCCTGCTCCACGGGAGGCGCGCCCGCCGCCAGGCCTGCCACGGCCGCCGCGCGGAGCGCCGAGAGGATCGGCCGCCTGGCGAGCGCCGTCGAGCACGAGGGCTCAACCAGCAATAGTCGTCGCGCCGCGCACGGGGAACGGTTCCTAACCACTTATGACCCTGCCCTTTCCCTCCTCCCCCCCCCTCCTCTTCCTCCTCCTCTTCCTCCTCCTCCTCCCCCTTCTCCTCCTCCTCCTCCCCCTTCTCCTCCTCCTCTCCCTCCTCCTCGTTCTCAGATTCTGCGCTCGGTGCGCCGACGGCGGAGGAGCGCCATCACGACGGCTCAACCAGCATTTAAGCAATGGCGAGGCGTCCTGGCGTGCCCGTAGGCATACCAAACAATGTTCGAGATGTTCTCTGAACTTTTCTGGCTGGGACTGTCTTGTTTAGCACATCGGCTTTATGTTCTGAGAACATTGTCTGTGTCCTTAGAACATGTCTGGGTTCTAAGAACATGTCGTGGTAGGCCTGTAGGAATGCCGGGACGTTCGGTCCCTGCTCAAATCATGGGGGGATGAGTTTATGACGTTCCTACCTGCTTTGGCCTTGCTCACCAATACTTTCGAGCACCGGGAGAGTAGCAATATCGGAGGGAGGTCACGTGTCGGGGCCTGGGAGACGATACTCTTTGGACACTGGGGTCGGAGCAGGTGGGGTCGGAGGATAGCGCCGCATCGGCGATGCATCGGCGATGCGGCTCGATGTGAAGCCCAATATTCTCCATGCCGTCGTCGCCGATGCATTGCCGATGCATCGGCGATGCGGCGAGATCCTCCAACCCCGCCTACTCGGACCCCATCTAGGAGGCCTCTAATTACGTGCATGCGCAGACGACCTGTAATCGGCCACGTCTTATATTTGTCGCTATCACCCTCTGGCGCAAAAAAATCTGCCCGCGGCGGCGGTCGCCGACCATCATTTCAACCCAATCGCGCGCAAGGTCTCTCGCCTCCAATAGCGTGCCGCTCTAGCGGCCCGCGTAAGCCGCGGCGTAAGGTCGCTGTGCCATCTCGCGTGCGACCCTTTTTTCTGTCGTCGCCCAGGTGTGCGACCAGGTGCAACCAGTGAGGCGCAGCTGGCTTGCGCTCTCGGGAGGCATCAGCTCCGAGCCATCGCCCTCCAAGTCGACAGTGCGCCCCAGCGTCCACAGCCACACAGGTGAATCTGTGTATAGTTGTCTATGCATATGACGAGCGCGCCGTTCCAGTGCCCTGATCTATGTATCGTGCACTTGGCGCCACTGTCTTGAGAAGTCCGGCAGCGCCAGCGTCATGCATTCGCTCGGTCGCTTAGGGCTCCCAGTAGGTGTTCAGGACTAGTGGGAGGGAGGGGGGGATGGAGGAGGAAGCGGGAGGATGGAGCTGGAGGAGGGTGTTCAAGGGGCCCAGCGGATGTGTTGGAGTCCCAGGGGGTTTTGCAGGAGAAAGTTCCAGTGAAGACAAGTGAGTAGTAGAGGGGGAGGGGATACGGGAGGAGGAGGAACGGCATGAGGAGGACGAGGAGGAGGAGGAGGAGGAGGAGGAGAGGGAGGAGGAGGGGGGGGGGGGGGGGCAGGTTGCGGAGGGGGAGAGGGGAGGGGCATGTGGAGGAGGAAGGGGAGGAGGAGGGGGAGGAGGGGGGAAAGGCCACCTCCGCGTCCTCCTCGTCCTCGCGGCGCCTCGCTCCCGCGACCGCGACGACGACCATGACGCCCAACACCGCGACGCCCACGACCACGACCCACGACGACCGTGACGACGACGGCGACCTGCGGCGGCCCCTGCGTGTCGCCGTGACAGCGGCGGCGGCGAGAGGAGCGATATGCGGCACCGCCCACGCAGAGACTGGACGCCGACGACCAGTGCGACGACGAGTGCCTAGACGCGGACCACTGCGGTGCGGAGAACAGGCCTGCTGGTTGCCTCGGAGCGTGGCGTGGGGGTGAGGGGAGGTTCGAGCAGGAGGAGGACGAGGGGGAGAGAAGTGGCAGAAGCTTTGAGGAGGAGGAGGGGAGGAGGGGAAGCAGGGAGGTTCGCGGAGGAGGACCGTAAAATCCTAGGAGCTGTCTAGCGAGTTTCCGCCTTGAAACAGAGCCAGCCTCAATCCATGGCAAATGCTGTGCAATGGTGTCCGCTTGGCAGTAAAAACTCGGACACTCTCAAGCGATAACCCCGAGTTGAAAATGAGCAACCCTCCATCCGTGTAGGTGGTGAATACTTTCAGTAACCGGCTCATTAAAACAAACTAAGGATTTCTTAGTATATGAACATGCGATGATAAGGCGCAGCTTGAACATGAACAGCCCTCCATCCGTGAAACCATTAGGAACTGTTACGACAATTGTGAGCGGCCCAGAGACGAACGCCACATTTTGAAAACGACCCCCCCTATCAGGGTACTTGTCGGAAGCTTTTCAGACGAAGGCGCGTGGCGTTAAAAACCTGTACCACATGTTCAAAACTACTCCCATCATTCCGTGCAGCTGCTGGTGACTTCTAAGACTGATGTGCGATGCGCAAATTCCAGACCCACCTGTTCAAAACGACCCCCATCCATTTGTGCAGCTGCTGGGGTCAGCAAGACAAATTTGCGCTGCATTTTGAATGCCATTCCCGCTGTCAGTTCAGCTGCTGGAAGCGCCATTCTCCGTAGCGACCACGGGTGAGATAATCTCATGAGAAGCGCCTGTCACGCCCTACCGACACGTCAGGCGGTCAGACGACGAGGAGTCCTCTACAAGGAAACGGGATTGAGAAGGGGATGAGGAGGAAGGGAAGAGCAGGGAGACGTAAATGGCGTTTTTTTGTGACCCCCTTACTTTTCGGCCTCAACTGAAGTCTCACTTCCTGGGTTTCACGCGCCATCAGGGGCAATCTCGATGACGCACATTGCCAGCTGATTCATTTGAGCTTGACCTCGAGGTTGTGCTCCCTGGGAGCAACAAAGTCGCCTGAAGTGACCAGGATGGGCCCCATGAGTGGTCCTGGGTCATATGCTGTTCGGACTTGGCCGATATGCGGAAGAGGACGGAGGAGGAGGAGCAGGGAGAGCAGAAGGGAGGTCGTGGAGCAGGACGAGGAGGAGGAGCAGGACGAGGAGGAGGAGGAGCAGGAGCAGGGGCAAGAGGAAAAGGAGCAGGACCTCTGCTCCCTGCCTCCTCTCCCTCCTCGCCCCGGGACCCCACAGAGGCCCCCGAACCCGGAGAACCTCGTGTGCGGCATGGACGTCCGGCCTCTGCTGCCCGTCGCGCTGGCCGTGTCCACCGTGCTGGGGGCTTGGGGCCCAGCGGCGCCAGAAAGGCCCGCGGATGCCGACTGCACGCGAGGCTTTCCACAAAGGGCCTTGCCCTCGAGGAGGAGGGGGAGGAGGGAAGGAGTTGCCATCTTCCTCGGCGGAAGGTCGGCGGAAGCCGGCGGGAGTAAGAGTCGACCTCTTAAAAGAGATGGCAACATTTTGGGGTTCAGGGTTTCCGGAACCCGCCACGTAGGGGTGACCCCTCGGAGTGACCTGGGGTTTCCCGATCGCCGAACGCGACACGGTAGTAGCATCTTGCGCGCTCGTGTTTGTCCCCCCCAGCCCCCAAGAAGCCGCGCACAAAGGTTACTCTCACACAGAGTCACTATTGCGCGTAGCCGAGCTGATGCGATTCGAGCGCTGGAGATCGAGATTTGGCGGCGTTCTAGGTCACGGTTCGGCCTCTGGGGGCCTCCAGTGAGACCAGCCCAAGACCTCCAGAGGCCTCTGGGGACCTCCGCGTTGCTGGGGGGTCGAGCATCGTCCTGAGAGAAGGGGCAATGGAGTCCCAGAGGAGGAACAAGTAGTTACCCATATGGCTACCTTTCGGCCGCTTCCCCCTTTTATCTGCCTCTTGAGAGGCCCTCGTCGGCACTGCGGGATTCGCTTCGAAACTCTGGTCAGAACGCACCCTGGGAGAGGTCCTGGGAGTACTGTGGCATCGGTATCTTTTTGTCGGGGGTGGACATAACCCCCAACAGTGACATGTCGATTAGTGAATTGTCCGTTTTCGGTTCTCGAGAGGGCGCCGTGGCCGTTATTTTCCAGGCTTGCGCCCGCCAGGTTTGGGCCCCAGGTCGTCTTCACTAAACCACGTTTTACTAAAATGGGGTCTGTCCATCCCCGATGTTGTCTTCCCAACTCTCAGGCTCCTATGGCTCTCGCTGAGCATGAGGACCGCTAACAACCTACAGTCAGGAGCGTTTGCTAAGCGTGTCGCGCCGGCTGATCTGGCCCACCACGCTTCGGCGCGCAACGTCAAGCACGTCCTGGTCCTCAAAGGTCAACGTCCCGACCCTTTCCCAGCTGTAGCGGTACGCTATCCGCCCGCAGATAAAGCGTGTCGCCGGGGCCGCCGCCGCGACACGCTAGGCAACATATCTTCATCCGACCCGCATCATAAATCTTCAGACAAAAAGTTAATTTTCATGGACTCCAGATTTCGTGGAAGAAAATCATGAATCGGTATCCGACCTTGGGCATTTTCTTGGAGCTGTTCTTCCCGTAGAATGTTCGTATATCTGGATCTGGACTACTGTGCAAGGAAACGCTCCGAATGACCGTTTTCTTCGCCGATTTTTTCAACTCTGAGCTGGAGGCTGGAGCGCAGTCATGAGGAACAACTGGTCAGGGGGTGATCCCTGGGGTCTGGGACCTGTTCCCACAAGTCAAGGGAGGAAACTACACCCGGACCCGATGATCGGCGTGTGTTAAACGGCCCTGGGAGTTTACTCAACAGCCCTGCCCTGTTCGATTCCTTCTTTGGGTGCGTTTACAAAACGGCTTCGCGTACCGGGGTGAGTATTATGAGGGTGGATGTTGTGCCTAAGAGACCCCTTTCTTTCATGGTAAGCGGGAGTGGGGCGGGGCCTGCCACAAACCAGAGTTGCGGCCCGTCATCTGGTTGATGGGCATTTGGTCTCCTCGTGTTGGAGGCGCCACCAGGATCTCGAAGGAACGCGGCCAAGAGTACGCCATCCTCCTCTCCCCTCTACCTCTCTCAACGTCCCTTCGCGATGGCTCACTCCTCGTCCTCTGCCCGCTTCCTCCCTTCGGATGTCGTGTCCCACTCCTCCTCCTCCTCCCTCTCTGTGTCTGCCGTCGCCTATTCGGTTTTGCGTCCGAGACCGGACGATGACAGGAGTTTCGGCTTCTCCGAGGGCGCTCGCGAGGATAAACTATTGCCCGCCTCTCTTCCAGGGTCCAGTTTCAATTGTAGCCAGAGCGTGACTCACGAGACGGAGAAGCAGGCGAGCGTCGCTGAGCGATGGCCCGCGGAGACGAAGCCTCAGTTTCTGAAACTGCCGTGGAAGACGAACTGCACGAGGAACAACCCCCGCCAGAAGAACGAGAAACGGAAGATCGATGGCGAGACGACTGGTGGGGAAACGGCTGGTGGGAGGATTGGTGTTATCAGCCGTTACGAGGCTGGTCGGCATGGAACTACGACAAGCCTCTCCGCACAGAACGATCGAGAGACCATTCAGCCCCTCCTCAATTTCTGGGTTTTGAGCACCTGGAAACGTACGTGGACAACCTGAAGCCATGGACCCGTCGAACGTGGTTTCAACCATAGATGCAGGGTGCAACAGTTTTCGATGGTTTTCCATTTGGGTTGCAAGGGAGATTCAAGGGCATCAGAGATTCTCTCGAGTCCGAGGAAGGAATCGACAGCCTGGCAGCTCACCTCAGACTTCTCAGCGGAGAGAGGCCTGGAGACAAGGAGCGAGAAACCCAGCATGCAGCACTGTTCGATCATCACATTAAGCGGGGAAACACTCTTACCGAGTTCGTGGTTCGTCGAGATGCGCAGCTCGCGCAGGCTGAGGCCTACGGTCTGCACCTGCCCGACGCAGTGCTAGCGCGGTACTATGAAGAGGGATCTGAGCTGAGAGGTCAGATGAATATGAACTTACGGACGTTCATGGGATCCGACATGTCAGCGGCGGCAGTGGGACGAATGCTTCTTCAGCTAGACATCGCCGGTAAGGCGTTGCTGCCGAAAGCCCAGAAGAGCGCGGTGAGCGCGAGGCGGAGCTATGCAGTCACGGAGACGCCTGAGGACGACGACCAAGGCAGCACCGACATTTCCGAAGTCGATTTCTCAGAGGATGAGGCTGCAGATTTTCTCAGCACCCTCGAGGCGCAGGACTTGTATGAGGATGAATGTTACCGAGTTTTTGCAGAGCTAGCTGATAAGTAACGGAAGAGATATTGGAATGAGTCTCGTCAGCTCAAGGCGGCCCGAAAGGTAGATCGAGAGTTCTTTGATCGCAAGCGCTCAACATCATCAGGAGAAAACGCTAGGCGCATCAGCAAAGACGATCTGAGAAAGGCAAACACGTTGCACGAATTGCGGAGAGAAGGGGCATTGGCGAGAGGATTGCAAGCGTGCGTATCGACCGATGGCGGACCGACTCAAGGCCGATGGGGGCATCTTCAGGATCGGCTAAGGGGTCGAGCCCACCAGCTCATGCCCGACCGACTTTCAACTCCAACGGGCGCTATCTCTTTTCATTGGGCGAGGTAGACCCCCCGACTTGGGCCAACTTCCTGGAGCATGTCACCGAGGTCACGGAGAGCTTCACGGGCATCCAGCTCCGAGACATGGGGGGCCATGCGTTGGTGGACACCGCTGCGGCCCAGGCGCTGATCGGGGAGCCAGACTGGAGGAATGTCCAGCAGGCATTCGAGGAGAAAGGTTTTCGGGCGCACGACAAATGCGAGAGCGAGCTGCCCTGCGCGAACGGAGTCGGAGGTAGAGTCAGGCCGATGGCGACGGCAGCTGTCTCACTGTCTTTTGGCCGTTGCGGGGTGCTGGAATTTCTGGTTCTTCCGCGCGCATGCCCTCCCCTCACCCCGGCCGGTGTCAGGAGAAGTTTCCCAGTTTCGTGAGACTGGTGTCGGGGGAGAGCGCGCCCTGGGTGACAAGCGAGAGAGTCCGCCGAGCACGCCTTCACCACATCAAGCCTCGACGAGATCTCGTTCACGAGGGAAACCTGCGCGATGTTCCAGTCCCCCTCGACCTGTTGACCGGGCGCCGTGCCGCCTGCTGCAAGTTCCGGGGCGCCAGCGATCTCTGGGTTGAGCACAACTTCGAGAGCGACTGGAAGCAGGGACCCGGTTCTCCGACTTCTACCTGGAGAACGGTGAGGGGCCGGCTCAGGACCTCCGCCGCCCGGGATTGTCGTCGCTTGCGCCTCAGTATCCCTCTCTCTCTCTCTCTCTCTCTCTCTCTCTCTCTCTCTCTCTCTCTCTCTCTCTCTCTCTCTCTCTCTCTCTCTCTCTCTCTCTCTCTCTCTCTCTCTCTCTCTCTCTCTCTCTCTCTCTCTCTCTCTCTCTTCTCTCCTCTCTCTTCTCTCCTCTCTCTCTCTCTCTCTCTCTCTCTCTCTCTCTTCTCTCTTCTCTCTTCTCTCTCTCTCTCTCTCTCTCTCTCTCTCTCTCTCTCTCTCTCTCTCTCTCTCTCCTCTCTCTCTCTCTCTCTCTCTCTTGTTTTTTTTTTCTCTCTCTCTCTCTCCCTCTCTCTCTCTCTCTCTCTCTCTCTCTCTCTCTCTCTCTCTCTCTCTCTCTCTCTCTCTCTCTCTCTCTCTCTCTCTCTCCTCTCTCTCTCTCTCTTCTCTCTCTCTCTCTCTCTCTCTCTCTCTCTCTCTCTCTCTCTCTCTCTCTCTCTCTCTCTCTCTCTCTCTCTCTCTCTCTCTCTCTCTCTCTCTCTCTATCTCTCTCTATATTTCTCTTCTCTTTCTCTTTCTCTTTCTCATCTCTCTCTCGATCAAGGCGTCGGACGGGGCTTCTCAGGGGATCAGTCGAGTCGCGGTCTGAGGCCTGCCCTTTCCGTAGTCTCGGGCCGCAAGCCTTTATTCGCTTCGCCAGAGACCTTTCTCGATGTTGAAGAAACCCGGGAACTGGGCGACGTCTCCTGCAGCTTGCTCGAGGCGCGGGCCGGTCAGTGTCCTGGCCAAGACCCGCCGCCACGCGAGGCAGGCCGCTCTTCATCTCGCGGCCGACGAGGTTGCGGCAGTGGAGGAGGAGGACTCGGATCTAGAGGCGAGATGGGCCATGCCCTCAGACCCTTAGGCGCCCGGAACGCGACGCCCCGCGAACAGCGAGGGGGGCGAGCTGACGGAGATCGGGGAGGGGTTTGCTGAACGAGGGGGGCTACCTGCTGACGCCGATGGCGCATCGGTGGAGACGCTCCACCTTGACGCGGCTCTTCATGCTGAAGGTGTGCTCGGAGTCTCGCCTGCTCGCAGCGCTGGCCCCGAGTCTGAGGGGCAGTGCCATGCCGGGAGTCAAGGGGGGGGGGTCTGCGATCACCCTCCGAGCTCCCGCACTAGCCACGGGAACCAGTGCGCCCGCTGGGTCAAGCGCCGCAAGTGCGGGGCGAGACTGCACGCGCACGCGCTGACTCCCGAGGAGATGAGGAGCACGATTGCCGAGAGGCTGGCAGCCAAGCAGGAGCACGTCAAGGCAGAAGAGGAGCAGCAGGATATCCAGATGGCCATTCGGGCGAGGAACTGCGACTTCGTCCAGGACGAGAAGGGGCCAGTTCAGAGGCCTTCTCACAGCCCAGGGCATACCTTATCTCAAAGCCCCCGGCGCCCAGCTGCTCTCAGGGCGAGGAAGCCAGTGAAAGATAGTTCCATTCCCATGAAGCCCCCGCCGCCCAAACTCCCGCCTGGTGCCCAGACAGCGCGAAAGAGCCCATCCTCGACCAGGAACGCAGACGGTTTCGAGGCTCTGCTCAGGAACCAGGAAGCCAGCCGGGCGGAGATCGCACAGTGGATGTCCGAGCAGAAGAGCGAATCGGAGACCACCGGGGCGCAGCTCAGGGGGCTGATGGAGGTCATTCGGAGCGGTCTGACGGGGTCATCCAGCAGTCGGGCGACGCCGGAGGCTGCCATGAAGGTCGAGGGCGATTGAGTTCCAGGGGGCCCAAGACGGACATGGGCCTCTCCAAATGCGAGCCCAGGCTCGAGAGCAGCTCTGACCGCTCCATATTCCAGCCGAAGGCCGACCAGGGCTGCAGAGAGCTGCCAGAAAAAAAAGACATCCTCATTCTCCTTCCATCAACATCGCCTTCGCTTCCATCAGATCCGTTTCCGATTTGCCTCCCGGACTTCAAAGGGATATGAGGGGCTTTCTTCCCCGTGGAACCGATCCCGGCCCCTGGGTCGCGAAGAGTTTCGGGGCGTCGGAGTCGAGGGAGAGAATCAGGGAATTATGGGTGAGGTCCCAGGTGCTGGACTCCCGGGCGTGGGACCTGGGGGCCAGGAGGCAAGTTTCGGAGAAGTGACCAAGAAGGAGACTGGGCCAGGAAAGACCTCGAGCCCCCAGGGGCTCGAGCGTCGATGACCTACGTCGCGTTAAGGGCTCAGGGGGGCCAAGACGCGGAGTGCCCCGCCCAAGGAATTCGCAGACTTAGGATCACGTTGTGCGACTCTGGCCAGACTGCGACTCTGGTGGACTCACTGTGGGCTGGGACCTCAGCGTCTTATCTAGCATCGCGGCTGCATCGCTCCAAGGGCTCCGACATCAGCGTCGCGGTCTTGCTCTCAGCTGAGGCCCCGGTCTTTAGCTTTCGCAAGAGTTGGTCCTTGCTGGACCGTCGCCCGCGCCCTAGTCGGACGCTGGCTCAGCTTCCGGCGACAGCCCCCAGAAGAGAGGTCCGAGAGGGCGCGCTCAGAAATTTAGGGGGCCAGGGGGTCAGGGGCTTCAAGAAGAAACTGAGGCAGAACCTTTCGCGTTACCTCCAAGGACAAGGTCGCGCTCTGATGCTAGAGGTGTTCTCGCCGCCTAGGATCGCGCCCGAGATGGAGCGCCGGGGATTTCCATGCTCGACCCCGATAGACCCCAAGACAGGATGGGATCTCCGGCGATCCCGAGAAAGGGCTCAGATGTGGAAGATGTTGGAGAGGGTTGCACCAGAGGTCAGTATCATGGCCCCTCCGCGCCTCGGAGTTTCGGTCGCCGGGGCCCCGAACTGGGAAAATATTGATCCTCCAGAGAGAGAGAGAGTGGAGCAGGACAGTATTTTCTTTTGGGGTCTGGCTGTTCAGGTGGCGATGTCTCAGACGCAGCGCAGTCGCACTTTTCTGATCGAAGATCCGTGCGGAGCGTTCTCTAGACATTTGAAGTTGACGGAGATTCTGCCGACCCAACCGGGGGTTTCAGAGACGCGAGGGGATCAGTGCAGTTGTGGTCTCAGGACCCTAGACGGAGGCCTCGTCATGAAGCCCGCGAGATTCTACGCCAACAATCGTTTCCTTTTCTCACAGTGCAGAAAAGCGTGTCCCGGCACCCATCCACACTCGTCGTTGACCGGCGGCGCCAGGACCTCAGCAGCTGAACGCTTTCCCCCGGGCTTAGTGGCGGCTCTCTCCGAGGGCATCGAGCAGGCAGCCACGTGTCTGTCTGCTCGTGCCTCCTTTCCCTCGGCCGAGGCCGAGCCGTCTGCCGAGGCCGAACCTACTTCTGCCGACCCATGCGTCATAGATGAGGGGGGGGCGATTCTGAAGGGGAGCGTGAAACCAGGAGGCCTGAGGAGGCCAGACAGGGTCCCGGGAAAATCGGCCAGGTCCTTCCAAAGGAAATGCAGGACGAACTTCGCGAGATCCATGCGAACCTGGGACATCCTAGGAAGAAACATGTCATCAGAACCTTGAGGGCCGGAAAGACCTAGCCAGAAGTCACCCGATGGGTCTCGCACAGTTGCAGGCGTCCGAGACTCCGGCTCGAGACCCGGACGGCGCCGACGGGCGCATCTTCCGAGGACCGACCGCTTCAATGAGTTGGTCGCCGCCGACCTCTTCTATATCATTGACGCCCTGGAGGGAAGTTACCTACTTCTCAACTTAATAGATCGCGGCTTCAACCTTCAGGCGCGCACTCGGCTGAAAGCCGCCACCTCGGAAGAGGTCTGGGGAGCGTTCCAGAAGTTTTGGGTCAGACCCTTCGGGGTTCCCGAGATAATGGTGACTGATGGGGGCGCTGAGTTCGAGGGGGCTGCCTCGAGGGGTTTGGGGCATCTGGGGGTTCGCCAACGCGTCAGCGATGCTGGATCCCCCTGGCAGAACGGAAGATGCGAGAGACATGGGCGCATCGCAGAAGGGGCCTTGGCCTGGGCTGCGCAAGGTGCAGCCCCCACCTCCCTGGAAGAGATAGAGGAGCTGCTGCGTGAAGTTGTTGCGGCCAAGACCCGCTATTCACACCGAGGGGGTTCTCACCATTTCATATGGTCTTTGGAGAGAACCCAAGACTGCCATGGTCGCCGATATCCGACGAGGCCACAGACGAGGTGGGGATAGGAGACGTCATCCGAGGGAGCCCCGATTCCAACTCGCCAGCGTCAGCTTTTGCCAGGAAACACGCGTTGAGAGAAGAGGTCAAGAAGGCCGTGATGGAGATAGACACCAGGGACCGACTGTTGGCCGTCCAGGAGGCCAGAAAACACGTGGATCGGATTTCCCTTCCCGGAGCGTAGGTTTACGCGTGGGGGAAGGGAGGGGGGGGTCCCAGGGCCGCGGCAAGGGTGTTCCCAGGAGCCAGTAGAGCAGGTGGACTCGTCCAGGGGCCGTGGTTTTTCAGCTGGGTACGACCGTATGGTTCGCCATGAGATCTCGCCGTTTAAAAAATGCTGTCAGGATGAGATTCGGCGGGCCACCAACGAAGTGGCTCGGGGCGCCGAGCTTCTGGACTCGCCGTCTTTCTCACAGCTCAGACAGGAGCAGCAGAATCCCGGGCGTTGCGTCGGGGCGGCGGACGTCGAAGCTGAGGGCCCCCCTCTTGCTGAGGCCTGGGATCTGGAGGAACCCGCCCAGGAGGAAGAGAGGCCAGTTTCGGTTCCGACTCCCGTTCGCGAGCCAGAGCCCCCCGTGCCCGAAGAGGTCGGGGGGCCGAGTCCAGAGCCCCCGCCGGAAGATCGAGCTTCCACGGGGCCCACCCGCTCTCCATCTCTAGCGGAAGTATGTCTCCTCGGATGGGATCTGTCAGGTCTGGGCACGAGGGGGTTCGAAGGGTCCATGACGTGCTTGAGGGTTCCGAGCCGAGTCCAACCGTTCGACGAGGTGACGACCTTGCCGAGCCTCCCCCGGCTCAGAGGCCTAGACTGACCCCGATAGAAGAGGCCCCGGAGGGTCCTGGGAGGGTCCAAGGTGCGATTGCTGAGAGGGAGGTGATGGCCGCCAGATCTAGGCCGCTGGATGACGTACCGTTCTGCATCCGTAGCAGGGGCAACGCTTCCGCGTCATACAGCTCAGGTCGAGCCCAAGCTGCAGTGCCAGTGGAGCGTGCCGACGTTGCCGAGCCAGCCAGGGATGGCTCTCGCTCGCCCCGACGCGAGGCTCCAGAGGGCCAGGATGACGAGCTGTTAACCTGGAACTCTGGACTACCAGGGGATCGGACGAGCTTCTCTGGGGAGAACTCTGCTCCTGGTTTCACTTCGACGACGATTTTGGGGTCTCTTGGGCCGAAGGCACTTTCCTAGATTCCACGGACAAGGGAAAGGGGAAAGGACTGCCATTGCCTCGGGTAGCTGAAGTTAGTTTGAAGTCTCTCTCTGAGGAAGAGAGACACCTTTTTATTATTATATCGGACGCCAAATAATGGAAGGCCACTCTAGGGTCAGGCGCGGCAAGGATAGCGCTGCCGAGGCAGCGCTAGTGAGAAGGAGGCTTCCGGACAGGATTTGGGGACCCCGAATGGCGAGGAGGTTCAAGCCGCAAGAAGGGGTGGGGTCCGGGGTCGCTGCGAAATCCAGATGGGGTGTTCAGGCGCACCACGATCCAGATCATGAGGATCGCCAAGTTTATTCCCCAATCCCACAGTCCGAGAGCATCGTGGTGACTCTCCAAGCCATATGCTCACTCGGATGGGACCTCCAGATAGCGGATTGCAAGAATGCGTTTTGCCAGTCCGACCGCTTGCATCGACCGAAAGGGTTTATTTTCTGCGAGCCCTGTCAGGGGCTGAGCCTTGCCCCAGGTGCGCTCATCGAACTGGTTGCGCCGGTCTATGGTTTGAACGATGCTTTGCTTCTCTGACACCGAACGCTGACGCAGTGGCTAGTTCAAGATGGTTTTACGAAGTCTCTGTTGGAACCGTGTTTGTGGATCGACAGGTCCAATCAAGAGGAAATTCGCGCTTTGACCTTGATCGAGATTGACGATCTCGTCGTCGCGGCTGCTCCGGGTTTAAAACGACGGGCTCCGGGATTGTCTGCAGTCGCGATTCCTGTTTTGGGAAATGGGGGACCGGAGAAGTTGATTTTGCAGGCCGACACAAACGACAGACCGGGGGGAGGATCCTGGTAGATCAAGGAAAGCATGTTTTAGAAAATGGACCTTCATGAGACTCGCTAAGGAACGGCGAGCTGAACCCGATGCGCTACTGGTTGCGGAGGATATCAAAGACTATGGGAGTATGATAGCACAGATCCAGTGGCTCGGACGTGAGAGAGTCGACCTGATGCGGCCGCGGGTGCGTCTGTACAAAGCGCGCCCTTCCTTCCCCAACCGTTGCTGATGCGATGCTATGCCTGAAGATCGCCCGACATCTTAAGAGCACGGCCAGTCGGAGAATCGTTGTCTGGCCCCACGACCCCGCTAGTGTTATTTTTGCTGCCGTTTCGGATGCTGGAGGCCCCGGTTCGGCTCGCAGGAATTGTGGTCAGGGAGGGTGGATGGTGTTCGCTGCCGATGCTGCGATCAGGCAGACAGAGCAAGCGCGTTCGAGTTTCTCTCCTCAGCTGGCGCTCAACTCGACTAAAGCGTGTGATAGCTTCAACAGGAGCGGTCAGGACCACGGTGTGACTTGTCTCTCTCGGCTGCACTGGCCGAGGCTCAGTGGATATCCATTCTGTTGCGCGACGCCCTGTTTGGTGACGTGCGCCGACCAGACTGGCACTGGTCACAGGCCCCTTTTTTTCAGTTGTGCTGAGCAAAGACTGCATTCTCTCGGATGGAGTCTCATCCTTCTCCGTTGTCGATGCAAAGTCGGTCTCGCCACTCTGCCGGGAGTCTGGCCTATCGTTGTAATGCCATCGAACTGGCGGTTGCGCGCGACAGTTTGAGCACTTTCGGATCGCAAGTAAGATGGGTACCGCACGGAAGAACGGCAGCGGACTGTCTCACTAAGGCGGACCCTTCGCGAGGCAACCTCTCGCTGTGTGATCTGTTGACTAAAGGGGATCATGGTGTTGGTAGGCGAGGATGGGCACATGTAGGAGAGGTCCTTAAATCATTCATTCAAATGCCGTTCCAGGAAAACCTCCAAGGATGCCTTGCTTCGTGCCCAAGAAATCGATAGGTGCCCTGAGGCCCAGGACGAGGAGAGCAGAATCTCAAATGTGGCTATGTCAGACCCACTGAAAGTGGTCCTGCTGATGTCGTGTCCCACTCCTCCTCCTCCCTCTCTGTGTCTGCCATAGCCTTTTTGGCTTTGCGTTCGAGACCGGACGATGACAGGAGTTTAGGCTTCTCCGAAGGCGCTCGCGACGATAAGCTATCGCCCACCTTTCGTCCAGGGTCCAGTTTCACTTCGTCCTCCGCCTCGTCCTCCCAGGGTCCCAGCCTACGATTTCCAAGCTGGGGCCAGGTATTCGCGGATCCCTGCTGGATCCTCAGGAGAGCTTCCACCCGCGATCCTCCGCCTGTCGGGGAGGAAGAGCAGGGGGATCGAGGAAGGCGAGGGGGGATCGAGATTTTGCGATGTTTCTGCGCACCCTGCGCAGCAAAGCCGTCGAGTGAGCGAGGATGGCATGAGGCGGGGGGCGGGGGTGGAGTACGTCAAGGACGAGCGACAGATCGCCCATCAGAGGCGATGAAGGATCAAGCGATTCCGTCGCAACCACGTGGCAGTCGTTTGGTTCGGGTAGGCTGTGCTAGTGCGACCTATTCTTCCAGAGTTCCAGAGTTCTAGAGCTACCTATGTTGGGGCCTTTGGAGGCCACTGGGGATTCTGGAGATCTTCTCCTCCGCCTGAGGGCTGAGATCGGGAAACCTGCTGCCAGACAAGTGTTGTTCTCACAAGTTCTGGAAAGTATTGGAGGGATCCGGATGTTCGCGAGGAAGCCCTGGAAGGGTTTGAAAGAGGGTACAACACGACCTTGGGCGAAAGAACTTGTGTCCGGGATGAAGTCGAGAGTTCCAGGGGCCCACCTCGAGAAACACACGACGTCGGAGTGTTGGAGCTGCTTGCCTGAAGCTTTGGAGGATGATGGAATCGGGCCAGTTCGGAGGTTCTTGGCGGCTTTCCGCGTTTCCTGGGTTCGTTCCAGAATAATGTGAAGGTCTTCGGCGCTGTTCGAAGGTTCCTAACGGGTTCCTGGAGGGTAATGGAGAAAGATGAGGGGGGAGGAGGGAGTAGGAGGAGGAGGAGGAGGTGGAGGAGGAGAAGGAAGAGGAGGAGGAGGAGGAGGAGGAGGAGGAGGAGGAGGATAGAGGATGAGGATGAGAAGGAGGAGGGTTCAGGTGGAGGAGGGGAAGGGTTGAGAAAGACGAGGAGGAGGAGGAGCAGGACGGATGATGAAGAGGAGGAGGAGGAGGAGGGTAAAGCGTGAGGGGAGGAGAACGAACAGGAGGAGGAGGAGGAGGGGGTGGGGCGTGATAGAGTAGGAGGAGGAGGAGGAGGTGAAAGGGGGAAAACGACCAGGGGAAGGGGATGTGTTACAGGGTTTAGAAGGTGATTCCAACACTTGGACTGTTTAGGGAGGGTTCGCGGGTTCATGGGATTCTAGGGTGTTTAAGGGAGGGGAAGGGGCAGGATGAGTAATTGTTGGAGGAGTTTATAATGAAGAAGATGAGTTGGTGCTCGAGGTGGCTCGCACTACTTCTAGCACCATCTGCTGCCTTACCATCGATGAGTTACCCCTTTTTCCCCCAGGCCGTCTCGCTTAGATCCCTTAGCCGTGTCACATCTAATCTCCCACTGCTTTCGCTCCCACGCAAGTTGACCATCCTCTCGCTTTCCCCGTCTGCTTCCCCGCCTTTCCGCCCACCCTCCTCTCTCATCCGCCCTCGTCCCCCCCTCCGTCTCTCTCCCTGCCCTCGCCACTCCCTTCCCTCGATTCCCCCTATCCCTCCGCTTCCCCATCCCCTCCCGTGTCTCTCCGCCTTCGCAGCGGGAGGGGGAAGTGAGAACAGAGGAGGCCGAAGGGCAGTCGCGGCTCCCTGGCTGCTCATGACTATCACGTGGCTGTTTCTCTGCCTGTCTGTACCTACCTTTGCCTGTGCTCTGCCCTTGCGCTGCTTTCTCGGTGCTCCCTGAATTATTGAGTGCCTGTCGCCGCGTGTTGCTTGGTTTGCCGCAGCTCTGTCGTTGGTCGTCGTTTCCTCATTCATTGTTTTGCCGATCGGCGTGGGCCCTCGCACCCCCCCCCTCCCCCCCCTCCTGGAGTGTATCTTGTCTGTTTTTGCTCCTGTCTCGAGCAGGGGGAGTCTCCCTTCGTAGGACCCACTGCTGCAAACAGTCGGACTAAGCAGTCGAATGCGTAGCATGCTCTCCCCTAATGGACCGTGAACGGGACCCAGTCCCCTGCCGGTCGTCTAGTGCCGCCATCATAGGCAACCAGAGGGGCCATCATAGGCACCTCGCACCCAATTCGGGGCCATCAACAAGGCTCGTTTTGGGAAGAAGGACCATCATAGGCCTTCGCGCTCAATTTGTTCATTGAGCTCAACTTTCTCGTCGTCGTCCTCCTCCTCCTTCTCCTCCACCTCCTGGCCTCCACCCCATCGGAGCCGCGATACAGGCAGTGCGGGCATCACCTCGGCCTCGATCGGGTCGTGCTCGTGAATTCCACGGTTTCCGTGTTCATGGGTGTGTTCACGGTGCGTTTCAGGGAGTCCGCAATCGTAGGTCGGGTCGTGCTCGTGAATGTCACGGTCTTCTTGTTCATGAGTGTGGTCACAGGGCATTTCACGGAGTCCGCAATCATAGGTCGGGTCGCGCTCGTGTGTTTCACGGTCTTCGTGATCACGAGCGCGATCACAGTGCATGTCACGGAGTCCGCAATCAGGTCGAATCGTGTTTGTGAATTTCACGGTGTTCGTGGTCATGAGCGTGGTCACCGCGCGTTTCACGGAGTCCGCAATCATAGGTCGGGTCGTGTTCGTGAATGTCACGGCCTTCAGATTCATGATTGTGGTCACAGTGCATTTCACGGAGGATGAGCACGACGGACGTTGTTGGTGGACGTCCGCCCTTGCCCTCTCCCCCCCCCGGTGAGGACCATCATAGGCCTTACCAGTGAGGACCACCATGAGGCTTCACACCCCTCGCAGTTTCCATCATTGGAACTGCGGGGGTCGAACCAAATCCCCACAAACCTGGCACCGTACGTGCAGTGCCAGGGGCGGCGGCCCGTCCTCCCATCTTACCATCATAGGGGGATGCGAAGCCCCTGAAAACGGGACGGGGTGGGCACGAGCGAGCATCAGAGCCAGTTCAAAATCAAAAATCGCATCATAGCCTCATCAGTCTAGATTGATCCACTCACGGACCACTGCAATTGATTTCCATTGAATTCGTTCCATGCGTAGCATGCCCCCCCCCCCTCCCACCCCCCTTTCCGCCCAATGTCGAAACGCCGAAAAAAAAACATTCACGTATCTGTCGCTGCCAGGGCCGCTGTCCGGTCGCCAGGCGCTTCAAGCTTTCACGCGTTCTAGCCCCGTTGGATGCTTGTTCGGTCTTCATCTTGTCATGCCCACCGCCTGCTGGGAAACCGACGTCGTGCGCCAGGGTGAGGTGCGCGTGACGTATCGGATGTTCCAGGACACCTGCACATGATACAGTAGGAACATCCAATCAGAACCCTACGTGCCAGCAGGTACCCTACAGACCTTTTTATCCCAATATCCCCCTGATAGCCCCAGGGCCCCACAGAAGCCCTGGGGCACCTTAGGACCCCCCAACACCGACGAAAAATGTGCCCGGGTATTTCTTATCGTATGTGTCTCTTGTATGTTCTGTCGTGACGGCACAGCGCTTCCAAGGCGCTCCTCATGATCCTCGTGCAGATACCCATGTTGAGCCGGCTGATCGGCATTTCTGAGGAAATCGCCTTTTTCACGTCGCGACGTTTCGAGCGGCGGGATCTCTCACTGCCCCTGGCCAGTCCCATCTTGGAACTAGGAGCGGTGTATACGCACTCCTTGGCCAAGCCTGGAGGGCGTACGCCGTATGCGCCGCTCCTGGTCCTTCGATGGGCATGGCCAGGGGCAGAGGGTAGGTATCGATTTCGTCGCCCCAGTGCTAGCCATTCCACCAGACCCTTGAATCAAGCCACCAAGAGCCGATAATTGGCGTTCTCTACACGGCCCTGGGCGTTTACTGAACAGCCCTGCCCTGTTGGATTCCTTTTTCGGGTACGTTGACCAAACGGCCTCGCGTGCCGGGGTGGTTGTTATCAGTGTGGATTTTTCTCTCTATTAAAGCAGATGCTTATTATCCTCTTCCTCTTCCCCCTCATCGCTGGAGGTTTGGAGTCGGATACTCCCTGACCCACGAGCTAGATTTCTGTAGTTGGAAGAGTCGTTGTAGTCTGGGCAGGGAGTTGTAGATGCTAGGAGTTTCTTGGAAATCTCTGGAATTTGATTGTTGAGAGACTTTCTTGTAGGTTCTCGCCCCGATGACGCGGCGGCGACCTCAGCGCTGGCGTTCAAGGTTGAACGCCGCCAGTGGCCCGAATGGGCCGATATTGCATGGTCCGCGCTATCGGAAAGCAGCGATCGTTCAAGGCTTTACGGTGTTCGTGGTGTCAGGAACCAACGTCGAAGTCGTCAAATGATGCGAGCACCCCGTTCGTATAGGCCACGTGTATAGTACACGGACTCCGAATGGTGTCCGGCCACGATCTGCCGCTGGGGTCACCGCAGCCGTACCAGCCTCGGGTCGCAAGTTGCCTCCTGTCGTCGTCATGGCCGTCATCCGTCATTCGTCGCTCGTCGTCGTCGCTGTCGGTCGTCGTACTTCGCTCGTCGTTCGTGGTCGTCATTCGTGGTTGTCGTTCGTCGTCGTTGTCTTCGTCGTTGCCGCCGTCGCCTTCCGTCGTAGTCGTCACCTTCGTCGTCGTCGTCGTCATCCTCGTCCTCGTCGTCGTCAGACCCCTCCTGCTTCCTCTTTTCCCTTGGCGCTCGGTGGCCATCTTGCCCGCGCCACACGCGGTGGAGAGACCCGCCTGGGTTGTTGTTGCTACCTGACGGGGCTAGGACGAGGATGAATCTGTTCCAGAGCGTTCTGGAACGCTCTCAGAGCCCTCCTTAACGCTCTGAGAAGGCCGCGGCGTCCGACACAACCTCCAGAACCGCGGGATCTCAGAGATTCCCGATGTATCTTCACTAGATTGTATCCTGGTCCTAGCTTCGTCTAATGCTACTTTATTTTCTCCGTATCGTGCTTCGCGACTTGTCCGTCCTGATGCCACGGCTCGTGCCCCCAAGCAGTGTTGCAAAGAAGAAGCCCCCGAAACAGTGCTTGCACTCCTTTCCACCTTCACCTTCCATACACCTCTCGACCTCCGCTGAAGGTGCGGAAGCATCCATCGAAGCTCCTGGAAGCCTCACGCCATTCATTCAAGGAAGCCCGCATTGGTCACATCGAAAAACGGGCGGAAGGTGAGGGCCGAAGGTCCAGAAAAATAGAGGGATCATTGAGAATAAAAGGAACCCTAACCCCAATAGCACAGGGAAGACGTGGACTCACTGAGGCCCCCGTCATTGCATCGGGGACAAAGCCATCTGGGCGGTCTGGTTCGCTACATCTGCAGAAGAAACGGCCCCCCCATATCCCTGATGTCTTATCGGCCCTCCCATTGCTGAGGTCCCCGCCCAAAGGTTCGGGGCCCTTTGGTGGCTGATCCGGGGGGGGGGGGGGAGGGCGGAGGGCTTCCCGCCTGGGCCCTCCGTGACTGCATCGCGTGCTCCCCCCGTGGCTCCTCTCGCCCGGTGCCCTCCCGTGCCCGCCCCTCTGCTGCTCGCCGGGGGGGCGTGCGGGCCTCTCTTCCCCGGGGCCTGCGCGCGCGCTGGGTGCCCCCTCCGTGGGCCGCCTCGTGCCCGCTCCGTGGGCCGCCTTCTGCCCGCACCCGCAGAGGAGGCAGGGGTAGACACTGTTCGCTACCAATGATTCGGAAGTTCTCTGATTGTGTTTTTTCTGTTTTGGGGGGGGGGGGGCAAGATCCTTTCATTTCTAGTTGTTCTATCCTGGGCCTCTTCCTGGCCACTAACCGGCCAGGCACAGCTAGAAACGAGCCAAATTAGAAAAACGAGCACGACCGACTAGAAGTGAACGACGTGTGCCCAGACCTCTGCCCTTCCCTCGGTTTCCCCTTCTTTGGGCCTCCTGGGTGGCCTTGGGCGCCCAACGCTGGGTTCGCCTCGAAAAATCCCTCCTCCTCCTCCTGCTCCTCCTCCTCCTCCTCCTCCTCCTCCTCCCCCTCCTCCTCTTCCTGTCCGAGGAGCAGCGGTGTCGGTACCTTCTTTCCGTCTCCCCAGCACCAGCTGGCCTGCACCGCGCACGCTGTCCCCCCGGGCTTGCGCCACCTGTCGGCGGCGAGCGAGGGGGGGAAGCGAGAAGAAGGAGGCCTTCTGGCAAGGCGGGGGCCTTCTCCGAAGCCCTCGCACGATCTAATAAGCTAATAAGTTTGCTGCGTCGTCGGCGAAGGATGAGACAACTTCTCAGGAGGCCGGGGGGCTTCCGAGAAGTTGTAATTCCGAGAAGGAGAAGGTCTTCTCCTTCTCACTTCCCTCCCCAGGCTCGCCGCCGAACCTGGACTGCGATCGATATATTTTGCTCGATAGATTGCTGTGCACTGCTTGCACCAAGCAGCTCGCACCGGACTGCGTGCACCACGCAGAGGGCTGTTGCTTGGGATGTCTGTCTGCTCGAGCATGCGAGGTGGTCGCGCGCGACTTTCCTCCTGTTCATGGCAGCACATCTATTCTGCTTTCTAAAAAGAGAATAGACTCTACCCCCCCGGACTTAACGCTTCCCCTTGGGATAGTATAATTTCATATATATATATATATATAGTCTGCACTCGTCCATCCTAAATATGAAATCACATAATCTCAGTCAAACCGGTATCCCCCCCCCCGAGGTTCCCTTGTAAAAAACACTATGCCACTATGCGGTGACATTTTCTGTTCTAACATAACACTTTTTCGCCAATCCCTTGCAAAACATGGGACAAAGTTCACACGCGCGCGTCGTCGCGCGCGCATGCCGGAAGGATTTCGCAATCGAGTTTCCAAAACACATACAAAAACACAGGGTTTCGCAACACTGATTTGCTAAAAAAGCTTCCGCGCGAGCTCTTGCGAAATCTTCAGAAAACCATCGGTTTTTCAAGATTTTCACAAAATGCTACCAAACGGGCTTCGCGCGCGCATGTCGAAATCTGTCGAACGCCCTTGCGCGTATGCCGTCGCGAGAATCCTCTGCAAAAAAATTGACGAAGTGCAGACGCGCGCGTCGTCGCGGGCGTATGCCGAAAACCTTCAAAACCCATCGGTTTTGGAAGGATTGAAAAATCGTGCGTCCAAAAAACCTACTGGCGTCGTCGTCGTCGTCTTCGTCGTCGTCGGCGTCGGCGTCGGCGTCGGTGTCGTCGTCGAAGTCGTCGGAGACGTCGTCGGTGTCGTCCTAGTCGTTGTCGTCGGTGTCGTCGTAGCCGGTCTCAACAGGTTTTGCAAACCAAGTTGCGGGTGGGTGGTTGGGATGTTTGCGCGAGCAGTGGAGAGGACAGCTTCAAGACAGTCAAAGTGGGCTACACCACACAGACGGCACCACGTAGGTGACATCCAATGGGTTGCACCACATGAGGTGTTCCAAACAGGGCCTTGTCTTCGAGGATCGAAGGAGTTGTCATCTCTTCCGCGGCGGCAGGGGGCAGAAGGTCGGCGGAAGCAGGCAGAAGTCGAACGATGCGGCCTCTGTCGGCGGAAGCTGGCGGAAGGCTGGCAGAAGCCGGCGGAAGCAAACGTCGTCCTTCCCATCATAAAGATGGCACATCGAGAGTGCAACAAGCCTCTGCTTGGGGCCCACGTTGGCAAGCCTTGCCACGCGTGCTCTATAGACAACAGCACTGGGGTCTCTCCGATCTTCTTGCAGGGCCGTGCCCCCAGACGTGGTGCTGCGTTCTGGTCCCCGCGGATCTCCTTGCTGGTCGTATTCCTGGTTGTCTCTGGCATTGGCGCTGTGGTCTGGCCCCCGAACATTTCTTTGGTCCGCCCTGTCACCGACTGTCCCCAGTCCTGCTGTTCCATATGCACTCATATCCTCTCAGCTGCGTCCACATGCTTGCACTCGCTCATTCCCACTGCCTTTCCATTTCTTCTGCTCCATGTTTCCACGGGCTTCCGTTTGCTTCAATTGATTCTACGTTATCCGCTTGTTTGGGGCGCACGGGCCGGTCCCATGCACGCCTTCCCCCAAATTTCCAATGTCCTTTCGGTGATTCTTGCAGGCGTCATTGTCATGCACTTGCGTGGTGCTCTACGCTGTCACGCTGGGATGCATGACATACTGTGCCTTCTGCGACCCGGGGCAGATGAGACGAGGCGGAGCTTGTATGGGCTGGCATGTGGGAGTGTCGTCAGGAGCCCTTCCGATGGAAGCGGGGCCACAACTCTACAGTAGTTAAGGAGGGCCGGGTTGGGCATTTTGCAGGCGCGTGGGGGCGCATGGGGCTGTGAGCCTGACCTTTCGTACACTTCATCTTTGGCTGATGTGTGCTCCGCCTCCTCATTCTCCTCCTCATCCTCCTCGTCCTCCTTGTCCTCCTTCCCTCCTCCTTCCCCTCCTCCTCGTCCTCCTCCGCCTCCTTCTCCTTTTCCTCCTCCTCCGCATCCTTCTCCTCCTCGTCCTCCTCCTCTTCCTTCTCCTTCTCCTAGCCTGCTCTCGCAGTCGAGCGCAGTGCCAACTCTCATAATACTCTTCAAGCGCCTTCGCTGTGATGACCAACCTGCTGATGTGCCTGAATCGAATCGCCAATCGATGTGATTGCTATGGTCACTGTGTCGCATGGTAGATTGCCAACCATTGCCACCGCCTCCCATCGTAGAACATCGTTGCACATGGATGACTACATTCTACGCTCTCCGCTTTCATCCTCCTCCCGCTCATCCTCATTCCTCTTCTCGTGCCCATGGTCATCTTTCTTCTCATCCCTCTCCCAACTCTTCTGCCCTCAACTTCTCGCCATCCCCTTCCTACGACCAACCAACCAATCCACGGTGCCGCTGAAATCCGAGCAAACCTCGGGGGAGGAGGTCCTCGAGAACCCAAGATTCGGGCACTCCGTAATGGGGGTGTCGATCAAGTAGTGAGTGGCTGGGTTGCGGGAAAGGAGCCCTACAAAACTCAGAGGGAGGATAAGTGATACCAACACCACCAGGGGGCCCACCTCCAGCGAGGAGGTCTACGATGCCTCCCCGAGCGAGAGACTGGGGATGTCTCGAGCGAGAGGGGGGGACCACACCACCAGGTAGACCTTCCTTGCCTCCGCGCATCTCCTCGCCCTGTTGGTGTTCGTGTCGCCGTTCCTTGTCCCTAGAAGCGGGGCCTAGGGGCACGAGCGGTGCTCACTTTTCCCCCGCTCGTTCCCTGCCCACCCCATTGAGGAGCGCCCGAACGATGTGAAGCAGCACCCCTCCTCCAAGAAAGAGGGGGGAGATGTGGTGTGGACTCGCCTCGGCCTCCCCGGCTGCCGACGGAGCCGAAACTGGCCCTGATCCAGGGGACGACAGCGGTGTACACCGGCACTGGTCGTGCATGGTTCTGCACCCGCGGGGGCTCAGGGGCAACGATAGGGGTGGACAGGCATAGAGGGGGGACGCATCGATCCCCAATCGCCCATTGATCGCCGATGGGGGCCTGGTAGCCCCACCCCGCCCAGGAAGGTGGTGCGGATTCGCTATCAGCAGCCCCTCGCCGATCCATCGGCGATGCATCGCCGACTCCAGGTCGATGCATCCCCCCCTCTGCCCTGTCGATGCCCCTCAGGGGCGCGGGAATCACCTCCGAGGAGGGGACTTGTCTCTACGGTCGCAACCCACGATCTGGACTCACGACTTTCCTGCGGGCGCCCTTGCGCCCTTGCCTCGGCGGCCCGTCCTGTTCGCCGTTTTCGACGGCCACCCCTCGGCCGTCGGCTGCGCGGCGGAAGGCTCCTCTGGGAGACCGCTCGTCGGCCAATGCCCTTGCATCCTTGATGCCTGAGGAGGAGGAGGAGGAGGAGGAGGAGGAGGAGGAGGAGGAGGAGGAGGAGGAAGATGAGGAGGAGGAGGAGGAGGTGGAGGAGAAGGAGAGGAGGAGGAGGAGGAGGAGGAGGCGGAGGAGGAGGAGGAGGCGGAGGTCAGGGTCCCTCGGTGCCCCCGCTGCCGGAGGCGTCGACGACGTGCCGCCCCCGCGGGCGCACCAGACCTGGCAGGACGCCGCCCTTTGGGCTCCCTGGCGCGTCGTGGTTTTGCCAGAAGGCACCACGAAGGGGGGTCGAGGAGGTCGAGGATTGGGGCTCAGAGGGGGGAAGCAACTATCCCATACCGCTACCCTTCCCCTGCGTTCCCTCTCTTGGGCCTCCTGGGGGGCCTCAGTCGCCACCGCTAGGTTCGCCTCGAAGTCCTCCGGGGAGTGGCGGTATCGGTACCTGTTGGCCTCCTCGGGGGCTCGAGGGGTCGTATCTCGTTTTTCTGGGGGGGGGGGGCGGTTGTTGGCCCTCTGTCGGCCTATACGGAGACGTACGGGAACCACTGGGAATCGCAACGATGAAGAGGGGATGATCCCTCGAACTCCACCTTCCATACCTTCCGACCTCCGCGGAGGGTGCGGAAGAATTCATCCAAACTCATGGCAGCATCTTACGTAATTCAAGGAAGCCCGCATCGACCAGGTCGAAAGAGGGGCGGAAGGTTCGGGCGGAAGGTCCTGAAGAATGCGGGGGAGGGATGCGGCTTTCCGCCACCTCCGGCCTCCCGAAGCCGGGTGTTGCCAGGAGTGGCCTGGCCAACGGTGCCCCACCCAGGATTTCCAAGGTGGTCCCCACGGCCTCCAGAGAGCACCCCGCACGAGGTCCAGAGCGCCCCAGGAGCTTCACACTGGAGCGAGAAGCGGGAGGGGCACCTCGGGCCAGGGGCACCGCACCTGCGGCAAGCCCCTGCAACCAAAGCCACTCCGGGGCCCCAGGTCGCCATGATTCAGGAGGGAAAAACACGCAGACACAAATAGCCGTCGATCCCCAGGAAACGATGGGAAAATATAGGAAGTGGGGGGAAGACGAAAATCCGGAAAGTATTCGGTAATACGGGAAATCCTGGCAGTTGTGCCTCTCTCTGTGTGTGTGTGTGTCCAAGGGCCCCTTCACATGAAGAGCCTCGGGAGGAAAAGACGATCCCAGGGAAGGCCCCTGGGTTTTCAGGATCCGCTGGGGGGCGGGGGGCAAGGGCGAGAGCCGGGAGCCCCGCACGAGCGCAGCGCAGCCCGAGAGAGGACACATGTTCACGCCAGCGCCCGCGCACCAGCGCACACGCGCTCGCGCGCATACGCACACGCGCATCCACAAGCACGATGTCTACCAGGAGCACTCGCTGTCACGGTCATGCATGCGCGCATCTACGCACGTGTGTAGAAACATTCCGAATCGCAGTCGCGCATTGACTGCGCAAGTGGCGCATTCCAACACGATCGGCAAACATGCTTGCATCTGAGCGTCCACGATCGAACACACTGACATTCTGGCGTACCTTTTCCCCATTTGACCTCGGCGTTTCGGTTGATTTGCTTCTGTGCATTTGCATGGCGAGGTCTACACCATTGGAACTGCAAAAGACAAGTCTCTCTTCAGTATCCGCGGCCGATCCGACGTTATGACCACTATTGCAGATGGTTGACCAATTGTATAGGGTTGCTGAACCACAGGGAGTTCGTCATCATGCTCGTGGGGCTGGTGACCATCGGGTTCTCCTCCCTTTCATGACTTCCTTCATTTCCTTACATTGGCCCTTCTTCCTCCAGGAGTCGATTTCGGGCCGCCAGGGTAGGCTGCGAGCTTCGCGAATTGAGTACAACCACCGCGTACTGGCAGCTTCCCCTCCGATAAGTGTGGGGCGTCAGCCAGCGTCCCGCCGCGCGTTCGAGACAGCGACCACGACCCACGACCCCAACAGTGGGATGATCATGCAGGTGCCTCAGGGAAGTAGAAGGAGTGTTTTGCGGATCCGATTCCAGTCAGGACGAGGACCAGTTGAAGGTAGGAGGAGGTGGAGAAGGAGGCGGACGAAGAAGAGGCAGACGGCGACGACGACATTGATGACCCCGACGGCGGCGGTGGCGACGACGACGGCGACGACGACGGCGGCAGCGGCCGCAGCGACGACGACGAGGACGATGACGATGAGGAGGAGGAATGTGGTGAGGCCGCCGAAGCCATCGTCGTGTCGTGCCTGTCCTGCTCGCGCGCCGCTTCCACACTCAATCGCAGAGAAGAGGTGTACAGTCGCGTTTCCCCTTCTCTATCCCTCGTTCTATCTTCTTTGTCTCCTTCTCTCTTGTTTTTCCTCTCTCGGGGTATGTTGTTGTTGTTCCCTCTCTCCCTCTCTCTCTCTCTCTCTTTCTCCCCCTCCCCCCCTCCCTCTCCCCCTCCCCTCCCTCTCCATCCCGTCCCTCTTCTATCCTCTCCTCCCCAGCTCCCTCTATCTCCCCCTCCCCTCCCTCCCCCTTCCTCTCCCTCCCCCTTCCTCGCCCCTCCCCCTTCCTCGCCCTCCCCCCCTGTCCCTCCTCCCCTCCCTCTGCCCTCCCCCCCCCGCGCTACAATCAACAAGCGTTCATTCTGGATGCCGAACAGGCCCCCCGGGGAGTCCATCCCGGTCCAGGGCCCGTCTCAACAAGGATCCGCTCCCCGAGTGCCAGTCGTCGCTGTGTTCCGGCCCCCAGCGGGAGGCCTTGGCTTGGCCATGCGCGGTTTGCCGAGCCAGCAGCGTTTTGTCTTTGGTTGCCTTCGTACGCCCGTCTTGAGACGCAGCACGTACCATGTCCAAAACGTGCGTGCTGACACGTGGTGTCTTGGCTCGGCACGTGTTGGTCCACGTTTTGGCGAACGTATCGCGCCAAACGTACGTTTTCAGTCTGTCTACGTGTTGAGCTCCGTGTCGACACGCTACGCGTTGCGTGCTGCGCATCATGGCACATAAGCCTTCGCGGTTTGCGCGGCCGGCATCCTTTTGTCGTCAGCCCGCTCCTGTTGCTGGTGGCAGCGCAGGGTGTCCTGCAGGAGGTGGCGGCTCTCCGCACCGTGGCGGCCTCGCTCCGCTCTTCGGGGGAGGAGTTGCCTGCTCAGGTGCGAGGCGTCGCGCAGGAGCCAGACAGCTCAGATCATTAATTGTTTTTTAGTATGATTTTTATCTTCCCATGGTCGTCCAGATCATGGGGGGTGGCACTCATAACTATTTTTGTTCGTTATTATTTTCCCTTCTCCTCAGGCCTCCCGCGTCCAATATCATGCCGTGCTGGTTTTTGTATATTGGCCAGTTGGGCCGCTCTGTATCTTCCAGTTCGTTCACAGGCACGGGTGCGATACGTTTTCCGGCGAATTCGTATTTTGTATTGTCTGTGTAGTCGTCTCTCCGTTTCCCCTCCTCTCCTTCTCCCGACGCGCTTGGATCACCTTAATTAAGCATACACTGTTCCAAGGTTGTTGGTGCGCCCCGGCCATACAATTTTCGAGATGCACTTCAGGCGCCTATAGTGAGTAAGGTGTTTGCGAGGAGCATGTTTGTTTTGTTTTATCTTCCCCCTTCCTGATCTTGGTTAGAGGATCCCGGCCACGGCTGGGCAGCGGTGCAATCACCTGCCTTTGCCTTGCTGAGGGTCTGGCAGAAAGGGCGTCGCGTCCCCCTGAAAAGTCAGCTTTGACCGCAACCTCCATCCTCGGTCCTCGATCCTCGATCCCTTCCTCGATCCTCGACCCTCGATCCCTTCCTCGATCCTTCAGTTTTCACTGCAGCCTCGATCCTCGATCCCCTCCTCGACCCTCGATCCCTCCCTCGACCCTCGAGCCTCGATCCCTCCCTCGATTCTTCAGCTCTGCCTTCAGCCTCGAGCCTCGAGCCTCGATCCCCTCCCTATCGATCCTCGAGCCTCGACCCTTCCCTATCGACCCCATCGACCCTCGATCCCTCCCTGCCGACCCTTCAGCTCGGCCTGCCGCCTCGAGCCTCCGCACCCCCTCCCCATCGCTCCCCGGCCCCCGCCGGGCAGGGCCCCCCCCCGGGGGCAGGGCGGCCGCCCGGGCCTCGGCCGGCGGCCCCCCGCCGGAGGCTCAGCGGGGTGGCCGTGGACCTGACCCTGGTGGCCTCCATGCGGGTGCTGCCAGGGGCGTACGCCTCGCTCGGGCGTGGTGCACCCTGCCGTCGGCGGGGGCCACCGATCGGAGCACCCTCGACGATGTGGCGAAAGAGCCACGCACGAAGCCGAACAGAGCACAGGGGATGGACGTCCGAGCGATGGCCAGGAGGTGCCCCCCGCCCGAGGTATGCCCCCAGTTTTGCTCGCTCCTCGCGCAGGAGCTCGGCCTCCCCTGAGATATCCTGGCGTCGGATCTCAGGGTCTGTGGTTGGCCGGCCCCCCCCCCCCCTTTTCGCCCCGCCCGAGAGGTGCCCCCCGCCCAAGGTAGCCCCAGTTTTGCTCGCTCCTCTCGCAGGAGCTCGGCCCGTGGTCTCGGGCCGGACGAAAGGGGGTACGAAATCTGCTGCATGCAGCTGGTTTCGGCCCCACCGAGGGGCCCATTCCTCGATACACAGGCGCCGGGAGGCGCTGGGAAAATCAGCTACGTGAGCTGATTCTCAACCCCCCCTTGGCTATCCCCCCTTCCGCCCGGCCCGATGGTCGGAGGTTGATAGACCTCCCACCCTGGCACGTCGATTGGTAGTTAATTGGCCTTGCGCGGTTCGCGAGAGGGCGTCGCGGCCGTCATGTTGCGGGTCCAGGTCCGTCGGTCTCGGTCCTGGGCCGTTTTCGTTAAAGGGTGGTTTACTTAAGGGAGGTTTGTCCACCGCCGATTCTGAGGACCCTTACGGGTCGGGATGAAAAACGGATCCCGGGGGTAGGGGTCGGGATTTCAATTTCGCAAGGGACCGCGTATCGAAACAACCGGGCCTTCGCGTG
This sequence comes from Prorocentrum cordatum, assembly GCA_963575745.1. Taxonomy (NCBI): domain Eukaryota; class Dinophyceae; order Prorocentrales; family Prorocentraceae; genus Prorocentrum; species Prorocentrum cordatum. The sequence goes on from CAUYUJ010011148.1 coordinate 118,619, forward strand.
TCTGGGAAGAGGTGCCTCTGGCCCCGGGTGCCCCAGTGTCCCCCAGCTTGTCGGTCCGTTTTGGAGCCCCTGGGGCCCTCTGGGCCTTGGAAGGTGGGTGGTTTCTCTGGAGACATGTTGGTGCCTCCCTGGAAATCCTGGGGGCACCTTCCCAGACCCCCGACGCAACGATTTCTCCCGAACGTCGACTCTGGACTCTGTAGGTGTCGACCCGCTCCCCGGGACCGGCTTTGTTCATCCCGCTCGTTGTTTTTGTTGTTTGACGGTCCCGAGGCGCGGCAGGGGCCCCCAGGGAGGCCCCAAATAGCGGAACGCCTCCCGTCGTCGTTCCCCATCCAGTGCTTGCACTGAAGGGGTTCTTTCGAGCGGAAACGGAAAGGTTTGGCGAAGGCATGTCCCGCTGGTGTTGGTGGCCGGCTGGGCTCCCGGGTTCCCGGTTCCTGGTTCTTGGGCCCGGGTCGATTTCGGTGGGTTCCGGCCGGGCTCCCGTGTTCCCGGTCGGCCTTGATAATCGGTCAAGCCATCCACTGATTGGGGTTTTTCTTTGGCGTCGTTGTTTCAGGACTCGAGGGGGGTCAGGGCTAGGCCAGGGGAACTTCTAGCAGCACCCGGCCCATGGTCAACAAGTCGTGGTGGCAGACGCTGATGCTGGTGGCGCCGGGCTCGGCGCCCTGGGGTGGACGGCATGGCTCTTGGAGCCTGCCAGGAGGCAGAGGTGGCCCGGCACTGCAGCACTGGATCTGACCAGCAGTTTTTGTTGGGGTGCCGTCAAAACGGGTCCGGGTGCAGAGCTGCACCAGTTGGACCCCGGGAGGGGTCCGGGGACCAAGTTGCAGCGGATGCGGCAATGTCCTCGGCGTGGACGGCGTCGGTTGGAGATGGCTGGGGTGGGGGGTTTCTCCGAAGGGCTTGGGCGACCCTCCGTCCTCCTCCTCCTCCTGCTCCTCCTCCTGCTCCTCCTCCTGCTCCTCCTCCTGCTCCTCCCTCCTGCTCCTCCATCCTAGCTCCTCCTCCTCTTCCTCCTCCTCCGCCTCCTCTTCCTCTCTCCTAGCTCCTCCTCCTCCTCCATCTCCTCCATCTCCTCCCCCTCCTTCTCCTCTTCCTCCTCCTCCTCCTCCGCCTCCTCCTCCCCCTCCTTCTCCTCCTCATTCTCCTCCTCCTCCTCCTCCTCCTCCTCCTCCTCCTCCTCCTCTTCCTCCTCCTCCTCCTCCTCCTCCTCCTAGGCCCGTGCGCTCTGACCCCTCTAGACTCAGCTACCCACCCTCAGCCCCCCTCGGGTCTCGGAGTCCTCCGCCTCCTCCCCCTGCTCCTCCTCGAACCGAAAAGCAGATAGTCACTGAATACTTGGCCTCTCGAGGGATCTACCCAGGGTCTCAGAGGTTTGCTAGTTTTGCCAGCAGTAGAAACATTTTTGAAATTGCTAAGAGATCAAGCGGTCAACCCTGAATATCGCCCGCCTCAGACTCCTGTGGCTACCTTATGCGTCGGTGGCTGCAGGGGCCAGGACGGCCCCGTGCGGGGCCATGTCTGCGGCCCTGGTGCGTAGAGCTTCGGCATATGCACTCACTCCAAAGAGAAGGTTCACCGCGCCGCACTGCCTTCAGTCAGTCTTGAATGTTCAGGGCCCACTGCTGCGCGATTTTGAAACTGAGTGAGTACAGTACCCACTAGACAATCAGACAACATGGCGTTAAAGGTGTGCGTGTCGTATCGTATCCTCCCCCTCCTCCTCCTCCTCCTCCTCCTCCTCATCCTCCTCCTCATCCTCCTCACGAGTTTGTCATGCCGTCGACCCTGGAGGTTCGGACCCGTTCCCTGGGGCCGATTCCCCGCGATATGATTTTCAGCACGAGTCGTTTTTCGACGGCCCCGACGTCGCTCCCAGAGGACCCACATGGCGAAACACCTCCGTGGTCGTTGGGACCATGTGGGGATTAATGCGCACACATCGTTCCTCCTCCCCCACCTCCTCCCTCTCCTGTTTCTCTCCCCTCTTCCCCCCGTAGCCATTTTGGCTCAAGACGGAGCTTACCTCCCGTCCCGACTCCAGGGGCTCGAGGCCGAGGTGGAAGGGCAGCCCCTTCCTGAGGCCTGGCTGCCTCGGCCAGTTTCCAGTGAGCTCCTGGAGGAGCAGTTCTTTCACGATTTTGTGTCAACGGGTCAGCGGATGGCCCCAGCTCTTGATGACAAGGAATGGGATGTCTTGCTTGGCCCACACGTTCGTGTACACGTTCGAGCATGGGCTTGCCAGAATGGGCTTGCGGTTCGTGCACACGTTTGCATAACTGGGCGTCGAGGATCAAGTGTGAGTGCGGAAGGTCAGCCCCCGCACACATTCGAGCAAGAGTAATCGCTGCCCACAAACTTGCCATGCAGAAGTACGAGAGTGGTGGCACAGCACGAGGCAAAGGAAATGGTCGTGATAAGCAGGTCCATGGCGGTGGCACGGGTGATAAGCTCAGTGCGGTGGAGAAGAAGCTTGACACCCTCATGGCATCGAATCCAAGTTCTGAGCCCCCCAGCTACACCGCCGTGGAAGTTGGAGGCAAACCACAAAGCTAACCAGAAGGTGGAGGTCGAACCAGATACGGAAGAAGGGCGACGAGCTAAAGTTGCAGTGCAGATTCAGGGGCTGGAGACCTCAATCCAAACGATTGGAACGCATGATGAGTTCAAAGATATTCGGTACATAATGGAGAAGCAACTCGTTGCGTTGCGTACACAGCACAAGCAAATGCTGCCTCCTCAAACAGCACATCGCCGTGGCGCACAGGATCTCAGCAACGCGAAGATGGCGATTGAGCAAATGTCGAAGGACGTGGCAGACAAGCGTGAACAGTTTGAGAAGTTGCGTGTGTCGATCGAGGAGCGTGTTCAAACCCTTGCTTCGAAGAAGGAGCAGCTTGTCGTCCTGCGGTCGGAGTTCGACAGGACGGCGTCGCTGACGTGGCCCAAAGTCGAAGGAGGTGATCGAAGAGATGCAGTCCCAGGGTCAGTCTTGCTCCACGACATCGACGGTTTCAAGAAGGACAACCCAGAGGTGGAGGCGTTCCTCTCCAGCGAGCTGTGGACGAAGCTGCAGGAGCACATCCGCGTTTTGCCCAAGGAGGATGCACCTGACGTGGGCATGGGTGCTGCTGCAGATTACGACGGTGATGATGCAGGTTGCCGAGAGTCTCAGCGTCCCGCAGGTGGTGGTACATCAGGTGGGTCAGCAGAGGCAGGGAGTAACAAGCGCGACAATGAGACCAGTGAGTTGTCTGAAGAAGAGCGACGTGCAATATGGACTACGTGCTCCAGTTTCGAGGATTCCACTGCCACGTTGGAGGAGCTCTGCACCGCGACGAGGGCGCGGTATTCCGTTTGACGATGGCCTCGGTGCACAGGATGAGTGTAATATGTCGGAGGGTGTAGTGGCAAGCCACCACTCCCTTCAATCATCGAGGGCCAAAGTTGATGCTGCTGAAGGTGCTGCGCGATCCCCTGGCGGCAGGGGTGAGAGTGCGAGCGGCGCCTCCCCTGTCAGTCCGACTACTGAGGGCAATGCGCCATTGGCTGCGTGTCCAGGCCTTGGAGCTCGTGCTCCTGAGTCCAGAGACTATGATGCCAATGGTTTTCTGCTGGTGTTGCGGTCTTTGTGCGCAGCGAGTGTGGCGCGCGAGCGCCGCAAGTTGGATTGCATCAAGTGCGCGAGCATCGCGTCCAGCATGTGCAGCTTGACCTCCCAGAGTGGCCCGCCCTCCATCTTGTGAACATGTACTTGTATCCTGGTATAGGCCCTCAGGGCAAGAATGCTCAACTGTTGGCAGCAGCAGGTGCAGTAGTTGAGGGCGTCGAAGGCCCGTGCATTGTTAGAGGAGGCCGGAATATGCCACTCGACGAAGTAGAGGCTTCAGGTTTCTGCAGTTTCGCTGGTCCCACCTTGGTCTCTACTCAGCTCTATACGTGTCGAGGCGGCGCAGGTAGCCCGATCATCGATTATTTCTGGCTCAATGATCCGTGCGCGCGCGCATACAGGCATGCCAAACTTGATGCGAGCTGGCCGATTAGACCCCACAGGCCAGTGCAGTTAGTTATAGCTAGCCAGGGATTCCGGGTGAAGCATTTCGTGTGCACTGTTGCTCCTTTGCTTTCGGTTCCCCCCCCCGTTCGGCCCTCGCCCCGCGCCACCCGATTGTGGTCCTGTTCATGGGCTGGTTGAGCGTTGCGTTGAAATGGCGGGGGGCGAGAAGGCCGACCCAGGGGTGGCGCATCACCTGCTCAGCACCAGCTGGGGCAAGTTTGCCCAGATCGCTGCACGGCATATCAGTATGTTCACTGGGGGCGCGAAAGATAACTTCGACTGCTTCGGGCGCCAAGTTGCACCGCGCTGGGTCAACGTTGAATATCCCGTGCCAGATGACAGCGAAAACTGTTTAACAGCTGATGGGTGGCAGTGGCTTCGGAACGGAGTCCAGCACCTAGGAAAGTTAGCAGCTCTAGATGTTATGAATGACCAAACCCAGGGAGCTATGCTTGCCGAGTTAGCTGTTTTTCCGGGACCACGACTACCCAGGGTTTGGTCTGAGCGCTAGGTTCGATAACTCCGTCAAGCAAGCGCGCATGACGTTGTGTTCTGAGTGTTTACCAGAAAATGTTGAGCAGCTTCTCGAGGAGATTGCCGACGACGTCTCCGTTGCAGTAAAAGGTGCTTCGGAAGAAGCGCAAGATAGTTGGAGTGATTGGCGCAAGATCGCGCCAGCATGGGGGGGGGGGCGCGGGGCCTTCACAGGGTCACGAAAGTTCGGAGTGCTGTTACGCCTACGGTTGTGCATGATCCTAAAGGCCCCAGCGCTGACCCTCAGTCTGTGGCGCGGCATGAGCTGCAACCGTGCTCTAAGCTCTGGCGAGCCACCGCCTCCCCACCTGTTGCCTGGACCCCTGGTCGGTCCAGCTTTCCCCGTGCCGACCCTGGGGAGGTGGGAAAAGTCATTCAGAGTTTTTCGGAGTCTACTGCCGCTTCCTTGGATCGGTTTCATCTAAGGCATTTCCTGGTGCTTGACGATGATGGCTTGCACTTGCTACCTGGCTGGTGGCAGCGCTGCCAGGCGATAGGCCTCTCACCCAAACAACTTCTATGTGTGCTAATGCCCATGCTGCCGAAGCCATTCACAGGACATAGGTTAATAGTGCTCTACAGCGGTATGTGCCGCATCTGGCAGAGGCTGCGGCTGCCTTTGCTAAGATCACTCATGGAGGAGGTGGAGCGTCGGCACTGGGGTGCTAGTCGGGGGAGGAGTTATGTAGACTGTGCCTGGGCGCAAGCGGCGCGTGCAGAGGCTGATGTTGCCTCGAACCGCCTCAGTGTGCTCGTTATCGCCGACTACTCCAAATAGTATGAGACAATCCCGTTTGTCGAACTTCGGGACAAGTTTCTCGAGTTTAAAGTGCCCACTGCATTTTTGAAACTCGTTTTCAATGCGTGGAGGGCCCCTCGTGTGCTGCGTCTCAGACGGCACCGCTCAGACTGGGCCGCGCATGCGAATTTCGGGTTGCCAGCAGGCGATTGCTTCAATGATATCAGCATCAAAGTGCATGCTGTCAAGGCGTTTGGTGATTGTGTCGCTAGTCAGCCCCCTCTCGTTCGTTTCGCATCGTACATCGATGGTTCGGGGATTCAGATCTCCAGCTCCCAGAGACACAGTGCTGTGCAGCTTGCGGTCTCGGTGGGCCGTGAATTTTACCGCGCGAGTAAGCAGATTAATGCAGCAATCAATGGTAAAGATGCAGTCGTTGCCAGCGAGGTGTCACTTACACGTGAAGTTGTGTGCGGCCGAGGGCTTGAGCCCAAGGTTGCAAAACAATCGGTCACATATCTCGGTGCTGATAGTGCAGGTGTCAAGCGTTTAGCTGCTCGTGCGCGTGTCAAACAGCGGTCCCGTCTGCGGGGCATTCAATTGCGATGCAAAAAGGTCGGCAGGTTGAAACCCGGAGCCCCCAATAAGGAGACCAAGAAGGGTCTCTCTCAGGTCCTTCGCACGGATGTTGCTCCCGCTTCGTCTTATGGTTCCGAGGTTTTGGGTTTCTCGGAGGCTGAGCTGAACGCTGTGCGAAGGACCCAAGCTCGCAGGATGCCGCCGTCTCATGGAGGAACCCGTACGACGGCAAAGCTTGTTTTGTACGGTGAGCGGGACACTCGAGCCGCAGTTGGTCCAGCTCTGCAGTGGTGTCGCATGCTCTGGAATGCCCAGGTCAATCCCACTCGTTGCCTGGCCCCTTTTCCAGGGGTTGCTCCAGCTCTGGGAGCAGGCTAAGGCCAGCGATGCTGGGGATTGGAAATCCAGCCGTGGCCCACTTGCTCGCGCGACCTTGTCGGCACGACGTGCTGGATGGAAAGTGGTGTCAGGAACGCAGTGGATCGACCATTGGGGCTGCTCGGTTGATATAGGCAAGACCCCACCTCGCCTCCTCTTTGATATTCTCAGAGAGGGCCTCCAGCAAGAGGCGGAGTTTCGTTTTGCGAACAGACTTGGGCATGCGCACGGTATGCGAGGATCGAGGCGCGCGCGTGCGATGCGGGATTCCCCACTGACGGCATGTGCGCGCATGGTCAACGTGACACGTTGCACCATAGGCTTTACACCTGCACGCGCCCTGAGGTTATGGAGGCCCGACAGTCCCTTGACATTCCGTCGGAGATTTTTGAGGAGGGGGCACGCAGTGATGACCCTGTTGTCACTCGTGGCTTGCTTACTTTCCTTGACAGTGATGTGCCCCCTCCCGCCCCCCCCATTCCAGATGTGAGATCTAGATGGCGCAGGGCGTGATTTGAATATGCAGCCTGAGGATCTTGCAAAGCTTGCAGGGGATGCGGTGGAGCTTGAGATGGCGTCCGACGGCAGCTGCACGAAGCAGGCCCTCCGCTGTCTTCATCGTGCTTCGTGGGCGATCGCCCTCTTGGAGCCAGGCGGCGGCTCCCTCCTTGCCATTATGCGGGGTATTGTTCCTGGTGGGCTGCCCGAGACCCCTGCGATGGCCGAACATGCGGGGACATCTTTAGTCCAGCTTTAGTCGGGCAGGTTGCTGACAGGCCCACCTCTCTGGCTCTCGACTGTCAAGCTGTGACTTGTCAGACCCAGGGGCCGATTTGGAAACAGCTCATGGGCCCCAATAAGTTTGCTGGTGTGAGAAGGCTTGCCCATGAACTCGAAGGCGCGGAATTTCTGTCGACCTTCCATGTTAAGACTCATCGAGAGCTGTCTGCCCTCGAGGAGTTGGAAGGTGATGGTATTAGGTTTGGTTTTGCGCATCATGCCGTAGATGAGCATGCCAAGAGGGCCCTTGTGGGCCATCCTCGGCCCTTGCCCACGTTTCTTGATCATGTTGGGTTGTATCAAAACCGTACCGATGTTTTTGCTAAGCTTGCTTCTGAAGTTTTGCCCTTCTTCAAGAATGAAGTGCGTTGGAAGCGAGCTGATTTCACCACCCAGGGGCGTAGTCGCCAGCAGAAGGCATGGCATCTCTGGAGGAGGAACGAGTTAGGTATGCAGTGTCGGTATTGTTGGGTGGCGCGTGATCGACCCGACAAACCCCTGTTCGGTTGCAAGTGCCCGCCACCTGCTCTCCAGAAGCTGCTGCGTGATCCCCTGGGGCACCTGCTCGTCGCCGTGTCGGGCTCGGTTCTTGAGACGCCTCGGTCGGATGTCGTCTTGGGCCCCTGCCGTGACCAGCAGATTTTGTGTTTTAAATGCGGGGGCTGGACACAAGGGAGGGCCGTGAAGCTCGCTGAGGTCTGCGTTAAGCCGTCGCGTAAGGGACTGGATGTCCTGAGCCGCTTTCGGCGAGGGCTCGGCCTCAATCCCAAAGTCAAAGCTGTGTTTGAGAAGGCGTTGCCTGTGTCTCAGCTCAATGTTGCCAGAGAAGCGGACGGTAAGCCCGAGTTGTGCGTTACCTCAGTTCCACGAGCGTTTTCGGACTCTCCCTCGGCCCCCGCTTTTGAGCAGCGAATGGCGGCGCTTGTCGCTAGGATCAAAGCTAAAGAAGAGGCTAGAGCCTCAGGGGCGATGTAACTCGGGCCGATCCCCATCCCAAGCTTTTGGTGCTGTCACCTCCCGACCTTTCAAGGCGCTGTCCATCCATCCATCCATCCATCCATCTCCCCTCTTCCCCTCTCGTGGCTGGTGCATTTTTGTATTTTTGGCATCAGGTTGAAGCCTCATATGCAGCATCGGCCTTCACCCTCTCGGTTGGGGCTGCGGATCAGCATCCTGATATCTTGTTACTTGGCTCTTGATGCGAACGGCACTCGCGCGAGCTGAAACGATGCAGAGGTAATGATGTTCGCGCATTCGTGCTCATTGCCCGAGGGGTCTGGGAGCACAGACCCCCCGACCGTTTTCAGGGCATCGGCTTCTTCGGTGCCTGTGTGTGTGGGTCTCGGACATCCCGGCGCGATCTGGGGCCCCCGCTGACTTTCTTGGCGGCTGGGGCAGAGGTTCTGCCGGAAGTCTGCTACCGTGTTTTCCTTCATTGCCACTCCTGCGTTGGGATTTCTCGCTTCAAAGAGAGCAGAGTGCGGTCTCCGTCCTGCCTTCCGTCCTTCCTCTTCCTCCCCGCATCCCTTCTCCTCTCCTCTCCTGTGCTCCTGGTGGTGTGCCTGTGGGGCCTGCGAAGTGTGACGTTGGCATGCCTTGGGAGCTGCGATCTGCGAAACCGTCGCCACTTTCGAAGGCTGCTGGAGGGACTATCATAGTAGGTACCCGCCGCAGATTCAGATTAGACCCCGCCATCCCTGGAGGAGGCTGCGATCTGCGAACCTGTCGCCATTTCGAGGGCTGCTGGAGGATCAGCATAGTGGGTACCCGTCGCGGACTCAGATCAGACCTCGCCATCCCTGGGGGGCTTCGGTCTGCGAAACTGTCGCCACTTTCGGCGGCTGCTGGGGGGATCAACATAGTGGGTATCTGCGCAGACTCAATTTGGCCTCGCCATCCTTCTGGGGGACTGCGATCGGCGAAATGGTCGCCACTCTCGAGGGCTGCTAGGGGGACCAGCATAGTGGGTACCCGCCGCAGACTCAGATTAGACCTCGCCATCCCTCTATGGGGTGTTGCGATCTGCGAAACGGTCGCCTCTCTGGAGGGCTGCTGGGGGGGGGTCAGCGGAGTGGGGAACCACCCAGGCTCAGATTAGACCTCGCCATCCCTTGGGGGCTGCGATCTGCGAAACTGTCGCCACGTTCGAGGGTTGCCGGGGGGATCAGCGGAGTGGGGAACCACCCAGACTCATATTAGATCTCGCCATCCCTGGGGAGCTGCGATCTGCGAAACTGTCGCCACGTTCGAGAGCATGTTGGGGGGGCCAGCGAAGTGGGGAACCACCCATATTCAGACTAGACCTCGCCATCCCTGGGGGTTGCGATCTGCGAAACGGTCGCCACTTTCGAGGGCTGCTGGGGGGTCAGCGGCGAGAGGCACTACCCATATTCTGATTAGATCTGACCATCCTTGGGGGGGCGCGATCTGCCAAAGTGTCGCCACTTTCGATGGCTGCGGGGGGGTCTGGCGGGGCGCTGTCGAGTGTTTGGCGGCGCGCCTTCGAGCGTTTGGATCCCGCACTGAAGAGTGCAGGAAAGAAGCAGGGAAGCTGGCGGGCGAGCTAGGCACTGCTCGCTTCTTGCAGTAACTACAAGCTGGTTAAAGCAGTTTGTCGAGCGCCGCGGCGTCATGGCGCAGGCAGCGCTGCATCTTCAGCGTACTACCGGCAGAAGCAACACTCTTCGGTCTTCTCCCGTCACGTTTGTCCTCGTTCTCTGCCCCCTGCCACCTTCTCTCTGCTGCTGCCGCGCTGACGGTTCGGCGTCCTTCTCCTGCCCTACGTTCCCGCCCCCATGTCCTCCTCAAGCCTGGGCTCTCGCTACTCGCCCTTCCGTTGTCCTGTAAATCGTGCCACGTGAGCGCGCCCCATGTAGCTTGCACAAGATATAACGGCGCCAACACTTTCATTTTCCTGGCAAGTTTGGGCCAATTCTTCTTATCTCTTGATGCAAATGGGTGGGGTACGTCGCAGGGTAATGACGTCTGGAGGTCGTTGGCCCCCCAGACGTGTTCGCGCCTTGAAGTTCGACCGAGGAAACCCACGTACTTATAATATGTTTGGCGTGATGATAGCTGACGTGCAACTTGCGAGAATGATGCTGGTGGTCGTTGTTTCGCCGATGCGTTGGTGGTGCAGGTCAAGCCTTGGGAGCCCGGGTACCCTGAGTGCCCCAGGAAGGGGCGCAGAAGTTTGGGCGTTATTGGCAAATCGCCAATTTGAGCCCACCAGCTGGCTGGGAACCTTGGAGCTGCAGAGTGATATATACGCAAGCCTGCTATGCCCTGGACGACCGTCACGGATAGCGGCCGCGCTCAACCCCCCCCCCTGCACAACCCCTATGCTGTCGAGAATATGCGACGCTTGCTATACCCAGAACGACCGTCACGGATAGCGGCCGCGCTCAAAGACCACCCCCTGCGCAACCCCTATGCGCTTGCTATACCCAATAGCGGCCGCGCCCCAAGACCACCCCCTGCGCAACCCCTTATGCGCTTGCTATACCCAGAACGACCGTCACGGATAGCGGCCCTCAGAGACCACCCCTTGCGCAACCTTGGTGGTGTCAAGAATATGCAACGCGTGGCACGCCTGGTATGTTCTGGATGACCGTCACGGATAGCAGTTCTTTTTGCGCACCCCCGATGGTGTCGAGAATGTGCCACGCCTGTTATGCTTTGAACGATCGTCATTGATAGCGGCCGCGGTAAGAAACCAGCCCTTGCGCACCCCCTACAGTGCCGATGAGATGCCTCGCTTGCTATGCCCTGGACGACTGTCACGGATAGCGGCCACCCTCAGAAACCCTCTTTTGCGCACCCTTTTTGCTTTTGGAGATTACCACGCCTGCTATGCCCTGCACGACCATCACGGATAGCATCCGCCCTCAGAGACCACCCCTTGCGCACCCTCGTATGGTGTCGGGAATCTGCGACGTTTGCTATGCCTTGGACCGACCGTGACCGATAGCGGCCGCGGTAGGAAACCACCCCTTGCGCACCCTCTTATGGTGTCGAGCCTATGCGACGCCTGTTGTGCCGTGAACGGCCGTCCCGGATAGCGGCCGCCCTCAGAGACCACCTTTTGCGCACCCCTTTACAGTGCTGATGATCTGCCACGCCTGCGATGCTTGGACGACCGTCACGGATAGCGGCCGCCCTCAGAGACCACCCCTTTAGCACCCCGTATGGTGTCGAGAATCTGCCAGGCTTGCTTTGCCCTGGACGACTGGCGTGCGTAGCGGCCGTTCTAGGATATCACCCCCTGCGCAACCCCTGTGGTGTCGAGAAATTGCCACGCCTGCTATGCGTGGACGACTGGCATGCGTAGCGGTTGCGCTGGGGGACCACCCCTTGCGCACCCCTTGTGGTGTCGAGAAAGTGCCACGCCTGCTATGTCCTGGATATCATGTGTTAAGTTGCGCGTGGGTGAGGGAAAGGAAGAGGAGAAGGGAAGGAGGGAGGTGAGGTGTGAGGTTCGCGGGTGCGACACGGCAGAGAAGAGGACCAGAACCCCACCAAGCATGTGGGGAAAAAATCAGGACGGGAGGATTTTATCCGTTTTCGGCCTTCGGGGGTTTCTCGGCGCCCCAGGACGTTCAAAATACGAGTCAGGATGAAAGACCAGTCTTCGGGAAAGGGTCGGAACTTCTGTGGACCGCGAATTGAAAAAATCAGGATGTCGCATGTTTGGGCTGGGACCAGCGGTGAACGGCCTGGGATGAAGACGCTGGTCCCGTCCTTGGGGCCGGCGAATCGCGTAAAACAGAACCGCTGGAGGTAGGGGGAGAATCCCTCAAGGGCCCAGGGGCCAAGTCGTCGGAGGCTGCACGAGCCGATCTTACAGAACTCCTAACATTCAAGGTTCATCCATCGAGGCCTCCTGGATGGGGTCCGAGTAGATGGGGTCGGAGAATCGCGCCGCATCGTCGATGCATCACCGATGCATCGGCGACATCGGCAACGTCGGCGTGGAGAGAACCGGGCTCCATATCGATCCGGCTCGCCGATGCGATGCGATCCTCCGACCCCATTTACTCCGATCCCATGATGGAGGCCTAGAATTTGGGTGTCGACTCTGGGTGCTGACTAAGTCCGTCGCGGCAGATCCGGCTTTGGTTGCCCCTGTTCAGGGTTGCCCCTGTCGTAGAGCGTCAGTTCCGCCATTCTCGTGGGCAGCCATAGAAGACCGCCGTCGTCGTCGCCGCAGTCGACGCGGACAGACGTCGAGGTCGATGCTGCGCGTGGGGTGGGTGGGTGGAGGATGGGGAGATGAGGATCAGGGTGGAGGAGGCAGGTCAGGAGGAGAAGGATGAGGATCAGGTAAGAGGAGGAGATGGAGGAGGGAGGAGGAGGAGGAGGAGGAGGAGGAGGAGGAGGAGGAGGAGGAGGAGGAGGAGGAGGAGGAGGAGCGCTCTGGAGGGAGGATTCGGCCGCGGGCCCAAGGCGCTCCACCTGGGCTACTCGGTGGCCCTGATCGCGCTGGCCTTGCCCATCCTTCGGATCCACGTGGGGCTGGTCCTCCCCTCCGTCAGCTGCCCAAGTTTCTTCTTCCTCGATCACTCAGTATCCTTTAAACGGTCCCCATCCCCATCCCCATCCCCTTCGAGACCCCCACCAAATTACCACACCAGTTGGGGATACACCCCTCGAAACCCGAAGGGAACGACCTATATCCCCATCTGGGGGGATAAATCGGCCAGTGGGGCCCAGGCCACGCCGCTGGGGATGGGGATCGCTTAAACGATACTCAATCCCCCTCCCCCCAGGCTGGGACGGTCGCGCGCGCCAGCCTTCGGTACGCCGGCGCGCGCGCCTCAGCGGCACAGCTCCGTGAGAGCGCTGGAAACCGGTTCAGCACCCAAAGGGCCATCCTGGGGTGACCTCAGCGTCATATTGTCGAAGCAGCGCCGCAAGTTTGTCGTAGGGGATCGACATCAGAATTGCTTGACCCCATCTTTTCGTCGACTCTACGAACAATGCGATGATGACCTCCTGCCGCCGCCAGACCAGGGCTCATTTGCATTGGGGCTTGCTTCCTTCATGCCAGTTCCAGACTACGGGTGCTCGTCCTCTTCCTCGCTTTCCCAGTTGCTGAGTTCGGCTACGCGTAAGAGAGACTCTTCGCCGGAGTGGCCTTTGGTGCGGGTTCCGAGGGCACTCCAGGCACTGGCATGCGCGCGTGGACCTGGCTCCCGCGGCCTCCCAACGCCACGGGCCATCCGCGCCCGGGGCCATGATTTTGTTGATTCGATCGGTGGGCTGGGAAGCGGTCGAATGGAGCAAGCGATGGCCAAGATGTCGGGCAATGTCCCCGCCGTCCAAGGGATGCTGGGCTGGCGTCGGGGCAAAACGCAGATTCTGGCCAGATCTGGGGCCCTGGAGGGGTCCGAGACCCTGGCGTCCCCTGCCTTCGTCGCTGGCGTCCAGACGAGTGGTTGTGGGTACAGCCAACTCGCATAGTAAGGATGGTAACCTGCGTCTTGAGACCTCTGCCTGCACTACAGCAGGCGCACAAGATAAGGCACTGGCCTGCCAGCAGGTGCGCCACGGAAGTTGCTCATCCCCCGGCGACCCTGGGGGCCGGCAGAGCTCTGGGGTGCCGCTGGGGCCCTCACAGATCGACGAATGATGTGCCCCAGGTTCTCTTATAGCGGGGTCGAGTCAACCGCCCTCCTCCTCCTACTCCTCCTCCTCCTCCTTCTCCTCCTCCTCCTCCTCCTCCCCTTCCTCCTCCTCCTCCTCCTCCTCCTCCTCCTCCTCGCCTCCTCCTCATCCTCCTCCTCCCTCCGCCTCCTCCCCCTCCCCTCCTCATCCTCCTACCTCTCCTCCCCCCCTCCTCCTCCTGCTCCTCCTACCTCTCCTCCTCCCCCTCCCCCTCCTCCTTCTCCTCCTCCTCCTCCTCCTCCTCTTCCTCCCCTCCTCCTCCTCCTTCTTCTCCTCCTCCTGGAGTTTCCCTTCCCGCACTTGCCGTGACATATTGTGTCCGTGCGAGGTGTTCGCAGGCGCCCAGAGAAATCAGCGGCGTGGCTGGTGCGTCCAATGCGTTTTGCATGCAGCGGCCTTCTTGTTTGGTGATGGAGCTGATGTCAGCCGACCCCGAACGAACACCGTCAATTTGTGAGCGGCCCACTTTCAGTTATCACATGCGAGGTGTCATGGTCCTCATTTCTTGCGCTGGAGGAGTTGTATTCCGAGCTGACCCCTGAGGATGGACATGTTGCCATGTCTTGTGTTCTTGGACACATGTGGAACACCCAGAACGGACATCTTCGATACGCCTCTGCAACAAGCAGCCCGCAGCCCCTATTTCCTGATCGGGCGATGTCAGCTCGGCTCAAGAACAGTGATCCTCCCCTCCTCCGCCTTCCTCTTCGGTCTCGCGGAACGAGCTCGCGTCGGAGTGGAAGCGTAATGACTTCTACATAGCGCGGAACACGAAGCGCGGCAAGGATGGTCGCCGACGCTACGCTTCTGCTGTCGACCAGCCCGCTCAACCGAATTTGCAGAAGGGAATGGGTAAATGAGTCAGTCGCCGGTCGTACACCCTGGTTCGGATGGGAGGTCAAATTCTGACTTTGCCCTGGTCCGACATCCGGCTTAATCCCGCTTGATCCCGCTCGATCCCGCATCATCTTGCTTGATTCCCGCTTGATCCGCCGCCTAATCCAGCGTGGCAGCCCCCCATGGGGCTTAATCCTCCCCAGTCCGTCCGATGAAGACCTCCTGGTAGTTACCTCCTAACCCTGGGCTTGGCCATCCATCCGCTCCCGATTGTGAAAAAGGGTGTGCAGAGGGCACATCAAGTAAGAAGGCGCCCCCAGAGAAGAGCTTGTGCCCCAGTTGCCTTCGGGACCTGCGGAAACTCTCTGGGGCATCTCAGGACCCTCAAGGATCGACGAAGAATGTGGCGCAATGTTTCTCAAAGCGGGGGGTCTGTTCGTATTTTGGCATCGCTCGGACGTGTGTGTGTGTGTGTATGTGTGTGTGTGTGTGTGTGTGTTGCCCAACCCTCCCTTGGTCAGGAGGCGGAAAATCACAAAGACACAATGAATCGTCGATTCCCAGCAAAATATGGGAAAATATGGTCAATGGGGGGAAGACGAGCATCTAGAACATATGGAAACATATGGGGAACCTTGGGATTTGTGTGTATTTGTTTGTGGGTCCCAGGCCCCTTGACTTGGTTGGGTCGTTGTGAATGCCCCTCTCGCCTGCCTGCCCCCGTCTGCCTGCCTCCCTCGTCTAGGGCCTGCGAAGCGCGAAACCGTCGCCCTTTTCGAGGGCTGCGGGGGGGGGGGGGGCAGCACAGCGGGTGCCGACGGCAGATTCAAATTATCCAGCGATCGCAAACCTGGATGAGGAGGGGTAGGCGGAGGAGGAGGAGGAGGAGGAGGAGGAGGAGGAGGAGGAGAGGAGGAGGAGGAGGAGGAGGAGGGAGGGGGAGGGGCAAGCTAGGTGTGCTCGCGTCATTCAGGTGATCGCAAACATGGATGAAGGGGACGTGGCTTAGCGACGGGCCCGTTGCCATGGGGAATCGCGGATCTCCGCCGCCGCCGGACAAGGCGGCACTGGCTGCACTGTGGGGAGGGCGCCTCCCCCGATCCATGGATCTGGCGACTGCGCGCCAGATCCACAGATCGCTAATCCATGTTTGCGCGCCCCCGTTATTAGGCATCGATGCCCCTGGGGGGGTGCGACTTGCAAGCTGTCGCTACTGTTGTGGGCGGTTGGGGGGGAGGGGCAGCACAGCGGGTGCCGACGGCATATTCAAATTTGACCTCGGCTTCCCCCGGGGGGCTGCGAAGTGTGAGAGCGTCGCCATTTTGAAGGGCTGCTGGGGGGACGGCATAGCGGGTGCCGACGGCATATTCAAATCAGGCCTCGATGCCCCTACAATCTGCGAAACCGTCGCTACTGTTGTGGGCTACTGGGGGGGGGCAGCATAGCGGGGGTGCCGACGGCGGATTCCAATTAGACGTCGGCGGTGTGCCAGCATAATGGGTGCCGACGGCAGATTCAAATTAGACTTCGACAGTCCTGGGGGCCTGCGAAGTGTGCAGCTGTCGCCACTTTCGAGGGCTGCTTGGGCAGGCCAGCATTGGGTGCCGACGGCAGATTCAAATTAGACGTCGGACTCCTCGGGGTACTGCGAAGTGTGAGAGCGTCGCCATTTTGAAGGGCTGCATGGGGGGGCATCATAGTGGGTGCCGACGGCAGATTCAAATGAGACTTCGACGCCCCTGGAGGCTGAGATCTGCGAAACCGTCGGTACTTTTGAGGGCTGCTGGGGGGGGCAGCATAGTGAGTGCCGACGGCAGATTTAATGTAGACCTCGACATCCTTTGGGGGGCTGCGAAGTGTGAAGCTGTCGCCACTTTCGAAGGCCGTTGGGTGGGCCGGCATAATGGGTGCCGACGGCAGGTTCAAATTAGACTTCGACGTTCCTGGGGGCCTGCGAAGTCTGAAACCGTCGCCACTTTCGAGGGCTGCTTGGGCAGGCCAGCATTGTGCGTGCCGACGGCAGATTCAAATCAGTCCTCCGCATCCCTGGGGCGGCTGCGAAGTGTGAGAGAGTCACCATTTTGAAGGGCTGCTGGGGGGCCAGCATTGTTGGTGCCGACGGCATTCAATTTAGACCTCGACATCTCTGGGGGGGGATCTGCGAAACCGTCGCCACTTTTGAGGGCTGCTGGGGGGGTCCAGAATTGTGGGTGCCAACGGCAGGTTCAAATTGGACCTCGACATTTTTAGGGGGCTGCGATCTGGAAGTCGTCGCCACTTTCGAGGGCTGCATGGGGGGCAGCATAATGGGTACCGACCGCTGATTCAACTTAGACCTCGACGTTCCTGGGGTGGGGGGCTGCGAATTGCGAGGCTTTCGCCAATCTGCGAAATTATCGCTGCTTTTGAGGGCTGCTGGGGCTGGCAGAAGACGGGGTACCATCGGCAGATTCAAATTGGACCTCGGCATTCCTGGGGGTTGAGGGGGATGTGCGATCTGGGGAAACTGTCGCCGCTTTCGAAAGCTGCTGTGGGAAACAACATGGTGGGTGCCGACGGCCGATTCAAATTGAACCTCGACTTTCCTGTGCGGTTGCGATTTGCGAAACTGTCGCCAGTTTTGAAGGCTGCTGGGGGGGCCAGGATGGTCATTTCGCATGCCGAGGTCCTCGCGTCCACGGTCTGCCAGGGCCGGGCCATGCGCAGCGGACTCGCCATCGACGCCGGTGCAAGGACGCCGACGATTTGGATGCGCTCCCGCTGCGTCCTTAGGCGATGCTCTCGGGAACGACCACTGTGGACAACGTGCTGATGATACGCGGCGCTGAGCTTGATTGTCCTTTCCCGCGGGCCGCCCGCAGACCTGGCGGCGCGCCGGCGCGCGTTTGGCGCATTCACTGAGAGGTGCAGGGAGGAAGCAGAGAGGCTGGCGGGCGAGCTTGGCCCTGACTGCTTCGTGCACTAATAATGGGAGCTTTTTATTTGCCGAGGCGCCGCAGCAACGCGGAGCTCTTGCCACGCAGTTATTGAACATCCTGGCAATGAAAAGTCTGGTTGCGTCTCCGCCTGCATAACCTGATCTTGCCCATTATCCATAATCTCGCTGCTTCTGTTCCCACCCGGATGTCAACATGTTGTTTCTCCTTCCCAGCACCATGCCTCTTGGCATTTGAACATGTGTTTTGCGAGTCGGCCACGCACACTTCGCACGATATCGATATCCCCCGTGCAACCGTCTCTTGCAATGTCGTTGTCGCACTATTGTCGGCACGCCTCGCACTCTGATTTGATGCCGATGGGCTGTGAACGTCGCAAGGTAATCTCTCGACGGGGACCCTCGAGGAGCATCTTGGATCATTTTGCAGAAAAAACAATTGAGCCGAACAGTGCGCAGGGAATGGACGTCCGAGTGATGGCAGGGCGTGTGCCTCTTGTAGCAGAAATGATGGGATGCATGAGTCAGTCACGGGTCATACATGTCGGGGCCATCCAGAAGTTCCTACATGTCGGGGGTGAACGATGCTCCGTTGGGTGCGTCATCGGGCAGGTGCCCATCGGCGGTGCACGGAGAACTCTGCGTTCTCTGCGCGCAGTGCCGCTGCAAATTTTATCCATGAAATTTCGAAGTCGACGTTGTCGGCGCCACGTTTTTCTGTCATTCCCGTTGCTCCTGCTGCACAACCCCAACATCGCCGAAAAACAGAACGGGAGGAACCGCCCTCGATCGACGAGGTCGACTGCTCAAATAGGATACCCATCCACACCCAACTTCTGATGACGGACCCGGAATCCAGATCGGTTGTCCAAGTGTTGAGACCGGTCGACCGTTTCCATCGACATGTTGGGTTGACGGCAACACGTTGGCTCCCTCATCGATCGCTCTACCAGTCTCGGTTTTCAGCCACCCGCCCACCCGCATTCACCGTTGTTGCCTGGCGGCCCCTCCCCTTTTTGTTTCTCCGCCTCGAGTTCACACCCTGATCACTTTTCGTGTTTTTCTGGCTACCCCTGTTTGGCTTCATTGCTTTTGCCCGTTTAACGGGTTGTCGTTCTGTTCCTGTCGCACCACACGCCGCTATAGCGACACCTGGAAGTTGGATCCAGGTGACATCGACCAGTATCCAAGATGAGTTTCGTTAGCACCGTGGCTTGCAAGTTGCACCATCATCGTGGACATTGGGGTTGGATGCGTGTTGCGAGCGAGCGCCAGACGGTGGCGGCGGCTGGAGACTTCTTGCAAACGCTAGGGCAGAGGACATATCCGCTGTCGAACTATAGTTTCAGAAAAATCCTCCTCCTCCTCCTCCGCCTCCTCCTCCTCCTCCTCCTCCTCCTCCTCACGCCCTATCCATTCCACCCACCTCCTCCATTACCCCTCCTGTACGCACCAACCCATACCACTCCGATGGAGTCGCTGCCCTGTGCGATCGGAGCCAGCCCACGTTGAGAAGTCGCAGCAGGGGGCACGAATCTCGGGACGGGGAACGAATCCACCAGGGTTCACCGCCCTGCTTCCCCACCACCCGCACCCACCTTACTTTGGATCTCCCCTGGCGACTTTGGCAACCACGCTGCCTCCTCGATTCCCTTCTTGTTTCCTCATCTACACTTTGTCTGCGTGGGCCGCGTATGTTGAATTTCCAGCGGGTTTACTGCTGCTTCCACGATCGGATAGCTGCGTGTGGATCTTTTCTCGAGGGGCAGCATGTTTCACCCACCCCTCCCCGTTGCACGCCATGGGCGAAGGCATATTGCTGGGCTGCTCCTCGCATTGACGAGGACTGGACCGCGCTCTGGGCAGGATCTGGAGGCGGATCCAGCTGTGGCGACGAGGCCCGCCAGGAGTTCCAGATAACAGCAACTAGCAAGCCCCAATCCCTCCCCGCTGGGAGCCTCCCCAACAATCGCTCCGCCCCTTTTCCTCACGAGCCTGGCCATGCAGATTCTTTGACGGGAGGGACGATCTGCCCAACTGACAGGAAACTGAAAGAACTCAGCGTGAATTGGGGCAGGGGTTAAGAACAATCCCGATCCCTCCCCGCCCCTCCTTGTCCATCCTCCTTCTCCCCCTCCCTCCCGCATTCCTCCTCCTCCTTCTCCTCCTCCTTTTCCTCCTCCGCCGAGGACCTCGCGCTATCTTTTGTTATCGCCGTGTGTGGCACAGCCCGGCCCGTGCTCCTGACGAGCCCCGCCGTCGCCTCCGTCTCGCCCGCATCCCTCCCTCCTCCACCATGGTCGAGGGCAATTGCTGAGTGCCGCAGCGACCCCTCTCAAGCCCGCGCGCGCAACTCCTCACCCTCGTCGTCGTCGTCGTCGTCGTCGTCCCCCGCTCTCCGTTTCCTCCTTCGGTTAACGGGGAGCAGCACGAACGTCTGAGGAGCATCGAGGCCTCCAACTTCCTCTCTACCTCGTCTTTCTCTCTCTCTCTCTCTCTGTCCTCCTTCCACCTCCCCCTCTCTCCTCCACCACCTCGTCCTCCTTTCCCCCCTCCATCGCACTGGGGCCAACTGCACCATATCATGGAACGGGTCAAAGATAGTTTAATGCCTCCCTTCCCAACATATGGTTCATACCATCGTATGTTGCACACACGAGGCAGCGCGTACGCTCGGGATTCTGGAGAATATTGTCTGTGACCCAGCATCCGAGCCAGTTATCGATGCATGCACGCCTCCAGCTTGGTGTGTCGCCCCATTCCATGACGCAGCCAAGGCCTCCAGGGTAGGAGAGACCCCGAACCATCTATTTCCTACTATTCCTCTTCTCCCCGCTCTCTCTCCCTCCCTCCTCCTCCCTCATCATTCCCCCCCCTCCTCCCTCCCTGGACCTCCCTGTCCTCTCGTCATTTGGCGACGCACTGTTTCCCCCCTCCTCCTCCTCCTCTTCTTCTTCTTCTTTTATGGTCTGTATTCCGGTGGGGCGAGTTCGTGGACACGCGGTCGCGTTGGTACGTTCCGCGCGAGGGGCATCGAGATCTCAGCTGAGGGGTACAGGGCACGCCAGGCTGGGGATACGGATGTGTTCTCTGCCCACGATATCCGCCCTCCTCTCATCTCCTCCCTCCTCCTCGTCCCCCTTGTCCTCCTCTTCCTCATCCCTGTGTCGACTAGACGTAAGAGTGACCTTTCGCCGCAGTGACCTTTGGTGCGGGCCCACTGGGGTCCCCCGATCGCTCAACGCGACGCGGCAGTAGCGTCTTGCGCGCTGGTGTTTGGCCCCCCGCGGCCCCCGAGAGGCCGAGCAACAAAGGGCACTCTTACCCAGGGTCTTTCTTGCGTGTAGCCGACCCTTGTCCTCGTCACCCCCTTCCCTTGCCCCGCGCTCGGAGAACGTCTCCGTGAACGAGCTCAGCGATGACGAGTTTAACCTCCTGTTTGACGAGGACTCCCTTTGGGAGCTGGAGGAGGACAAGGGGCAGGAGGAGAATGAGAAGGATTCAGTAATGGATCCTGGAGATCAACGGTGGTGCATCATACTTACGTTTTGAATTGCCTACAGTCTAGATTCAAGACGTAAGAGCACGGTCCGAACGCGCATCCCCGCCGGACAGTTGCTCTGGCTCTTTTACATTTGAAGGGGGCACCGGGACGCGTGAGGCAAGCTGGACGCTGCACCGAGATGCTCGTCAGCATTTTGGCACGCTGCGAGCGCGTCAGCGCACAGTCGGTGTTGGAAAGACAGCGTGCGACAATGCGCCGCCAGCCCGCTTATATATATATATATATATATATATACACATATAGATATTACACGCTGGTCCCCACCTCCAGGAGACTGCGCGCACCGGAGGAGCCCCGACGGGGGGCAGTGCGCACCGGAGGGGCCCTCGCGGGGGGGGGGGGGGGAGTCGCCTCACAGGGATGGCGTGATTTTCGGAGGTCAGTATTTCTAGGCCCCCTAGATGGGG
Source organism: Prorocentrum cordatum (assembly GCA_963575745.1). NCBI lineage: Eukaryota > Dinophyceae > Prorocentrales > Prorocentraceae > Prorocentrum > Prorocentrum cordatum. The sequence continues at coordinate 140,102 of CAUYUJ010011148.1, forward strand.
TCGGAGTAGATGGGGTCGGAGGATCGCGCCGCATCGCCGATGCATCGGCGATGCGGCTCGATGTCGAGCCCGATGTGCTTCACGCCGACGTCGCCGATGCATCGCCCACGTCGACGATACATCGCCGCCGCATCGCCGATGCATCGCCGATGCATGGCCGATGTACCAGCGATGCGGCGCGATTCTCCGGCCCCATCTACTCGGACCCAGCTAGGAGGCCTCTAATGTTTCACGCCATCTTTGCAACCCCAACCGTAGTCTTTCTACCCGAGGGGGTCGGCATCACACGCGGGTGCCGAGCCGCCGGGACGAGGAGCGGTGAAGACAAGGTGGCACGATTGGGTGGAGCTTTCTTGTCGAGCGGTTCTGCCGCCCAGTGTGGTCGCCTCGCGGTGGTGGGAATTGGTGCGGTGTAGCGAGCATGTCGTGTCGCCCGCTCGGAGTGTAGCACATACCCTGGAGCCAGCTGGTGGTCAGAGGTGGCCCAGCACTGGCCCTGGCGAGCAGGACGGCGGGGGCGAGGTCCGAGGTTGTGGGTTCGACACGCTGTTTGTTGTTGCTTTTTTCGGCTTCCCAGTGCCGTGTAGGGTTTAGGGTTTGGGGTTGAGGGTCGTCTTAATCGTCGTCGTCGAGTTAGTCGTCGTCGTCTTCGTCGTCGTCGGTCATCGTCGTCGTCGTCGTCGTCGTCGTCGTCGTCGTCGTCGTCGTCTTAGTCGTCGTCGTCGTCGTCGTCGTCGTCTTAGTCGCCGTCGACCGTCAAAAACTGATCCCGGGTGAACGACTGCACCAGATGAGCCCCAGGAGGGTTCCGCTAATTGATTTGGAGCGGACTCGGCACACTTCCTCGGGGCCCAATCCAGCTCAGACTCCCCAGCCGCATCCAACTCGGGCAGTCCTGCACGATGCCTCGTCCCAGATGGGTCCGAGCAGACGGGGTCGGAGGTTCGAGCCGCATCGCTGATGCACCGCCGACGCGACTCGTTGTGGAATCCGATTTTCTCCACGCCGACGTCGCCGATGCATCGCCGACGTCGCCGATGCATCGCTGATGCGCCAGCGATGCATCGGCGATGCGGCGCGATCCTCCAAGCCCATCTCGTCGGACCCCGTTTGGGCGGCATGTGTCGGATGTTGCTAGAAGTGCTCCGGGCCCAAGGTGCCCCCCAGGATTTCCAAGGAGGCCCCCACGGCCTCCAGAGAGTCCCTCACGAGGCCCAGGGGGCCCCAGGGTCTTCAGAATGGAGCGAAGAGCTCGGGGTAGCTCCTTGGGCGAGGGGCACCTTTGGCAACCCCCGAATGTACTTGCGCCCCATTTCGGATTCAGGCTTCAGCCAAGCCTGGACCAGCGATCCGTCGACCGTCGCTGGCGCGCGCCGTGTGCGAGATGGCCCCCCCCTAGGCCGCCGCTGGCTCCAGGGCAGATCCCGCGCTAGGCTTCCTCTGCGCTTGCGGGGGGGAAGGGGGGAGGAGGTATGAAGGGTGGAGGATGGAGGATGGAGGAGAAGGATGGATGATGAGGAGGAGGAGGGGGAGGGGGAGAGCAAGGGGAGGAGGAGCGGCGGGAGGGATGGGGGAGGGGCGGAGCAGGGGGGGATGGAGGAGAAATAGAAGGAGGAGAAGAAGGAGCAGGAGGAGGAGCAGGGGGATGAGGAGGAGGAGGCGGAGGAGGAGGGGGAGGAGGAGGATGAGGGGAGGGGAGGGGAGGGGGCGGAGGGGAGGGTCATGGATGGAAGGGGACTGGGGAGGATGGAGACTCGAGGAGGACTGAGGATGGGGGAGGCATGGAGGAGGGGGAGGAGGAGGAGGAGGAGGAGGAGGAGGAGGAGGAGGAGGAGGAATAGAAGGAGGAGGAGAAGAGGAGGAGAGGAGGAGGAGGAGGAGGAGGAGGAGGAGGAGGAGGAGGGGGGAGGCACTGCCTCGAGGTGCCTCACAGGCCAGCTGCCAGGGCGCTCCATGCACAGACCCCCCCGCGCGCCGCGGCAAACATCGCTGCCTGCCGAGCGCTCCACCACCCCTTCGGCTCCCCCCCCCTCCCGGCTCCCTTACAGTGACCCGTGGACTGGGCCTCGCGTAATGGAGGGGCGATAGATCGGGGGGGTATCGGGGCCCGTGGAATAAGGGGCCCTTTATATGGCCCTTCGTAGGGCCCCCAGAGGGGCCCCGTTTAGGGCCCCCAAGGGGGCATTCGGCGCCCGACAGTGCACCTGTCATGTATCCCCCCCCCCCCCTCAGGCGACGCCCAGGTGGGGGCGCGAAGGCAATCGCACTTCGCGCGTGGCGGTCTGGTTCAGAGCTGCTGGCTGTCCGCTCCCGAGGGGGGGCCGCGCGAGGGCGCAAGGCTGCTCGCGCGTCGCGGGGAGCGGTGCGCGAAGTCAGGTGAACGGAAGTCCTTGCTGCGGCACCAGGGCCGCGGGGCCCACCTCCCCGCCCCCTGTTCCCCACCGCGGCGAGGCCCCGGCATCGGGAGCAGACCGTGTGTACGGGTCCAGGCTCCTCACATGCCGTCCGAGTGGATGGGGTCGAAGGGTCGCACCGCATGGCTGATGCATCGGCGATGCGGCTCGATGCGGAGCCCGATTTTCTCCACGGCGACGTCGCCGGTGCATCGCCGATGCATCGCCGCATGGCTTGGCGATGCGGCGCGATCCTCCGACCCCATCTACTCGGCCACAGAGCGGGAGGAAGACCGAGGGCGATGGTGGAGGGGGAGTGTTGGAGGAGGAAAAGGAGAATAAGGAGGAGGAGGAGGAGGAGGAGGAAGACGAGGAGGAGGAGGAGGAGGAGGAGGAGGTTGAGAAGGAGGAGGAGGAGGACGACGACCAGGACGACGAGGACGACGAGGACGAGGACGAGGACGAGGAAGCGGAAGAGGAGGAAGAGGAGGGTACATTTGGGAGGCTTCCGCCGACCTGAGGGTGTCGGCGGGCACCTCGGCCGGCCTTCCTCGCCGTAGAGGCACGGGCATGGCAGGAGCGCCGACGCCCCGTGGCACGCAGAGGCCCCGCGCGGGGAGCCCGCACGCCAAGTGCGGCGCGTGCTGGAGCAGGGCGTGGCGGGTGCAGGCGTGGCGGCGCGCTCTGCGAGCGGCGCGCTCGGGCCCTCGGCGCACTGAGCAAAGAGGCACACGGCGGAGGTTCCTGCCGCTCTCGGCCTCCGGAGGCCAGGCCAGGGGCAGTACAGACAGGGCGGCGAGATCTAGACAGGCCCAGGGGCGGTATGTACGCCTCCCTGGCTGGGCCAGGGAAGCCTCTATATGTAGAAATATATGTATATATACATATATTTCTACATATGTGTATCCGTATATCTATATATATATATATATATATGTATAGGTGTAAATATATATATATATATATACACATATACACGCCGCTACTGGACCCAGGGAGGGCCAGGCCTTTGGCAGTGGATGTGTGTGGATCTCGTCGCCCTACAGACAGAAAAGGGACTTTGGATGAGAAGGCGGTTCCCTGGAGGGGGTCCAGACTTTCAGGAGCCTCGTGAAGAAACATCAAGACCTCGGATCTCTGGGCGCCCCTGAGGCAAGGCAATATGGGAAATGCCGACGGTGCCACGGCTGTCCTCGGAATGACAAGGGAGGCAGGAAGTGGCGGCATCAGAGAGGAGGAAGACAGGGGCAGGAGGAGGAGGAGGCCGGAGATGGAGGATGACAAGGGAGGAGGCTTGAGCAGGAGAGGGAAGGAAGGGGGAGGACGAGGAGGCCAAGGAATGCAGAGGGGGGAAGGAGAAGAAGAGGTTAACGGATGAGGGAGACAACGCGACCAACCATACGGAGATGCCGCAAAACCAAAACCCTCGGTATGCCTCCGCCCCCTGTCAGCGCCCGCCCATGCGCCTCCACTCAGCATCGCATGTGAGCAGACACGCCAGACTCTTGTGGCCAAGGCCTCACCCACCTGGTTTCAGATCCGGCGTTGCGACAAACATGCAGCATCGCAAGACACCGCGACCAGAACCGTTCCCCAGATCTTTCTGCGCCATTTTTCAACCCCGATCGATCCGTGAGGGCCCCGGGGCCCGAAACTGGGCGCAAACGCCCGCTGTGAACAAAATGCAGTGCCAGGATCCCAGCGACAGTCAACCCGCATAGCAAGGATGTGCAACCTTCCAAAGTGTACCCTTGCTTCCTTGCCTCCTCGGTCCATCCTTGGTCACTTTCGTTGGCCGCGCCCCGCTCAAGAAGCCTCGAATTGGGCGTCCAAGGCCCTTGCATTCTTATCGTGCATCCTTCTTGTACGGGTCGACTTTAGGCTCGTCCGCGGCGGTGGTCGTTCGTTCGTTCGTTTGCTGGGCCTCCTCGGTGGAGCGCGTGGGCGCTCTGGCGGACGAGCGCCGGCCCGGCTCCCCATCTGCTCGGCGGGAGGGGGCGCGCTTTGGCAGCCCCGTTCTTGCGGGCGGACCGGCTTCTTCGGCCCATGGTCAGAGGAGCAAGAGGGCATGATAATGAGACGCTTTCGAAGATTCCCCAGATCCCCAGGGTTCCATAATGTTCCACACGGGCTGCAGGAACGAGGGCCGCTGCATACAGTCAACCCGCGTGACGTTCCAAGGCTGCCCTTGCATCCTTGCTCCTTCGGCCCACCCTTGACGACTTTCGCTGGCCGCGCCCCGCTCGAAAAATGCCAGCAAGGCATTCCAAGGCCCTTGCATCCTTCCCGCGCATCTTCTTATATACGGGTTGGCTGTGCTCTGGAGCTTGTTTTTTTGAGTCAGGCAAATTTGCTTGCATGGCGTTCGCCCCCTCCCCCCCTGCCCCTCCTCAAACAACCACTGGCGTGCAGGTGCCTCTAGACTTGCGTGATCTCCGCACGTGCACTTCGTTTGCGGCCTGCTTCAGGTTCAGCCCCCCCGTCCATGCAAGCAAGCTTGCTCGAGTCTGATACGGTAGGGGCGTTGGTTAAGGGAAGTGCCCAGGAAGCTTCAGACCCTGAAGGGTTCCTTCTCTGATGAGGGCGGCCGTGATATCCACGGCCGATCCACGATTGGCGTTCCACCGGCCTCCAGACCCTGGCTTCCTTATCTCAGGTTTCCTTATCCCAGACACCTGACGTCTCGATTTTTTCGAGACACGGCCCTCCGACATCCCGACCACTTCCACGGGACCGGTTTTCCATCCCGAGTAGTTTTGTTGACGGTCCCGAGGCCCGGTGAGGGCCTCGAGAGGCCGAAAATCTGGAAAAACCTCCGTCTCGATTTTTTCGAGATGCCCGATGTCTGGGATCCAATGTCCCCACCGTCAGCACAGGCTCCCGGAGCTCCTGGAGCGCCTCCGGGGCCAATCGCACCGTGCCGCCGTGCTCGTCCCGCACGGGGCCCCCCCCCGCTCTCCTCGGCCTCGGCCCTCTGGAAGCCGCTGCTTGGACGCCAGAGGGCCGCCCGGGGAGGGTCGGCTACACACTGTTGATTTCTAAGTCTTCGAAAGTTCTTTGATTGTTGTTGGGGGTCGAGATCCTTTCATTTCTAATTGTTCTCTCCTGGGACTCCTCCTGGCCACTGGGGGGCCAGGAACAGTTAGAAACGAGCGCAATTAGACATGAGCACGATTAGAGATGAACGGCGTGTACGCGTAGGATCGGGGAAGCGTGAAATGCGAGTGCAGTGGAGACCCATGCCAAGAAACGCCCTGCTTGCCTCCAGGTTGCCCCTGGGTTTCTTGGGTTTCGGTGGTTTTGCGCCGGAAGGCGTGGCGTTCCCACACCACAAATCCATGGACGTCCCGAGGTCTCAGGGTCGGATTTCTTGTGGGAGGTCTCTTGTGGGAGGGCCCCTACTGCACGCTGGAGCTCGGATTCGCCGACGCTTCTTGACGAGCGCATCCTGGATTTTGACGGTCCAGTTTCGCGGGATGTTTGCAGCGGGCGTTCGCGTCAAATTCTGATTTTTTCTCGCCATTTTCATGATGGCCCCGTCAGGCCAACCCGAGTCCCCCCGTACCCGAGCCTTACGTCTCCACGGTAAGAGTGACCTTTCGCTGGAGTGACCTTTCCGGCCACGTGCAGAGGGGGGGTAACGGGAGGGGGCAAGGTTTCTTAGAAGCACCCCTGCTTCATGGAAGGCGCGGACCTTGTTTGTAGATGTAAGGCCGGCGCCTTCTAGGAAGCGGCCTCATTCGAAGAAGCCTTTTCCCCTCCCCCTGCCCCGCACGCCGCCAACCTTTGGTGCGGGTTCAAGGGTGGTTCCCCCGGGCACTAGCGTGAGCGCTTTGATCTGGCATGCCCGCGGCTCCCCAGAGCAGCCCGCCCAGGGCCACTCTTGCCTAGGGCCACTCTTGCGTGGAGCCGCATGGAGCCCTTTCTCCTTAGTCTCGGCCTCGCGGGGCCGCTCTCGGACGCCTGAGGGCCGTCACGAGTGAGGCCGTGACAAAGATCGGCGGCGAACACAAGGGGGAAGTGAGACGGGCAGGCCTCCTCATGAGGGGGCGGGGCTTCTGAGAAGCCGTGTCTGCCGTCGGAGAAGGCCTAGAACACTTTTTCGGAAGGTCGGGGAGGCCTTCCGAGCCTTCCGAGAAGGCCGGTCCCTCCTCGTCCTCCTCCTCCTTCTCCTCCTCTTCTTCCTCCTCCTCCTCCTCCTCCTCCTCTTCCTCCTCCTCCTCCTCCTCCTCCTCCTCCTCCTCCTCCTCCTCCTCCTCCTCCTCCCCTTCCTCGCTTCCTCCTCCTCCTTCTCCTTCTCCTCATCCTCCTCCTCCCATCCTCTTCCTCCGCCTCCCGGGCTCGCCGCCGAAGGGAGCCGCGCCCAGGAGAGGGGTGGCCACCTGGGGCCCGCGTGCTGGAGCAGAAGCAGACCCCGTCGGAGGCAGGTCCTGGGCCCCGCAGGGCCCGAGAGGCCCTTCGCGCTCCACGCCCAGCGCGGGCCGGCGTCGAGGCTTCCACGCAAGCAGTGGCGGAACGTCCTGGCGTTCTAGCGAGGGAGGTAGGGGGGGGTAAGACAGGGAGGAGGAGGAGGAGGAGGAGGAGGAGGAGGAGGAGCAGGAGGAGGAGGAGGAGCAGGAGGAGAGGAGGAGGAGGAGGATTATGAGGAGGAGGAAGAGGAGGAGGACGAGGAGGAGGAGGAGGAGGAGGAAGAGGAAGAGGGAGGAGGATGGGGAGGTAGAGGAGGAGGATGAGGAGCATCAGCTCTTGGCGCTCCGCGAGGATTTCTTGGATCCGCGCTGGGCCCCGCTGGCGGCGCCTCTGGCGCCGCCCCTGGCGCGCTTTGCGCGCCAGGGGGGGGGGAGGGTCCAGCGCAGATCCAATACATCCGGGCGGAGCGCCAAAAGTTTATGTTTCGGCCGTTAGTATTATTCCAGAATTGTTCTTTTAGAACATTTTGGGCTGAGGCTGTCTTGTTTCCACACATGGAAAGTATTCTGGTCTAAGAAGCTTCTTTGCGTTATTGGAGCATGTCTCCAGGTTCTAATAACATGTCGTGGTAGGCCTATAGGAATGCCGGGACGGTCGGTCCACGCCCGCGCGCACACGCAGCTGGCTCCTGGGTCCCCCCCTTTGCCAGTTCTCGCTTGGATCGCAAGTCATTGGAGCCTCGTCTGTCCTCGAAACTCCGCTTTCAGAGTGCACTCGCGCGCGCGCTGGCTTCCAGCATTCGCTGCGACAGCGCCAATGTAGCGTGGGGCATCGTCGATGTAGCGCCTATCAGCGTCGATTCGCGTCGCTTCGCGCCGACTCGTCAGAGCCAGTCGCTTCGCTTCGCTTCGCGAGCAGCTAGCCAGATTCGGCACGGGAGTCTCCGGTGAGTTGTCACCGAGAGTGCCCCCTGCTCGTCCTTCCCACCCCCTCGGCGTCGGAATTTCAGGAGGGAAAATATGGGAAGTGGGTTGGAAGACCAAAACTACGAAAACATTGGAGCATATGGGGAATCCTGTTATTTGTGTGTATTTGTTTGTGTAGCCCAGGGCCCCTTCAGAATTGTGCGTGACCTTCCCGCCTGGTTTGCCACCCCCGCCCCTCTTCGCGGCGGTCACCCCGCGGCGCGCCGTCGAAACAGCGGCGCCGAGTTTGTCTACGACGAGACGAAGAACAGTTTCGACCACGGATGCTTCTCGAACTGCTTGCGCTTCTGGTGCTGGTCGCGCTGGGCCCCGAGTGACACGGGCTCGTTCTAACAGCCAATGGACCTTTTGGGCGTCGCCCCGTGACCCGCTGGCGTAGCCCCTGGCTTCGCCGATTTTTCTCGCTGGTCGACTCCAGAGGTCGATCGGTCGAAGATTTCCGGCTCGCGATCGCCCACCGTCGGCGGCGCGCATAAGGGCCGTACGGGGGGTGGGGCAAGCAGGCTAGCCTCGTCAGAAGGCAGGGGGGCTTCTCAAAAGCCTTCATGCCATCATGCCTTCAAGAAGCCTCCGGTTGGATGTTCTTTTGGGGGGCCTTCTTGAGGCCCACCTGACGGGTCTGTTCGAGTCCAGTTTGGCTCTAGTTCGACTCTAGCTTGACTAAAGGTCGACTGGAGTTCGATTCAAGCTCGATTCATGTCGACGGCCGTTTGACCCAGCATCGACGCGCGAGTGGAGCGGGTGGTTCCGGGAATGTCGCCAGAACGGGCATCTAACACCGATCCCTTTCAAAAGGATCCTTGCCTTCTGAGAGGGCCAACCCCTCCTGCGCGCCGCCCACATCGGAGCTGAACCGGGTCTCCAGATAAGAGGTGCTGGCCTTCCCGGCGTTGCCGCTGAAGATCGGTCAACGCGCGGACCTCTTGTTGCAAGCGGCTCAAATTAGGACGCTCGCGCGCAGCACGTCAAAGCCCTTCGAGCAGGTTTGTCTTTTCAAACGCCGGGGAGGCGACGCGACTGCTTCGGGTCGTCTGATCGCGAAAACGAGCATCGCCGCCGCACAGGTACAACCGATGTCATTGTCGCCGTCGCTGGTCTCGACTGCGCTGATCTCGGGCACGAGGAGTCTCATCCGCATTGCCACTCAAGCCAGTCGGGACCCACTTCGATCTCGCATGTTCGGCGGGTGCATCGCAGCTGCAGGTTGCGCAGGCCGTCCCAGGGCCGCCGTCTGATACCCCCCCTCTGACGCTGGTGATTGCATCGCCGCACTGGAGGTATGCCACAGGAGTGACTCGGCCTTGATTCGGAATCGGACCAAAACCCATGGACTGGAGGCCGCCCAAGGCTCCCGCTTCACTTTCTAGGTGCCCGCCTCCACCCTCAAAGATTGATGACGGTCTGGAACTTTCGCCTAGCGTGTTGCTCCGCTGGTTCTGGCCCACCACGCTGCGGCGCGACACGCTGACCACCGCCCAGTCCCCAAGCGTAAAGGTCACAAGCTCTGTCCGCCTCCCGCCCCGCGGAGCGGACACGTTATCCGCTCGCACGGCACAGCGTGTCGTCGGAGCCGCCGCCGCGACACGCTAAGCAAGAGTTCCTGACCGCAGTCCTTGAGACAGACCAGGGGCAGGAGCGACTGCCCATTTTTCCCAAACAGGGTCGGGATTGGGAGGCTGGCAGAAAATCACGGCGGCAGTGTCCATGTCGATCCGATTGATCCAACTCGATGACGTTTCCAGCCGGCCCGATCCGATGCGATTCCGAAATTCCGGCGATGCGATGCGGCCCAAGGCGCGCCGTTGTGCACCCTGGCGCAGCCGATCCGATGCGATTTCGATTCCGTGCTGACGCAGCCCGATCCGATGCACCCTTCGATGCGATCTGGTGTGCCCCCAGGCATGCGACGTCTTGACTTTTTCCAATCCGCGGTCCCCGGAAGTTCCGACCTTGTCCCCGGGACCAGCTTTTCACCCCGAGCCGTTATTTGACGGCCCCGGGGCCCGGCGAGGGCCCCCAGAGGCCGGACACATGGAACAAAAATGTTGCGTCGTGATTCTTGTGCGACCAGATCCTGTCTGGGCCGCTCCGATGGCGACTGATCCTGCGGCGGCACGGGCTGCATGTGGCTTGGCATCGCTCGGACGTGTGTATTTTTTCTTCGGCGAGGACCATCGAGGAGCATCCTTGATCATTTGGCGAAAAATCATAAAATCATAAAAAACAGGGAAATCGAAACCACGAAAAAACACTGACACAACACAGGGAATGTACGAAGCACAAGAAAAAACATAACAAATCACACGGAAACACGAAACCGAAACAAAAACACAGTGAATGGACGTCCGAGCGATGGCCAGGTGGCCAGCGCTGGAGGTCTCGGCTCGGGCCGCGGCGGCGCCGAGGCGAGGCCTCGGCTCTCCGAAGGGCTCTCCGGCCGGGCCCGGGGGGGGCGGCCCCCACCCACCCCTGGGGGGCGCCCCTTGCGGAGCGAGGCGGCGCGGCCGCGCTCCGAGGTGCAGAGTCGGCCCGCATCGCAAGGGTGGGCAGCCTTCCCAAGGGTACCCTTCTGCATCCGTCCCCTTCGGCCCATCCTTTTGGCCGCTCTCGTTGGCCGCGCCCCGCTCGAAAAGCTGCGAAATGGGCATCCAAGGCCCTTGCGTCCTTATCGCACATCCTTATTCCACGGGTTGACTGTAAGGCGGGCGTGTCCTCCTACAGGAGGAATATTTCAAACACAGTTTTAAACTAATAGTCTGGGGACGATGTGGACTCTGTTTGACTATTTCTCGATCTGGTTTCGACTATGTTTCGTTTCTCGCCCACGCTCCACCTGTAGGGGGACATGCCCGACCTCAGCCTCGCTCCAAGGTGCAGGGCAAGAGGAGGCGCAGCCCCGCTCGAAGCCAGGGGCTTGACCTGAGCGGTGTTTGGGCGATGTCGTGGGCCGTTTTTGCTTCGAGACATCGTCTTGCAGCAGAAGCGGACTGGAGACAAAAAACGAGGGAAAACGAAGTCATAACGAGAACGAAAAGCACTGTTTAGGTCCATCCCTGCTCGAAGCGCTCGAGCCCCCGCTGCCTGCCCAGACGGCGAGCCATGTACCGCTTCCAGGTGAGCGGCGCGCCAAAAAGCGAGGTCGCTTGCGCCGACATTGGCGCGTTAGCTTCAAGTCGGGCGTGTCCTTCTACAGGAGGAATCTTAAGAGTTCGTACTAAACAATAGAATGGGGACGATTTGTTATGTTTTAGCATTTTTGAGTATTTGTTGGCTCCTTTTTATTTGTCGTCCAAAATCCGCCTGTAGGGGGGACATGCCCGACCTAACGTAAGCTGCCTGCGGAAGTTCGCGCGAGCGCCCTCGTCTCCAAAGTGGCGTGCCGCGCCAGCAGCCCACGAAAGCTGCTGCGTGAGGTCGCTGCGTCATCGTGTGCAAGACCCGTCTTGGATCGTCGCTCAGGTGGAGTGCCACACTGAGTGGGGCGAGTCGGTCTTCATCGTCGGCGATTCCGCTGCGCTCGGGTCCTGGGACCTCGGCAGGGCCGTCCCGCTGAGGGCGGAGCACTACCCCCTGTGGCGCAGCGACCCCATCTGCGTCGAGAGCGCTGGCGGTGGGGGCGGCCGGCTGGAGTACAAGTACGTGAAGAAGGGCCCCGGCGGCGCCCAGTGGGAGCCTGGAGGCAACAGGTGGGTGCCCATCGACGCCGGCACACGCCTGGTCGTCCACAACAAGATGTTCGGTGTTGCGAACGAGCCCTTCTCGTTCTCTGAGGAGGACGACAGACCGAAGCTGCACCCCGCGCCCCATGGGCAGTTGCGCGTTGTGGTCATCGGCTCCTCAGTGGCCGAGGGCTTCAACGCCTGGCGGAAGCGGGGCTGGGCGTCGCTGCTCGGGGAAGCGCTGGCAGAACGGTATGGGCACGAACTGGTGAACGTGTCCCAGTCGGGCGCCAACACTCAGGTCACCAAGGAGCGGTTTGAGGAGGCGGTGCTGCCGTGGCGGCCAGACGTGGTCATCATCGCGCTCAGCCTCGGCAACGAGGGCATGGCACACTGCCCCCCCGGGGAGAGGCGTGCCGCGCAGCACCGGTACGAGCAGGGCTTGCTGGACCTCCTCAAGATGGTCGTGGCGGCCGATGCATCTCCGGTGCTGGGCGGAGTGTATCTCGGGTCGGACGAGAAGGGGGGATGGGGAAAGGGGGGGGAATGCAAGGCCGAGGTTCGAGGTTTTCGGACGTTCTCCTCGGTTCTTAGACGTTCTCCAGCCTCGGCATGCCTTCCAGCAGCTGCACCTAGCCGAGGACGTTCCGGGCCTGCCTTGGTCGTCGCGAACGGCCGACGGATACCCGAGGTATGGCCCGTACACCAGACGACGAGGATCACATGGGTCCAGCGAATTGGGCCAATGAGCGGTTGTGGGGCAGGCAAGGGGGTGTTACGAAATCTGCCGCATGCAGCTGTTTTCGGCCCCTGCCGTCGAGCGCCTTCGCTGGACACATTCGCGCCTGCGGCGCCGGGAAAATCGGCTACGTGAGCCAGTTTGCTGACCACTCCCCATACTAACCCCCCTTTGTCGTCCGTCCCGAGTATCCAAACGGCGACTACAACGACGACACGTACCGGATGCTGAAGGAGACCCGCCGCACGATGCAGACCTGGGGCGTGCCGACATTGGATTGGCTCGAGGCTCTGGACGACGGCAGGGGCAGGTGGAAGGACGGGCTCGCGTTCGACCATGCACATCCGAATTCCGAGGGGCACGGGCGCATGTTTGCGAGTATCGACCTAGACATATTCGACACGAAGGCGGGCCCAAGTGGTGCCGAAGCCGACATGATCAGGCGACGCTCAAGCCTGAATGAGTTCAGCATGATCACGCGCAAGACGAGCAAATCCTGCATGGATGCCGAGCTTCGGGAATCGCAGGGCGAGGCGGTCAAGCGCTCGCGGAGCTGGCACCTGCAGGCCACGGCGTTCGACGACGGCGCCGGCTTCTCCATCGTCATCCAGCATGGCAGAGTGAGCGTGCGCAACAAGACCGAGCACGAGTACACGCTCTGTGCCGAGTGGGCTGCGCTGAGCGACGCACTGGCATCGCGAGGCCTGCGCCCCGGGACCTACGTCTGCACGGACGCGTCCGCGCTGAGCCGAGCTGTGCTCTTCGTGGGGCCCGACTGCAGGCTGGTGAACAGGCTGACCGTCCCGCCTGGCACCGACGCGCTGTTCGCCCCGTCTTTTCCAGCCGTCCACGGTGCTGGGGCGGACATGTGATGCTCCAGACTGCCTGGACGGGGCCGTTGCGGGTCGGGCCGGAAGACCGCTTCGCATCGCCAGCGCATCGGCGATGCGGCGCGATTCGGAGGAGCACGAAGTCAGGATAATGCTAATTTCCCAGATGTCCGATGTCTACTTATACACATATATATACATATAGGTTTGTATAAGTCCTGGTAGTTCCGTTATCCCGGACGGGCTCCAGAAACAAGGGCCGCTAGATACTCTGGAAATTCTGGGAAGCATCCGGAGCAAATCGCATCATGACAAGATCCTCGCTCTAGCGATCTGGAGCCCGATGCTCCTCCATCCCGACGTCGCCGATGCACCAGCGATGCGGCGCGATTCTCTGACCCCATTTACACACGGACTCTAGAAACACGAGGGTACGCCGCGCCAGCGCTCTTCTGCTCAGCCGCCTTGGCACTTCACGCGCCAGGAAGGCTGCTGCTTCTCGATCTTCCGAATTTGTTTCTGATGTGTGGGCGTGCCTATCCTGGCTGGAAGCAGGCGGCGTTGCAGGCAGCATCCTCGGCCGATCACGCGGATCTCCCCATGCGACCATTCCTGCGCATCCCTCCTCCCTCACCATCCTTCATTCCACCTTCTCTCTCCTCCAGCCTCCTCCTTCTCCTCCTCCTCCTCCTCCTCCTCCTCCTCCTCCTCCTCCTCCTCTCTCCCCCCTACTCCCTCCTCTCTCCTCCTTTCCCCCCTCCCTTGGGCATGTTATTCAATCTTTCTGCCGCTTCCGCCTCCTCCACCTACCCTTATCATTAATCCTCCTCGAAGACGCTAACTGCATGGCGAATGAACACCACCCCCTGCCCCATGGAAGCGCCTATGGGGCAATCATTGTTGGGCCAACGTCTGGCCAAGCTATTGGGCGATGTGTTCCCCCAGCCGTTGTGGAAACCTTTTGAGGAACACCTGGGGGAGGCAGAGAGAGAGAAACGAGACGGAAAAGCAATAGTAGGAGGGGGAGGAGGAATCGGCATCCTGGGGCCTCTGGACGCCGCCTTATCGTGAGTGCGTCCTTGGCGCCTGTTGGGGCCCCTTGGGGTCCGCTCGGGGGGCCTCTGCGGGCCTTCCTTGTGCACGTTGGGCAGTCGTGGTGCTCTCTCTGTCCGTCTGACGCTTTCGGAGGCCGTCTTTGGGGGGCGGCGCTCGGCCGCTGCCCGGGCCCCTTCCCTGGGGCGCTGCAGGGGCTGCCTCGGAGGTAGCCTTGGTCGTGTCGGAGCCGTCTTCGCGGCCTCCTCGTCCACCGTCGCCGTCTCCCCGATCCTGACCCTGATGCTGATGCTTCTGCTCCTCCTCCTCCTCCTCCTCCGCCTGCTGCTGCTCCTCTCGGGGGCCTCCTTCCCGGGCCGTCCTGGGGCCGTTCTGGAGGCCGCCGGGGCCGTCTTGGGCTGCCCAGGGCCCGAGGAGGCGAGAACGCGAACATCCATGGCCCAACCCAAGGAGGAACTCTCAGAGCCGAGCCCGCCCGCCTCCCTCGTCGGGCCCGAGCCCCCTCGCGCTGCGAAGAGATCGCGGCGGGTGGCCTTTCGCTATTTTTGTCGGCCTCTCGGGGCCCACGCCAGGCCTCGGGAGCCCCGAACAACGGCTCGGGATGAAGCACCGGTCCTGGAGAGGGGGTCGAGACATGTGGGGGTCGACGTTGTGAAACAATCACGACGCCGTTCGGCCTCTGCGGGCCATCTGGAAGGCCTCTGGGAGCCCCATCGGGCCGCATCGCGGGCCTTTTGGGCTGTCCTGGGGCAGCATGGGGGTCGTCTTGGAGCCGTCTTGAGGTCACCCTGGGGTCATCGTCGCCGAGCTCGAGGCGTCTTGTGACCATCTTGGGAGCCGTCGTGGTCCATCTTGACCGTCTTGGAGGCAATTTTTGGAGTCATGTTAGGCGTCGCAGCCATTGGGAGATGATTTGTTGGAGGGACGGCGGTCTTGGCCGAATGCAAGTGGGAACTCTTTTTGGACGGGGCAACAAACATTCTGCACGTCGACACGCCAAGGACCCCTGCGGCAGGCTAGGGGGTGGCGGGTCGACGACGCCTACAGTGGGCACAACAAAAAAGAAATGTGCCTGCCAACCGCTGCCCCACAGGGCGGGATCGGGGACCGAGGGGTATCGCGGGAATCGAGGAGGATCGAGGGGGATCGAGGGGGATCGAGGATCGAGGGGGATCGAGGCTCGAGGGCTGTGGGCGTCTTCTTCCCTCGGGCTCCAGAGGCCTCCAATAAGGCCCCTCAAGTAGGCAGCTTCGTATCTCCCGAGGGGGGCTGCCCTAGGGCGCTACGGGAAGCCCATCGTCGACGAAGGATGTGTTCCTGGACTCCTCGCCGCAAATCTTCCTTTCGCCACCTCCTCCTCCTCCTCCTCCTCCTCCTCCTCCTCCTCCGCCTGCTCCTCTCCTCCTCCTCCCTCATCCTCCGCCTCCCTCCTCCCGCCTCCCTCACCTCCGCCTCCCTCCTCCCTCCTCCCCCTCCTCCTCCCTCCTCCTCCTCCTCCTCCTTCTCCTCCTCCTCCTCCTCCTCCTCCTCCTCCTCCTCCTCCTCCTCCCTCCTGCTTCTCCACCTTTTTCTCCTCCTCCTCCACCTCCTGCTCCTAGGTGGCCCGAGTGATGAGAGAGCGAGATCCACCTCACAGCCCACTCAGATCTCACACTCGCCAAGGCTCTCACGCCTGGCAGCCATGGCGGCGGTGTGCCCGAGGGCGGCTCGCTCATGAGCGCTGCCTCCGGTTTGTTTCGCTTCGTCGGTTTCAATCCCTGCGCGGCCTCCCGCGTCGCCAGGATCGCAGACATTGTCGCCGAGTGCCCGTCCCACGACGCCATCGTGCTAGGCGGGACCCAGCTGCGCAGCACGGGCGAGCTTGTCGAGCCAGAGAGAATAGAATAGGGGATTCGTTTCGTTGTTATCAGTTTGGCTACAAGCGAGGGCCATTGGTTACACCATCGTGTGGCATCACCATCCTGCTGAAGAAGAGTCGGTTTCAGAAGCATTCTGTCAAACGAATTCTGCCAGTACCCAAGCAGTTGTGGGAAAGAACTGGATGTCTTCTTGTGAGGCAGCAGGAGCAAGCGTTCGGCATCATCGGGCTCTATTTTCCACCTCGTGCTTCTAAGACGGGACAGAAGCAGGTGTATGACAAAGCAGTCGCCTCCCTCGTGGCGTGGCTGCAGAGTACTCTCGGCTTTCTAGACAGCAAACACGCACTTCCCCTTCTATACATGGATCTGAATGGAGGTCTCAGGCAGTCAGATGACGACTATGTCGCAGGAGAATATAGCGTCGGCAACCCCTGCCCCGCCTCAGCAAGTATCCGCCCTGTGCTGCAGGCCTGGGACCTCTCCGCCGCGAACACTTTCTTCCCGAACGTTGCCTCCTATGTCGGAGAGACTGGCGAACGTCATATTGACCACGTAATGGTCCCTCGTGCTCTTCTCCCAGCAGTCGAGAGTTGCCAAGTTCACGCTCGAAGCGCTAGGCGGCTCCAACTACATCAGACTGCTTCAGCCAGGGACCACAGGCCAGTTGTTTCAGCTGCACACATCATTGCCTCATTGCCTCTGCTGCTCCGCTTCCTGAGCGTCCTGCTCGTCCCAACCGCGAGGCCATGTGCGAGTGTGTGCAGCTAGGATTTAACGCGAGGAGTTCATCACCGTATTGAATCAGAAGGCGGAGGAGGTAATGGAGGAGTTCTAGAGGATGTACGAGGAGGGTAAAATTGACGATAAGAACGCTACGTTAATGAGAGTGCTCAACTCCGCCGCCTGTGAAGTATTTACTTTTTCCCCGCTGTGCACGGAGGAGAGAGTTGCTAGTGCACAGCTCTTGGGCGTACTATTGCAGCAACGTAGACGACAGCGTGAACCACTAGGCAGGTCAACTAGTGATTTTGGTGCCCAGCAAATGACCGACGCGACCAAGCAACTCAGTCGCCAGCTTCGGGACACGGCTCGGAAATACTGGGAGGATGTACGCAACAGGCGAGTCGCCGAATTCAAGCAAGCTCTTGAGCAGCGCAACTACTACTTGGTACATAAGCTATCCCGCATGCTGGCTGGCAAAGGGCGAGGGCCCCGCAAGACAGTATCGTGCTCTACCGCAGTCAGCAGCCTCGGCCTCGATGTGGGCTGAACGTATGAAGCTTTCGTCTAGCGAGGGCGGCTGCTCGGCCACGGAGTCTTCCCTGGAGATTATACAGCAAGAAATTCAGGACCTTCCTCGGGAACCCAGGCAAGAACTCGATGCCATTGGTTTAGCTGTGGAAGATTTCGAATCTATGTCTCGGACTGTTTGGAAGCTGCGGTTCTGGAGAACTTGGCCCGAGTGGTCTTGCCCGCCAGAGTTATTGCGTCTTCTTTTTCACCCTACCTGGGTCAACGATCGACGACCCAGATCACGAGCAGGCATCGGACTCGGAGAAGTGGAGCTCCCAGAGAATCGCCCAGCAGAGCTTCTCAAGAAGCTACTTGTCGCTTGCCGGCGCTGGAGGCGCACGCTTGTTGCCTGGCGCGCTGCTCAGGCGGCCAGGCTACCCAAGAATGCCAAGTTGGACTGCGATGGAGAACGGATCATCATGGTCATGTGCACCCTGGGACGGAATTTCAATGCTGGAGCCCTTTACCGAAAAATCAATCCTTGGTCTCCTTCTGATTGGGTCTACGGTGGTCTGAAGCGTCGGCGTCGTGAAACGGCCATGGCAGTCCGAATCATCAGCAGCTACCGAATGCAGAAAGGAGGAGTCTCACATTTGCAGCGATGCCACGATGCATCGAATGCGTCTTTTCGCTCAAGCATGCCGTGGTAATTGAGCCTGCAGATACGATCCATATGTTTGAAGACCTCGTGTTTATCGAAGATCGAATTACCAGGGGTGTTTTCAAACTTCAAGATGAATCAGGGTGGTTCTGGCTTCGTCCTGGGACAGGTGTATTTCCTGGAGATACTGGAGCTACTCTACTATTCGTGAGGTCGTTCTTGCAGCCTATTACGCAGCACGTGGCTGAGCAGTGCTGCACACATGGGCGGCGCGTCGCTGTCGAGGCGCGGCCCCCGTGGGACGAGCGCGGCGTGGACGCGCGGCAAGTTGCACTCATTGGCTTTGCAGATGACATTGCTAACAAAGTGCTGGATATTGGGAAGGGGGACGCTATTCAGCAGCTACCAGCAGGTTCAGCAGCCGAGAACGAAGCAGTATCAGGCGGGATGGGAGAGGTGGGAGCAGTGCAAAACGTATCCAAGCAGGAAAACGTCGTCTATTTACCAGGCGTGGGCGCTCACAATTTAACAAGGCTCTTGCATCGCGGCGAGCGCAAGACAATTGCAGGAGCGCGTCGGCACCATGCGCGATATCTTGGAGTGCATATTTCCTGGCCGTTTTCTCCTGCTCCCGAAGTTGGGAAGCGACTCGAGTCGCTCCGAGTAAGCTATTATACGATGGGAAGCTTCTGGTTCTCGACGACACCTTGGAAGCTCAAGGGGAATCCCGTGAAAGGCCTCTTGATCAACAGTGCTCTCTCTGGGATGGAAGTCTGGGCCAAGTCTCGAGGGCCCCTTTCGCCGAGGGACATCCAGGTTCTCGAAACGTTCATCGTGCACAAATGTAGGGCTATTCTGGCAGGGACTTGATATTGGGAGTCTGGGCATGCAAAATCGCTCACGTCTCAGCAGGTTCTCAAGAAGTTCGGAGTGGGGCCTTTATTTCTCGAGCTTAGACTACGACGACTTAGGTTGCATCAGGAATTAAGCAACCCCACAGAGTTGCATGGCCAGATTTTGGGCCGCTATGCTTGGCTCTATGGCAGCATATGGAGATGTGTTACTAGAAGGTCGAGTTCCTCCTCAGGGGCACCCTTGGGCCGTTCAGCTACAGCAGGACATAGACACTCTTGGGGCCGTAGAGCCTGGCGAGGATATGTTATTGCAGGCAGATGGTCGCCTGGGTGCTATTCTGTTTGGCCCCGACATCAGCGAATAATTTCAAGCACTTGATGTCAGTCAGCTGCGCGCTCATTTTCTTCTCTCGCCAGCTGCCACCAGCGCAGCAACTCAGGTGGGCGGGGTCGAAGGAGATTTCGTCTGCCGAGAATTTCTGGACGAAGGGGCGCAATGCTGCACCCGATGGGCCACAAGAAAACAATTAATAGCACGCATCGCCGCTACGAAAGGAGGTACTCATGGTCAACTACATGTAGCCAGAATATGTACCCCGGCCAACGCGTGCACCATATGCGGGAGTGTATTTCGCGACCGCACAGTAGCACAACAACACGCACAGAAGAGCTTGATCAGACAATATTGCCCCTATAGTCGTGGAAGATATGAAAATGCAGCTCAAGAAATATCCAACATGTAGTGCCGCATCTGTCTTGAGGAGCTTGAATCCGTAGACTCATGTCTCGAGCACCTTTTTTTCTTCATTTGCGTGAGTACATATATCCCAAGTTTCACGTTCGGCTTGATGAGCGGCTCAGGGTCAAGCCCGGGGCTGGTGGGACCACGCGCAGTGAGCTCGCTGGGGGGGGATCAGGGCCGCTGCAGAAGCAGGCCAGGACGGAGGGCGACATGGGGGAGGACAACGAGCAGTTCGACAAGAACTCGACCAGGGACGCCCTGCTGACCCCTATCGAGGCCAGAGCCAGGAGCCTCGAGAACGCAGCCTTCTCCACCGCGATCATCGATCGCAAGTCAGCGGCCATCGAGGCCATCAACAACTCGTTCCAGGACTACCTCAAGCGCACCAAGGGTGAGAAGGCCAAAGGCAAGCAGGAGCTCGCAGGCCCCGCGTCCCAAGCCCTTTTCGCACATCTAGCCGCTATCGAGAATCACAGCCTCAAGGATACTTCGCCGCGGACGAAAGCGGTCGCAGCAGGCTGCAAAAGGCTTGCGCTCATGATGGGGCGCTCGGTTCTAGTGCAGATGGCATCATGGATTCGAGAGCTCGTGGCGCCCCCCACGTTCGACAAGCCAGGGGTTGCTCCGAGGAGTCGCATTACGCACGCGCTGCGCGGCAACATGCTCCTGCCCCACGAGGACGGGGTCGCGGCCGAGCTCGAAGCGAAGCTCAAGGAGAACCCCGAGGATCCCAACACCCCCGTGAAAAGGACTCATGGTCAGCCCCGTGGAGGTCCCGTCAGAGATGATGCAGATCCCAAGGGCCCTGGATTCCAGTCGGGCAGTTGATCAGCGAAGCCATTCGAGGAATGGGAGGAGACGTGAAGATGAACCGAGCCCCTCGCAACAATATGGCCCGCCAGCTGGGTGGGAAGCGCAGAGGAGGCAAGAAGTGAGTGAGTTTTCCCTACGGCCACGCCCTCGTGCTGGGCCTCTTTCTGCAGGCCATCAGCCTGCTGCCCGCGCCTTTCCAATGTTTTCTTTACTTGTATAGTCTCTGCAGTTGCGTGATTATCTTATGTGTTGCACACTAGCGCGTTGTATTCATACTTGTGTCGTTGCTTGTGCGTGCTCGTTTATGTGTTCCTCAACAGCTGTTGGTTGTGCAGCAGAATCAGCAGAACGTCAGGTGTTGCGGCAGCAGCATGGTTGCCTAGTTAGGCGAAATGATGAAATTGGTGGCGTAGCAATGTCTATCGAGCCCCAGCCCGAGCCAGAGCACAAAAGCCAGAGGATGGTCTTGAAGGGCTTGAGTATTATACTGTGTTCCTGCTCCTCTTCTATCGGACTATGTTACCATTGCTCCCCCCCGAGCCGTTCTGGAAACTCTCGGGGGTTGTCCTCGGGGAGAAGCGGAGGAGAGGCAGGAGAAGGAGGAGCAGGAGGAACCCTCCCCCCGGGCCCGATTGGGGCGCCCTGATAGTTTGTGGAGAGGCCTTCTGGGAGCCTCTGAGGGGCCACTTTGGTGTATGTTGGATGCCTCGTGCTGGCCGCTTGTGGGGCTCTCGGGAGCCTGATGTGCCGCCTTGGGGCTCTCTTGGCCCACCCGCCGCCTTCGGAAGCAGGCTCTCTCTGCGCCGATTCTCTTGGGGCGCTGCAGGGGGCCGTCTTGGAAGTCTCTTGGGCCGTCTTGCGGTCCTCCTGTGGCCGCCTTGGGGGTCTCTTGGCTTGCCGTCGTGCTCTCTTGGCCCGACGCGGGACCTTCCAGGAGGCTTATTGCAGAGAGTGCGTCCAGCCACGGGAGGGAGGCAGGGAAGTTCGCGCGCCCTTTCTGTCCAACCCTCTCTGGCCCACCAGCCTAGGCACAGACGTGGGGAAGCGTACGACTCACCGATTCCGTTTCACTACTCGGGAAATGCCGACCCGCAAACGCCAGAAACAAAAAACGTGTTTGCCTCGATGCAATGGATCGTTCCCCCGCGGCGGATCCAGGGCAATTTGCGAGCATTCGCGAATCGTGGGGCGCGCTTGTCTAACGATTGTAAAAGAAGCTTGTAAGGGGGAACCAGGTCCTGAGGAACCCAGGTCTTGGACTCCAGGACCTTCCCCAATAAAATGACCAGTTCTTCATCCCCGGCCGCTTTCTGACAGTCTAAAGGGGCCCGTGGAGGGCCCCGAGAGCCCGACAGCGGCGAAAAACCGCGGGACCTGAGGAGGAGGAGGAGGAGGAGGAGGAGGAGGAGGAGGAGCAGCAGGAGGAGGAGCAAGAGGCGGAGGGGGAGGATGAGGAGGATTTCCCTCAGGACCCGTTTCCCCCACGGCGAGAGGGTGCGAGTGGGCAGAGAACGGGTGCGGTCGGGGGCTTTCCAGTCCGCGGCGACGATCCCGAAACGATTCCGACGATCTGCGCGCGGCAGCGTGCACGCATGTGGCGACTTGGGAAGCCGAGGGAAGGAGGAGGAGGAGGAGGAAGAAGAGGAGGAGGAGGAGGAGGAGGAGGAGGACTGGGAGTAGGAGGACTGGGAGTAGGAGGAGGAGGAGGAGGAGGAGGAGGAGGAGGAGGAGGAGGAGGAGGAGGAGGAGGAGGAGGAGGAGGAGGAAGAGGAGGAGGAGGAGGAGGAGGAGGAGGAGGAGGAGGAAAAGGAGGAGGAGGAGGAGGACGAGGAGGAGGATAGTTAAGGAAGTGGATCAGGGGGAAAAGCCGTCCTCCCCTCTGGGAGGGGCTTAAGGGCCTCCGCACCCCCCATGGCGCATCGGGCGCCTGCAGGGCGGGGCATTGCTGCTCGCAGGGCCCTGCGGCGGGGTTGTGAGCGACGGCACCCAGAATGCAGTGAAAGAAACGCCCGACCACTCGAGTAGAGTTTGGGAAAAGAGCTAACCAGATGAAATATCCAGCTCCCTAGGCGTGAAATTCTCGCGCACGGTGTCAAGCCCAAGACGGCAGGCTCCGACCAGCATGCGCGAGCGACCATTGAGGTTGGGCGAGGCGGCATACACCGCCCATCCACTCTTGCTTGTGAGCGACGACACGCAAAAGTGATCCTTCGCTGGAGTGACCATTGGTCTAGGCCTCCTAGATGCGGTCGGAGCAGATGGGGTCGGAGGATCGCGCCGCATCGCCGATGCATCGCCGATGCGGCTCGATGTGGAGCCCGATTTTCTCCACGCCGACGGCGCCGACACGTCGCCAGTGCATCGCCGACGCATCGGTGATGCATCGACAATGCGACGCGATCCTCCGACCCCATCTGCTCCGACCCCATCTAGGAGGCCTCTACTCGGTGCGGTGCCCACTGGGGTCCCCCGATCGCCGAGCGCGAGGCGGCAGTGGCATCCTGCGCGCTCTTGTGTTGGCCCCACCCCGCGGCCCCCAAAAAGGCCGCGCACCGGAGGTCCCGCTTACCCGAGGTCCCTCTCGTGCGTGCAGCCGAGCAGGGCCCTGCGGCGGGCTCGTGAGCGGGGCGGTCTCACGGGCTCCGCACGCGACGGGAGGTCCTACGACGTGCGCGTAGCCCGCGAGCGTCGTGAACAAATCACGACGGGACGGGGCGTCTTGACAAAAATCACGGCGGGAGGTTGTTCGTCTTTCTCGGCCTCTGGGGGCCCTTGCCGGGCCCCAGGGCCGTCAAGGAACGGCTCAGGATGAAAAGCCGGTCCCGAGGAAAGGGTCGGGACTTCTGGGGACCCCGCATTGCAAAAGACATATGGCGTCACATGTCTGGGTCTCTAGCCCTCCCAGGTGGGGTCCGAGCAGGTGGGGTCAGAGGGTTGCGCTGCATCGCCGATGCTTCGGCGATGCGCCTCGATGCGGAGCCCGAGTTTCTTCACGCTGACCTCGCCGATGCATCGCCGACGTGGCCGATGCATCGCCGATGCATCGGTGATGCATCGACGATGCGGCGCGATCTTCGGACCCCGTCTACTCGGACACCATCTAGGAGAACGCTCAATAAGGACCACACTTGGCTCGGGAGGGGCTCGGGCTTCTGGGCCGTTCCCCGGGTCTCTGTCGGGGAACCTATCCGCGGCCGCGGCCTGCCGTGGCCAGATGAGCCCCTCCGTTCCTTGTTCAGCGTTCCTATGATACAGTCGGCCCGGATTAGTAGGTCGACCCTGCCAGATCAAGGGTACCCTCGTGTCCGGTGTCTCGCGAGCCTTTCCTCCTGCATTCCTGTGGCAATGTGGCCCTCGGAAGGTTCTTGTGTCCTCTCGCGTGTCCTGTCCAATCGAGGCCGACTGTATGTGAGGGGCCAGGGGGTCTTTTCACTGGCAGCGTTAGGGGGGGGTCCGGCTCAGGGGGGGATGCGGGCTCGATGTCCGAGGTTCTCGGACGCTCCTTGTCGGCTCCTGGACGTTTTTGTCCCGCCTCGGAGTGCCTCCCTAGCAGCAGCAGCAGCTTCGCATCGCCGTGGGCGCTCCAGAGGTGCCTGGATCGTCCAGAGCGGCCGCAGGAAAACCCGGCTTACGGACCGAGAACCGAGCTGGAGCGCCCCGCCACAGGGTACGCAGGAAGGCATCACCATGCCCATATAGCCCGTGCCAGGCGGCGCGGTGGTGGTGTGCAGATGCCTTCCGCGTAGCATTTGGGGGGGACGGGCATGTTGCGGGGGGCGAGTGCTGGACGGGGCCGGGACCAGGATAAATCTGTTCCAGAGCGTTCCAGAACTCTCTCAGAGCGTTCCAGAACAGAAGGCCGCGGCGCCCGATACATACTCCAGAGCCTCGGCGTCCCATACATTTATCTTCACCCGATGTTATCCTCGTCCTGGTTGCGCCTGGCTTCCGCGTAGCATAGTTAGGGGGGGCGAACATGGGGTGTGTGTGGGGGGGGAGAGGGGTGGGGCTCGTTCCATATGCTGCTCTGCTGCTCAGCGCTGCTCTGCTAATTGTGCTGCTGCTCCTCCTACCCCCTAAAACAAAACCTGGAGGAGAGTTTTCGGGAGGCTGCTGAGGATTCTCTTCTTGGGGAGGGGGGTGGGCCTCGTGGCCTCCGCGCGGCTCGGCTGTGCTGCGGCTCCTCCCTTCCGCTCCCTGCGCAGGCCCCACCTGCTGGCTGCGCGGCTCCGGCTCGGAGAGCACCCGCGGCCCGACGGCGGAAAAGAAGGAAGCGGCGGGGCAGTGAGAGGGGTACCGCCGCCTCGGGAGCGCGTAGAGGGAGGGTTATCCCAAGGTGGGGCTGGGAAGCGGGCCCAGCTAGATGCTGCCGTGTAACGTGCTTCCTTCTTCCGGGGGCCGTTTGGAGCGATTTTCCCTCCAACCCCACCTTTGCCCCAACTCCACCTTTGGCCCCCCCCCGACTGGTGTGTCCAGGGCTTCGAGGGTGCAGTATTCCCAGACCCTTGAGTCATGAACAAATCATGACGGGAGCTGTTGTTCGGCACTGTCGCCCGCTGGAGGCCCTTACAGGCCCTGGTGACCGTCCAGAAACATTTCAGGATGAAAACCGGTCTATGCTAATGGGTCGAGACCTTTGGGTGTCGACGTTGTCGAAAAATCATGACGTCGGGGATCTGGGTTGTTTGCAGACATGAGTTGCATCGCGGTGTTCTGCACCAGTCCTTGTTGACAGGAGACAGCTGGACAAGCATACAGGGGCAGAGGGATCTCCCTCACCATTCAGCCGAGGGCCAGAACCAGCTGCGACGCCCACTCAGCATGCGGCCGAGCAGGAAGCGACGGGACGAGGGCGATGATTGCAGAAATCTCGGTCCTTCCACATCCAGCTCGCCTGGAGGAACAGGGGAGGGCAATCTGCTCACGCAGCTGTTCTGCGGAGACTATGACGGGGACATGGGCGCCCCCTCCGCGGCCCCGCGCTCCTCTAGTTTTAGACAGGGCCCAAGGTCCCGGACAGGCGCGCGCGCGCACGCCAATCCCGAGGAGGACTCGTCATTGGGCTTTGACCTGGTACTGTGTCGCGCTCTTCTCCGAGCGACCCGTTCCAGTTGACAGTTCAGCATTGAGTAAAGGAGGTCCGGATACATCTGCACGGCCCTATACCGCATCATGCTGACCGCTGCAAAAAGGAGCAGGGAGGGGCTCGCCAGCGCCTCCGCAGCTTGCCCAGTGCCGATGCGCTGGTCGCCCCGCCTGTCGCAGCCGTTCTCTCGTCCCCGCTTGTCTCTCCCCTTCGCCGGAGCGACCAGGAGGGGATGCCGCCTCGTGGCCTCGCGGGGCTGCCCCCATTGAGCCCCCCAGCACCTCGTGGGGAGGGTCTCCTGGCGTATCCCGCTCACGAGCTCCTGGGGCCTCCAGAGACCTCTGGGGCCGTCCTGAGGTCTCCTGGGGTCCGCGAGTCGTGGTGGGGCCTCGTCGGGCCTGCTTGGGCGCCCGAGGTGTCCTGCGGCCTCCCCGAGGCCTGCCTCGGACGCCTCCCACGGCCTCTCTCGGAGCCCGCTGCGGGGCTTCCTGGAGCCCCCGGAGGCCACCCGAGGCCTCTGAGCCGCCCTTGGAAATAATGACGCCAGCGCTGCAGCAGGAGCACGATTCGGAACGAGCGGAAGCGCGGGCGCTGCAGCGGGAGCACAATTCAGAACGAGCGGAAGCCCGGAAATGAGGCCAGCGCTGCAGCGGGACTACGATTCGGAACGAGCGGAAGCGCGGAGATGACGCCAGCGCTGCAGCGGGAGCACGATTCGGAACGAGCGGAAGCCCGGAAATGAGGCCAGCGCTGCAGCGGGAGCAACATTTTGAAACACAGACCAAGCGAACACCCAGTACTTGGGAACCTTGTTAGCAAAAAAACAGTACGCGGAGGGGTGCCGAATATCGTCCGGACGTTATCAGGGGAGAGAGGAGAGTATTCAGATCGTGTAATTGTGGAGGGGGAGGAGGAGGCGGAGGAGGAAGAAGAGGTGGAGGAAGAGAGGAAGAAGGAGGAGGAGGAGGAGGAGGAGGATGAGGAGGAGGAAGGGAGGAGGGGGAGGAAGGGGAGGAGGACAAGCTGGGTGCGCTCCCGTCATATCTGACGTCCTACCCCTCCCTCCCATCCCTTACCCTGGCTTAGATCTCTCCTCGGTTCGCACAGTCGGATGTCGCAGCATGGCATAGTTTGCATTACATGGTATAGCATGGTTTTGAAGATCAACGCGTAGCATGACATAGCATGGCGTGGCGACGCCCCAAGGTGGGGGGTGGCTACTGCGGCCCCAGAAATGAGGCCAGTGCTTCAGCGGGAACCCGGAAATGAGGCCAGTGCTTCAGCGGCAACAAATTTTTGAAACACAAACCAAGCGAAAACCCAGTACTTGGGAACCTTGTTTGTAAACAAGTACGCGGAGGGGGGCCGACCATCTTCCGGACGTTATCAGAGGAGAGATGAGAGTAGTATTCAGATCGTGCAGTTGTGGAGGAGGAGGTGGAGGAAGGAGAGGAGAAGGAGGGGAAGGAGGAGGAGGAGGAGGAGAAGGAGCAGGAAGGGAGGATGGGGAGGAGGGGGAGGAGGACAAATTAGGTGCGCTCGCGCCATATGTGACGTACTACCCCTCCCTCCCATCCCTTGGCATGGCGTAGTTCTACTCTCGGTTCGCACAGTCGGATGTCGAAGCATGGCATAGCATTGTTTGGCATAGCTTGGTGTTGAAGATCAACGCGTAGCATGACATAGCATGGCGTGGCGACGCCCCAAGGTGGGGGGGGTGGCTACTGCGACCCACCAAATCAACGAAACGACACCGAATGTAGAATCACTTCCGATGGTCTCTTCGGGGGGAAATTTTCCAGATTTTTGAGCCTAGTTGAAGAACCGAAAGCCATGCCGTGGCATGGCACTGGAAATCATGACGCCAGCGCTGCAGCGGGAGCACGATTCGGAACGAGCAGAAGCGCGGAAGTGAGGCCAGCGCTGCAGCGGGAGCACGATTCGGAACGAGCGGAAGCCCGAACATGAGGCCAGCGTTGCAGAGGGAGCACGATTCGGAATGAGCGGAAGCCCGGAAATGAGGCTAGCGCTGCAGCGGGAGCACGATTCGGAACGAGCGGAAGCCCGAAAATGAGGCCAGTGCCCCAGCGGGGGCAACATTTTGAAAAACAAAAACAAGCGACATCCCAGGTCCCCAGAATCTTGAACAAAAAACAATACGCGGAGGGGGCAGAATAGCTGCCGGTCGTCATCAGGGGAGCGAGGAGAGTAGTATTCAGATTGTGTAATTGTGGAGGTGGAGGCGAAAGAAGAGGAGGAGCAGGGGAAGGAGGAGGAGAGGGAGGAGGAGGAGGAGGAGGAGGAGGAGGAGGAGGAGGAGGAGGAAGGGAGGAGGAAGGGAGGAGGGGGAGGAGGTCAAGCTAGGTGCGCTCGCGTCGTATCTGACGTCCTACCCCTTCCTCCCATCTTTTACAATGGCGTAGATCTCCTCTCCGTTCGCACAGTCGGATGTCGAAGCTCGGCATAGCATTACATGTCGTAGCATGGTTTTGAAGATCCACGCGTAGCATGACATAGCATGGCGTGGCGACGCCCCAAGGTGGGGGGGGTGGCTACTGCGACCCCCAAAATCAACGAAACGACACCGAATGTGGAATCACTTCCGATGGTCTCTTCGGGGGGGGGGGGGGGGGGCATTTTCCAGATTTTTGAGCCTAGTTGGAAGGACCGAAAACCATGCCGTGGCATGGCAGTGGAAATAATGACGCCAGCGCTGCAGCGGGAGCACGATTCGGAACGAGCGGAAGCGCGGAAATGAGGGCAGCGCTGCAGCGGGAGCACGATTCGGAACGAGCGGAAGCCCGAAAATGAGGCCAGTGCCTCAGCGGGAGCAGCATTTTGAAAACAAACCAAGCGAAAACCCAGTTTCCGGAAATCTTGGATGTAAACAAAGTAAGCGGAGGGGGGCAAAATACCTTCCGGACGTCATCATGGCAGAGAAGAGAGTAGTATTCAGATTGTGTAATGGTTGAGGAGGAGGTGGATGTGGAAGAGAGGAGGAGAAAGGGAGGAAGGGAGGAAGGGAGAAAAGGAGGGAGGGAGGGAGGGAGGGAGGGAGGGAGGAGGAGGAGGAGGAGGAAGGGAGGAGGAGGAGGAGGAGGCGGAGGAGGAGGAGGAGGAGCGGGAAGAGGACACGCTAGGTGCGCTCGCGTCGTATCTGACGTCCTACCCCTTCCCTCCCATCTTTTACAATGGCGTAGATCTCCTTTCTGTTCGCACAGAAGGATGTCGAAGCATGGCATAGCATTGCATGGCATAGCATGGTGTTGAAGATCAACGCTTAGCATGACATAGCATGGCATGGCGACGCCCCAAGGTTGGGGGTGGCTATTGCGGCACCCAGAAAACAACGAAACGACACCGAATGTGGAATCACTTCCGATGGTCTCTTCGGGGGGGCATTTTATTGGAATTGATTTGGAAGGACCGAAAACCATGCCGTGGCATGGCAGTGGAAATAATGACGCCAGCGCTGCAGCGGGAGCACCACTCGGAACGAGCGGAAGCGCGGAAATGAAGCCAGCGCTGCAGAGGGATTACGATTCGGAGCGAGCGGAAGCCCGAAAATGAGGCCAGAGTTGCAGCGGGAGCACGATTCGGAACGAGCGGAAGCCCGAAAATGAGTCCAGCGTTGCAGAGGAAGCCCAGAAATGAGGCCAGTGCTTCATCGGGAGCAATATTACCTAACAGCTTTTGCTGATAGGTTTCTAGTGGTCTCAAAAGAAAGCAGCAGATGACTCCAGAGGGGGGTCGGGGCGGGACCCAGGGCGGTGCCGCCGAAGCCGAAATCGCTTTGGACATCCTCGCAAAATCGCTCTTGGTGCTCCCAGAACTCCATTCCCGGGCCACATTTTGGATGCCCGGAGCCACCTGTAGGCCACTTCGTGCTCTTCGACTTCCCAGAATTCCATTCCCGGGCCACATTTTGGATGCCCGGAGCCAACTGTAGGCCACTTCGTGTTCTTCGACTTCCCAGAACTCCATTCCCGGGCCACATTTTGGATGCCCGGAGCCAACTGTAGGCCACTTCGTGCTCTTCAAGTTCCCAGAACTCCATTCCTGGGCATGATTTTGAATGCCCGGAGCCAACTGTAGGCCACTTCGTGTTCTTCTAGTTCCCAGAATCCATTCCTGGGCCACATTTTGAATGCTGAGGCAGGCTGATGCTGCGGCCGAGGCAGGCTGAGGCTGAGGCAGGCTGAGGCTGAGGCCGAGGCTGAAGGCAGACTGAGGCTGAGGCTGAAGCAGACTGAGGCTGAGGCTGAGGCAGGCTGAGGCTGAGGCTGAGGCAGGCTGATGCTGAGGCAGGCTGAGGCTGAGGCTGAGGCTGATGCAGGCTGAGGCTGAGGCAGGCTGAGGCTGAGGCCGAGGCTGAAGGCAGACTGAGGCTGAGGCTGAAGCAGGCTGAGGCTGAGGCTGAGGCAGGCTGAGGCTGAGGCAGGCTGAGGCTGAGGCTGAGGCAGGCTGAGGCTGAGGCTGTGACTGCGACTGCCGTTGCCGCTGCGACTGTCATCGCGAATGCGACTACGACTGCGAGAACAGCAGAATTCTACAACTGGATTTTCATCTGAATCTTCAGGGGAATGCTTTCAGATATGCTTCTACACATCGTTGTTAGGTTGCTTTGCCGGGATAATTTTGAATTATCCTGGCGAAAGACCCAACCATATGCAGTTGTGAGTGCCGCAATTGTGAGTACCTTCTTCGGTGGCGCTCCCTATGGGGCCACGAACCGCATGAGGGGTATGCCGGAATATGGCGGGGTACACAAAGCAAAGGAATACGATAGGTCAGATTACGAAAGAATGAACGCGGGTGAGCCAGAGCGCGAGAGAGTCTGAGTGTGAATGGGTCTGCGTGGGAGTGAGTATATTTGCATGAATGCGATCTTGGCTACGCCTAGTGTAAATGTATATGAATGTGAATGGCTCGAGCATGCCTGTCCGAACACTCGTGACACTGGGCGTGGCCGCCGCAGGCAGCTTCCGCGGGAACCCCGACGGCAGCGCCCGCGCGCCGCGACGCCCATGTCGGCACGCCCCTCACGGGGATCGCACCCGCTTCCGCCCCTTCTTTTCCCCCCTCTTTGCCTGCGCGCTCCAAAAATCCAAAGCTGCGGGCGCAGAGCAGCGCGGAGTCCCCGCGACGCGCGCAGGTCGCCGCGGAGGGGTCCCAGCGACGCGCGCAGGTCCTGAGATGGAGCTCCCTGTGGGGCCACGAAACGTGTGAAGGGGTGCCATGCGAACTGCACCACTGGGACCTTAGGTGCAACTCCCTGAGGGGCCACGAAACGTGTGAGGGGTGTGCCGAAAAGGGGCGGTGGCGCCATGCGAGCTGCGCCTGGACTTCAGGTGGAGCTCCCTGAGGGGCCACGAAACGTGTGAGGGGTGTGCCAAAAGGGGGCGGTGGCGCCATGCGAGCTGCGCCACTTGGACCGTAAATGGAGCTCCCTATGGGGCCACGAAACGTGTGAGGGGTGTGCAAAAAAGGGTCGGTGGCGCCATGCGAGCTGCGCCACGTGGACCTTAGGTGGAGCTCCCTATGGGGCCACGAAGCGTGTGAGGGGTGTGCCAAAATGAGCTCCCTGAGGGGCCACGAAACGTGTGAGGGGTGTGCCAAAATGGGGCGGTGGCGCCATGCGAGCTGCGCCACTTGGACCTCAGGTGGAGCTCCCTGAGGGGCCACGAAACGTGTGAGGGGTGTGCCAAAATGGGGCGGTGGCGCCATGCGAGCTGCGCCACTTGGACCTCAGGTGGAGCTCCCTGAGGGGCCACGAAACGTGTGAGGGGTGTGCCAAAATGGGGCGGTGGCGCCATGCGAGCTGCGCCACTTGGACCGTAAATGGAGCTCCCTATGGGGCCACGAAACGTGTGAGGGGTGTGCCAAAATGGGGCGGTGGCGCCATGCGAGCTGCGCCACTTGGACCGTAAATGGAGCTCCCTATGGGGCCACGAAACGTGTGAGGGGTGTGCCAAAAAGGGGCGGTGGCGCCATGCGAGCTGCGCCACGTGGACCTTAGGTGGAGCTCCCTATGGGGCCACGAAGCGTGTGAGGGGTGTGCCAAAAGGAGCTCCCTGAGGGGCCACGAAATCTGTGAGGGGTGTGCCAAAATGGGGCGGTGGCGCCATGCGAGCTGCGCCACTTGGACCTCAGGTGGAGCTCCCTGAGGGGCCACGAAACGTGTGAGGGGTGTGCCAAAATGGGGCGGTGGCGCCATGCGAGCTGCGCCACTTGGACCTTAGGTGGAGCTCCCTATGGGGCCACGAACCGTGTGAGGGGTGTGCCAAAAAGGGGCGGTGGCGCCATGCGAGCTGCGCCAAGTGGACCTTAGGTGGAGCTCCCTATGGGGCCACGAAACGTGCGAGGGGTGCGCCATGATGATGACGATGATGATGATGATGATGACGATGATGGTGGGAGAAGGGAGGGAGGAGGGGGAGGAGGAGAAGGAGAGGAGGAGAACGCGGGGCGACGTCTCTTCAAAACGAGGACCCAACACCACAGGATGGTTGGGAAAAACAAACCAAACGAACACCAAGTTCCCGGGAATCTTGGCCGTAAAAAAGTGCGCGGAGGGAGGCCGAATATCTTCCGGACGTCGTCAGGGGAGAGAGGAGATTAGTTTTCTGGCTATGCAATTGTGGAGGAGAAGCAGGCGGCGGGAGAAGATGAGAAGGAGGGGAAGAAGGAGGAGGAGGAGGAGGAAAAAGAAGGGAGGATGGGGGACAAGGGGGAGGAGGACAAGCTAGGTGCGCTCGCGTCATATCTGACGTCCTACTCCTCCCTCACATCCCTCAGACTGGCGTAGATCTCTCTGTTCGCACAGTCGGATGTCGCAGCATGGCATAGCATTGCATGCCATAGCATGGTGTTGAAGATCAACGCGTAGCATGGCATAGCATGGCGTGGCGACGCCACAAGCCTGGGGGTTGGCTACTGCGGCCCCCAGAAAACAATGACACGACACCGAATGTAGAATCACTTCCGATGGTCTCTTCGGGGGGAAATTTTCCAGATTTGGAAGGACCGAAAACCATACCGTGGCATGGCAGTGGAAATAATGACGCCAGCGCTGGAGCGGGAGCACGATTCGGAACGAGCAGAAGCGCGGAAATGAAGCCAGCGCTGCAGCGGGAGCACGATTCGGAACGAGCGGAAACCCGACAATGAGGCCAGCGCTGCAGCGGGAGCATGATTCGGAACGAGCAGAAGCCCAGAAATGAGACCAACGTTGCAGCGGAAGCCCGAAAATGAGGCCAGTGCCTCAGCGGGAGCAACATTTCGAATAACAAGCCAAGCGAAAACCCAGTTCCCGGGAATCTTGTTTGTAAAAAGAATTACCCTGGCGACGTACCCACCCCCTGCGCAAACGCGGGGCGTAAATAGTTTAGGACAGAGGGTTACGTATGTCGGAGCGATGACGGAGCGGGGGTTACATAGGGGGGCGATGACGGAGCGAGGGTTACATATGTCTGCAGACGGAATTCGGGAGATTCGCAGGACACTGGCTACAGGACAAGGACTAGATAAAGCTGATTAGTTACAATCCCTGAGCAACCCTAGTCATTTCGAAAGCGGGGATCTCAGATCGCAGCCCCCCAGGGATGGCGAGGTCTAATTTGGGTCCGCGCGTGGCGTCACTGTGCCGGGCCCCCCAGCAGGCCTCGAAAGTGGCGACAGTTTCACAGATCGCAGCCCCCCAGGGATGGCGAGGTCTGATTTGGGTCCGCGCGTGGCGTCACTGTGCTGGGCCCCCCAGCAGGCCTCGAAAGTGGCGACAGTTTGACAGATCGCAGCCCCCCAGGGATGGCGAGGTCTCATTTGGGTCCGCGCGTGGCGTCACTGTGCTGGGCCCCCCAGCAGGCATCAAACGCGGCGACAATTTCACAGATCGCAGCCCCCCAGGGATGGCGAGGTCTAATTTGGGTCCGCCCGTGGCGTCACTGTGCTGGGCCCCCCAGCAGGCATCGAAAGTGGCGTCAGTTTCACAGGTCGCAGCCCCCCAGGGATGGCGAAGTCTAATTCGGGTCCGCCCGTGGCGTCACATTGCTGGGCCCCCCAGCAGGCCTCGAAAGTGGCGTCAGTTTCACAGATCGCAGCCCCCCAGGGCTGGCGAGGTCTGATTTGGGTCCGCGCGTGGCGTCACTGTGCTGGGCCCCCCAGCAGGCTTCGAAAGTGGCGACAGTTTCATAGATCGCAGCGTCCCCAGGGCTGGCGAGGTCTAATTTGGGTCCGCGCGTGGCGTCACTGTGCTGGGCCCCCAGCACGCTTCGAAAGTGGCGACAGTTTCACAGATCGCAGCCCCCCAGGGATGGCGAGGTCTAATTTGGGTCCGCCCGTGGCGTTATTGTGCTGGGCCCTCCAGCAGGCCTCGAAAGTGGCGACAGTTTCACAGATCGCAGCCCCCCAGGGATGGCGATGTCTAATTTGGGTCCGCCCGTGGCGTCACTGTCCTGGGCCCCCCAGCAGGCTTCGAAAGTGGCGACAGTTTCACAGATCGCAGCCCCCCAGGGCTGGCGAGGTCTAATTTGGGTCCGCCCGTGGCGTCACTGTGCTGGGCCCCCTCAGCAGGCATCGAAAGTGGCGACAGTTTGACAGATCGCCGCCCCCCAGGGATGGCGAGGTCTAATTTGGGTTTGCACGTGGCGTCACTGTGCTGGGCCCCCCAGCAGGCCTCGAAAGTGGCGACAGTTTCACAGATCGCAGCCCCCCAGGGATGGCGAGGTCTAATTTGGGTCCGCCGTGGCGTCACTGTGCTGGGCCCCCCAGCAGGCCTCGAAAGTGGCGACAGTTTCACAG
The DNA here is from genome assembly GCA_963575745.1 of Prorocentrum cordatum. Lineage (NCBI taxonomy): Eukaryota > Dinophyceae > Prorocentrales > Prorocentraceae > Prorocentrum > Prorocentrum cordatum. The sequence goes on from CAUYUJ010011148.1 coordinate 174,219, forward strand.
ATCGCAGCCCCCCAGGGATGGCGAGGTCTAATTTGGGTCCGCGCGTGGCGTCACTGTGCTGGGCCCCCCAGCAGGCCTCGAAAGTGGCGACAGTTTCACAGATCGCAGCCCCCCAGGGATGGCGAGGTCTAATTTGGGTCCGCGCGTGGCGTCACTGTGCTGGGCCCCCCAGCAGGCCTCGAAAGTGGCGAGCAGTTTCACAGATCGCAGCCCCCCAGGGCTGGCGAGGTCTGATTTGGGTCCGCGCGTTCACTGTGCTGGGCCCCCCAGCAGGCCTCGAAAGTGGCGACAGTTTCACAGATCGCAGCCCCCCAGGGATGGCGAGGTCTAATTTGAATCCGCGCGTGGCCCTCTGTGCTGGGCCCCCCAGCAGGCCTCGAAAGTGGCGACAGTTTCACAGATCGCAGCCCCCCAGGGATGGCGAGGTCTAATTTGGGTCCGCCCGTGGCGTCACTGTGCTGGGCCCCCCAGCAGGCCTCGAAAGTGGCGACAGTTTCACAGATCGCAGCCCCCCAGGGATGGCGAGGTCTAATTTGAATCCGCCGTGGGTACCCACTGTGCTGGGCCCCCCAGCAGGCCTCGAAAGTGGCGACAGTTTCACAGATCGCAGCCCCCCAGGGATGGCGAGGTCTAATTTGGGTCCGCGTGTGGCGTCACTGTGCTGGGCCCCCCAGCAGGCCTCGAAAGTGGCGACAGTTTCACAGATCGCAGCCCCCCAGGGATGGCGAGGTCTAATTTGAATCCGCCGTGGCGTCACTGTGCTGGGCCCCCCAGCAGGCCTCGAAAGTGGCGACAGTTTCACAGATCGCAGCCCCCCAGGGCTGGCGAGGTCTAATTTGGGTCCGCGCGTGGCGTCACTGTGCTGGGCCCCCCAGCAGGCATCGAAAGTGGCGACAGTTTCACAGATCGCAGCCCCCCCAGGGATGGCGAGGTCTAATTTGGGTCCGCGCGTGGCGTCATTGTGCTGGGCCCCCCAGCAGGCCTCGAAAGTGGCGACAGTTTCACAGATCGCAGCCCCCCAGGGCTGGCGAGGTCTAATTTGGGTCCGCGCGTGGCGTCGCTGTGCTGGGCCCCCCAGCAGGCCTCGAAAGTGGCGACGGTTTCACAGATTGGCAGCCCCCCGCAGGCAAGACAGGAGGAGGCAAGAGGGAGGCGGGACGGGAAGGAGTGGAGACCACACTGCTCTATCCAAAACGAATACCCAACCAAGGAAGGTTGGGAAAAAACAGTACGCGGAGGGGGGCCGAATATCTTCCGGACGTCGTCAGGGGAAAGAGGAGAGTAGTTGTCAGATTGTGTAGTTGTGGTGGAGGAGTAGGTGGAGGAGAAGAAGTGGAGGAGGAGGGGAAGGAGGAAGGGAGGAGGAGGAGCAGGAGGAGGAGGAGAGGAAGGGAGGAGGAGCAGGAGGAGCAGGAGACGCTCGCGCCTCCAGCGGGCTCTCTGGCGGACCCCGCACGGGCGCCAGGCCGCACAGGGCCGCCAGGGGGCCTCCAAGGGGCCCCCCCCTGGCGGCCGCCCCCCCCCCCCCCCCCGCGGCCATGGCCGCGGTCGCGCCGCAGCCCGGCCGACGGCGCTCGCCGCGGCCTCGGCCGCGGCCCGTCGGCACGGCCCGTCGGCGCGGGCCTCCCGCGGGGGCCTGCCTTTGGCGCGGGGGGTCCGCGCTGCGGAAGCAGTCGCGGCGGGTTTTGTTTCGCTGTGTTCGGCCTCCGGGAGCCCTTTGCGGGGCCTTGGGGCCGTCGGAAAAAAAGCTACTCGGGACGGAACACCGGTCGCGGGGAGTGGGTCGAGACGTCCAGAGTGGACGCCATGAGAAATCACGACGTCGGGGGTCTGGGTTTTTGGCGCTGGGATCCTCGGCGCGGGTCTGCAGGCCCGCCCGGGCGGCAGGGGCCGCGACCGCGCCGCATAGCCTCACACCTCCTCCTGTCGTGGAGAGATCATGGCGTCGCTCGGACGTGTGCCTCGTTTCTCGGCGAGGACCCTCGAGCTCCTGGATCATCGAGCGAAGGAAGGACAAAAACACGCAGGGGACCGACAGATGCACGGTGAATGGACGTCCGAGCGATGGCAAGCCTGTCGTGAAGAATATCGCAGCGGAACGTTTCTGCCAGTTTTCGGCATCTGGGGGCCCTCGCCAGGCCCCAGGACTGTCAACAAAAACAGTCGGGATGAAGAACAGGTCACACGGACTGAGGCAGATTTCTTGTATCCCCTGGCGAGAACGCGCGTCACGTCACGATTCGCGCTGGCGCCGTATGGGTGGGCATGCCAGGGAAAATGGCTGGCATCCACACGGCGCTGGCGCGAATCGTGACGTGACCTGGGGGGGCCTATACATGCGACGTCCTCATTTTTTTCCATGCGCGGTCCCCAGAAGTCCCCCCAGAGGCCGAAGATGACCCACAACCTTCCGTCGTGATTTTTTTCCACGACGAAAGCATGTCTGGGGGTGTGGTGGGGGGGGGCAGTCATGGGCGTTGTCGCGAGCAAAACTGGCTCGAGTGGTCCGCATCTCTGGGGGCCCGTGGTGGAGTGACCCAGGATCAAAACGCGACGATGTATCATGCTTTTTACTCGCTCTGCAAGAACTACTTGCAGTCACCGCAGTCTGGTGCTGCATTGGACCTGGGGCGCGGTGAGAGCAACGAACACTTCGAGCCTAACCAGCTACGGCGGTTAGCAACGTCCAGTGACATTCAAACGCAGCGTCTGAGGACCGACAGAAGCTGAAACGCAACGCCAGGGAACAGACGTAAAAGACAAGTAAGCAAAGACCTCCAGCCTCCCCATCCATCCAATCATGTGCCTGTGTTTCTAGGTTGCACTAAAGACTCGGGAGTTTGAAAGCGATCGGCGAAGCCCGCATCACCCACGCAGGCTTGATATCTGGAACGAACCCCAGATATTCCTCACAGATGCTCCTACTAAGCTGAGAGTCTAATGAACCACGACAAACCCGAACGATCCCAGCCCTGGCCCAGATCCTGTGGTAAGGAACTCGGAACCAAACGTCTCTGGTTGGACGCTTGGCGCGCTGGGCCTGGCTTAGTCTGCACTGGGGGTTCATTCGTTTAGAAGGCGGAGGTATGTTTCTGGATAGCCACGCCGTCGCAGCCTCGCGGTGAGCACGCCTCTAGCCTGTCGTCCGACTGCGTCGTCGGACGAGACTCTCTAGAGGCGCGCCGCTTCCGCAAAGGGCCAAGAAGCGTGGATCCCCCTGGGGTGTTCCGAGAGAGGGGAGAGAGGAATGCCTAGTGAGGTAGTCCTCCAGATCGGTTTGTAATCTAGATGGCCTGTTAAATGAAAGCGGTCACCTTTATATACGTTTATGTCTAGCATGTCTACGACGCGCGCTGAGCATGACTCAAGTTCACATTTGAAGCATGAGGAATTCTGCACTGGCCACCGGCGTGCGAGGTAATACGGCTCGATGTTCTGGTCGGTCACTATGAGAATGTCTTCCTTGAAACGGGCGTAGAGGAGGTAGCCATGCTGAGACATCCATCTCGTACTGTCGACCTTGTCTGCCTCTAGGGTGCAATAGAGACCCGTGTCAGAGAACTCCCCCGAATAGTTCGTGCCCATGCCAGATCCTATTTTTACTATCCAGATTCTGTCTTGGAGGCATTTGCTTCTCACATTCTGATGGTTCAGTAAGAACGATGCTGCGCAGCGCAGTGCCGATTCCAAATGCGCCTCTGCAACCGCCACACCGCTATCCACGAGCATGTCCTCCGTGCCTGACATGAAGAAGTCCTTTACATCACATCTCATGAGAAGGACGCCGGGAGGGAACGTGTGCATGTTCAGGAGTTGGATAAGGTCTTCCGTGTTGGACAGAATGTGGAGTTTAAGGCCTTTCCGAAGACTGTGGGAAAGCCAACTCCCAAGGCCTGAGAAGGTATGATGCCGCTTCGTATGCCAAAATGCGAAACGTGACATCGCCTGCTTCTTGATGAGTTTTGATTGTTCCCCCACGTTTCGGAAGACCGCCATCCAAGCTCTGTAGTACCGATGAGGCGTGTGTGTCCACATCATTCTCCCGAATGGCTGCCACAACGTGCTGGTATCCCTGGCAATTTGAATTCCAGCTCCTTGATAATGGTGATATTTCTTCATTCGCTGCTCTCCCAGGCGCCTTTTTCGTATGTGTCAACCATCGTGTATTTTGGAACCAACGCGAAACCTCCGTCCTTGTCCGTGAGGACGGGGGTCCAATGAGAATCTCGCAAAAGAGCCATTCCGAAACCAATCAGTTTGTATGTGTTTGTATGTTTTCTCCTCCCCAGTTGACTGTAGAGGGCAAGCGTGCGGTGTTTATGTACATGGTGGCGCAGTGCCGGAAGAGCCCATCAAATTGTGAGGGACAGGGTGAGGAAAAGGTCGGAGTTTCGTCCTCGTCGAACGCACTCGGCATCGATCGTCACGAGGCTCGTCCTTGAAGTGCTTTTGCCACAGCAGTTTCCCGCGCAACTGGTCCAATGCATTCGATATATGAGAAACTGGTGGCTGCTTCCCAGTTGTGAATGCGTATATGTTTTGCGGTGAAGCCTTGATAGGAGGAGCGTGATCACCCATGGGACGTCCCCTTCCACTGGGTGCCGACAGCTCTTGCTATCATGCTCGTATATATATATATATATATACACAGATTGCAGGTGGGCTGGATCGATTAACCACGCCAGGTCGCCGTGAGGCATGCCATCGATCAGCATCATGAACATGCTGTTCAGTTTCCACCCCTCTGTTTTCCGTAACCCTCGTTGTTCTTGCCTCCACGACCCGCGCTTTTCGGTGCGCCGCGCTCGCCTCCCTTGGGGGTTTGGCGGCCCTTCAGGTTCCCTTCGTAGCCCGTGCCGTGGCTGTTCTCCGCGGGGCCGTGCGGATTGCCATGGTCCGTGCCATTCTTGCCCTTGCCCTTCAGGTTGGACGAGTCCTTGCCTTTGCCCTTGCCCTTGGGATCCAGGTCTTCGTTGGTGTCGCCCCGAGCCCATAGTGAGCTCGGGGCACCTCAGTTTGTTTGGCCTTGGGGCTGCACTGCGATCGAACTTGCGGGCTGCTTGTTGGGCCTTGGTGAATATACGCTTTTGCTTCCTATGTTCCCGAGGTGGCGGGTCCTTGGTGGATTCCTTGACGCAGCTCTCTGCTTCGGTGTCAGTTTGGCACGCTGACCAATCCATTGTTTGACCATGATTAAGTTTTACCACCTGCTGGACTGCGCTCGCGAAGCGCT
>CAUYUJ010011148.1:186951-264451 GCA_963575745.1 Prorocentrum cordatum
GCGCGCGATACGCTGGGTCCAAGTACGTGTGGAACTTGGTCGCGAGCGAATCGCGCGCGAGCGTCCTATATTATGAGCGCAAGCGTGTATTGCAAATCCCATCTCTCCCCCGCTCCCTTCTGACAAAGAAGTGTATAACTCATCTCTATCTGTGTTAGTCATAGATGTAGGTACGTTCCCGTTTCCCTTTTTTTCTATATGCGCGTACCCCTCACTGCTGACACTATGTATTGGCATATGGGTTCGTAAGTCTTACATACATGTATAGATCAATACTCTATTTTTCATACGCCTATATGCCCTGTGACTGCGTACGTATACTTATACACACATCTATCTAGGTTCATGAGCATGAGCGTGTAGCCCAAATCGTCGTACTCGTAAAACACAGGTATGACTTTCGCACGCGCGAGCTATACATGTATATTTACATATATATATATATATATATATATATATGTGTGTGCCGATAGAGTTGTGTATTTACACATGTATATGCACATGCTTTCACATCTCTCTCTGTATATATATATATATATGCAAGTCTCCCCTCCTCCCTCTCTATTTCTCTCTTTCTCTTCCCTCACTCCCTCTACCTCCTCCTCTTCCTCCTCCTATTCCTGCTGCTGCTGCTCCTGCTGTCCCTCCCCCTCCTCCCTCTGCTCCTCTTCCTTGGAGGACCCTGGCGGGAAGGCCCCGCACTGTCGAAGCGGTCCGACGGCGGCCGTACCCGAAGCCTTTCACCCTTCTCCTCCCTATCCTTCTCCTCCTTCCCCCCCGACTCGCCCTGTTCCCATATCCTGCTCACCTCCCAGAGAGAGGGATATCCTGCTCACCTCCCCAAGAGAGGGAATTACCTACTGCGCCGACGCCAGCACCGACGCCAGCATCAATGCCTGCGCCTACGTTTGCACCAACGCCAGCGCTTACACCAGCGCCGACGCCAGTACAAACACCAGCGCGAACGCCGGCGCCTGCACCAGCCACAATGTCAGCGCCTACACCAGCGCCAATGCCAGCACCGACGCCAACATCGGCGCCCACGCCAGCGCCGACGCCAGCATCGACGCCAGCAGCAACGCCTCGAGGATGTCGAGCACAACTCCGTCATGCTGCTGTATGTTGTGCTGCTGGGATACGACAGACACCACGAGTTCGAAGAGTGGGCCTAGTACCAACGGTATGACGACGATGAGCGTCCAACATATGTCATGTTCGACGAGTTCTGAGGGCCTCTTTATTCCTGTCGACCCGTCTCGGCGGCTCTTTTTTTGTCTCGACTCTAGCTTGCATGTCTGTTGGATCGCTCTCTTTGCATGAGTTCGTTGCTCCTCTCCCTGCTCCCCGCTCCCTTCTGGAGTCTCCATGGCACCCGTTTGTTTGTGTTTTGTTGCGGCTTGGCGCTGCCCCGCGCTCTTCCTACCCCTCATGCCCTCTCGTGCGCACTTGGGCTAGGCTGCGCGCCGGCACGCCTGCCCAGGCGACAGCTGCCCGTGCGATCTCCTACCTGGAGGGGTAGCCGTTTCGAGTGGCCTCGGCCGTCGGCTTTTTGTACGATGCACTCGTCACGTCTGGTCGACCTTGGCTTTTCTGCACTGTACTCCTCTTTGCTCAAGTTTTTGTGTTTGGCCTGCCATAGGAGCCTCGTGCTGTGATTTGGCGTCCATTCCGCTCCCTCCGCTCTTCCCTCCTCGTTGTCTTCCGCGTCCTCTCGCTCTCCCGCTGGCTTCCTTGTTGGTGTACGCATCAGCATCAGCATCATCAGCATCATCAGCATCATCAGCATCATCATCATCATTATCAGCATCATCATCATCATCATCATCATCATCATCATCATCATCATCATCATCATCATCATCATCATCATCATCACCCCGTCTCGCCCTGTCCACCCATCCTGCTCACGTCCCCGTGGGCACGACGGCGAACGTGTCCGTACCCACTCCCTCGCAGTCTGGATTCCAAGCCGCGGTCCCGTCATGGATATATGCGGCCGCATTCATGCGTTCTCCCGTGGCACCTGCGAGAGAGCACCCCTCGTCCATGGGTTCGCATCTCAGGGGTTCGGTGTCCGTTCACGGGAGCCTTGAGCGGCGACATTGGCATTTTTCCCCAAACAGCTTGCTGACTGGGGTGCTGTTGTGATAGAAACTAACTCCGGCCGAGGGAAGTCGGACCAGAGACATCCTCACAACAATTTGATGGTCCGGGCCGTTTCCCTTGAGACATCCTCACAACTCTCGTTTCTAAGTTGGCCGGGATTGGCCGTTTCGCCTGAGACATCCTCGAAAAGTTGCGCTCCGGGACGCCGCGCGAGAGGTGGTCCGGGCCGTTTCGCTTGAGACATCCTCGAAACGCTGAGCCCCGAGGTGCCGTGCGAGAGGTGGTCCGGGCCGTTTCGCCTGAGACATCCTCGAAACTCTGAGCTCCCAGATGCCGCGCAAGAGGTGGTCCGGCCCGTTTCGCCTGAGACATCCTCGAAATTCTGACCTCGGAGATGCCGCGCGAGAGGTAGTCCGGCCCGTTTCGCCTGAGACATCCTCGAACTTCTGAGCTCTGAGATGCCCTGCGCGAGGTGGTCCAGCCCGTCTCGCCTGAGACATCCTCGCATCTCTGAGCTCTGAGATGCCGTGCGCAAGGTGGTCCGGCCTGTTTCGCACAAGACATTCTCGCAACTCTGAGCTCCCAGATGCCGCGCAAGAGGTGGTCCAGCCTGGGGGCCCAGAAGACCACATGTTACATATCCTCCCTGGGACCCTGGGAGCCCCAGGAGGCCCCAGAGAGCTCCAGGAGGCCGCGGGACGCCCAGGACAGGCCCCAGGGGCCCCAAGGAGATTCCCAGGAGGCTCCCAGGAGGCCCCAGGAGGCCCCCCATCAGAACGTGTCAAGTTAATACACATCCGGTGTCGATTCATTGATTTTTCCTGCTCTTGTGGCCCCCTCCATTTTGAGGAGCCCAAACGGCCACGGGTTAGATATTCCCCCCTGGGAGCCCCAAGAGGCTTCAGGAAACCCCAGGTGGAGTTCAGGAGGCCACAGGAGGCCCAGGAAGAAGCCCCAGGAGGTCCCCAGGAGGCACCAGGAGGCACCAGGAGGCCCCCGCAACTCGGAGCTCTGAGACGCCGCGCTCGAGGGGGTCCGGCCCGTTTCGCCTGAGACTTCCTCGCAGCACGTTTCGCCCGAGACACCGGCCCGTTTCGCCTGAGACATCCTTGCAACTCTGAGCTCTGAGATGCCGTGCGCAAGTTGTTCCGGCCCGTTTCGCACAATACATTCTCGCAACTCTGAGCTCCCAGATGCCGCGCAAGAGGTGGTCCAGCCTGGGGGCCCAGAAGACCACATGTTACATATCCCCCTTGGGACCCTGGGAGCCCCAGGAGGCCCCAGAGAGCTTCAGGAGGCTGCAGGACGCCCAGGACAGGCCCCAGGGGTCCGCAGGAGATTCCCAGGAGGCTCCCAGGAGGCCCCAGGAGGCCCCCCATCAGAACGTGTCAAGTTAATGCACATCCGGTGTCGATTCGTTGATTTTTCCTGCTCTTGTGGCCTCCCCCCCATTTTGGGGGGCCCCGACGGCCACATGTTAGATATCCCTCCTGGGAGCCCCAAGAGGCTTCAGGAAGCCCCAGGTGGGGTCCAGGAGGCCACAGGAGGGCCAGGAGGAAGCCCCAGGAGGTCACCAGGAAGTCCCAGGAGGCCCCAGGAGGCCCCCGCAACTCGGAGCTCTGAGGCGCCGCGCTCGAGGTGGTCCGGCCCGTTTCGCATGAGACTTCCTCGCAGCACGTTTCGCCCGAGACATCGTCGCAACTCTGGGGTCCGAGATGCCGCGCGCGAGGTGGTCCAGCCCGTTACGGTGGAGACATCCTCGCAACTCTGGGCTCCGAGATGCCGTTCGGGATGAAGAGGAGGAGGAGGAGGAGGAGGAGGAGGAGGAGGAGGAGGAGGAGGAGGAGGCATGTTGAACATGCCATGCCAGCCCGCACTGGAAGGGCACGCAATCGACCTTGGAAACCGCAGTGGGTCTAAAAGCCCTTTTTGGGGATACTGCACTCCGGCTATAATTTTGTTCGGCATTTGAGCCGCACTCGGCCTTTCTTCCTGCTCCTCCTCGCCCTTCCTGATCCCCCTTCCCCTTCTCGTTCTTCGCGTCTCCCCTGTTCGGGGACGAATCCGGCCCAAATCCAGTCCCAAGCCGGACCCAAATGTGCTCCAGATGCGGCCCAAATCAGACCCAAACCGGACAGCGCGGACGGCCGCGTAGGTTCCCACGGACCGGACACTAAACACGGGTCTGGCCCGCGTGGCCGTGGATATAGACAGATGCCACACCGTTCAGTTCGTTTGCGTCACAAGAGTTCTGTACTGGGGCGGTGGTCACGGCCAACACGGGGTCACACAGCCCCGTTGCGTCCGTTCTGGGACGCTCCGAGAAGGCCGCGGCGCTCGAGACATCCTCTAGAGCCGCCAGATCTCAGAGATGCCTGAGATATTCGAATCCGATGTTATCCTCGTCCTTGGTTCGTCTTACGGGTGTGTATGTGTGTGTGTGTGTGTGCGTGTGCGTGTGCGTGTGCGTGGGGTGTGGGTGTGTGTGTGTGCGTGTGCGTGTGCGTGTGTGTGTGTGTGTGGGTGTGTGGGTGTGTGTGTGTGTGTGGGTGTGTGTGTGTGTGCGTGTGCGTGTGTGTGTGTGTGTGTGTGGGTGTGCGTGTGTGTGTGTGTGGGTGTGACCGCCGCACGTTGCCAACGTTACAAGACGGACACAGCCGTATGCCTCCCGCCCGCGAGTAAGTCCGGCGGCCCACCTTTCCGAGCCGCCCCGCTCGCTCCGCAGGCCGCGCGGGGGCCGCCCGGGAAGAGCCTCGGGGAGTTCTCCTCGCTGCCCCACCACTACGACGGTTCTCCCCCCGGGGGGGCTCGACGACGAGGGATCGAGGGAATATAACATATCAGAGCGTGAATTTCCTACCCCGCTTTCGCTTCCAGGCAAAACCAAGTCATACCACGCGCCTCCTCGTCAAGCGGCCTGACCAGCGCAGGCCGTAGTTTGGCATCGTTTGGAATCTCTTGGAAGCGAGGGTGGTCAAAAGCGAGGTAGGTTTGTTTTCCCCTAATAATATACTAGAATCTCGCAGTGGAGCTCCAGTTCGAGGATGTGCAAGAGGGAAGCCAACACAGACACACGTACAAGAGTCGGTGCCCCCGGAAAAAGATTGGAAACTGTGGGAAGTGGGGGAGACGACGAGCATTCAGAAAAAAAATAAGAAAAGGTGGGCAATCCTGGAATGTGTGTATTTATTCGCGTGGCCCTGGGCACCTTCAGATCCGGCGACGACGGTGAGCTCTGCGCCCTGCGTGCAACAGCTCGACCTCGCGCGTGATACGGGTGGCCTGTCGGGCGCGGCCCGCGCTGCCCCCCCCCCACAGGGCGGCACCCCGGCTCGTCGCGGAGGGACCGATCGGAGGAGGAGGAGGAGGAGGAGGAGGAGGAGGAGGAGGAGGAGGAGGAGGAGGGAGGAGGAGGAGGAGGAGGAGGAGGGCGGAGGAGGAGGAGGAGGAGGAGGAGGAGAAGGAGGAGGAGGAGGAGGAGGAGGAGGGAGCAGGAGGAGGAGGGCGAGGGGGAGGGGTCGGAGGAAGAGGAGGATCGCGTAGCAAATCATGGGAGCCTTGTGCACAGTCAACCCGCACAGCAAGGATGGGCAACCTTCCCAAGGGTACCCTTGCATCCTTGCCCCACTCGAAAAGCTTCGAAATGGGTGTCCAAGGCCCTTGCATCCTTATCGCGCATCCTTACTATACTGGTTGACTGTACCCTCCATTTCCCGTTTTTAGGTAGCGTCGATCAGCGTCTGGTGATCCATGAGATGGCGCCGATGTAACTTCGATGAGCGTCGACGGGCGTAGAGTCAGCGTCGACTGGCGCAAACTCGCGCCGGCCAACAAGAGCCAGCACGATGGCATGGGATGCTCCTATGAGTTGCCGCAGGAGGAGGAGGAGGAGAAGGAGGAGGAGGAGGAGGAGAATAGGGGAGGGGTCGGGTCAGGAGTTGAAGGAGGAGGAGGAGGAGGCCACGCCGCGGAGGAGGAGGAGGACCCGACGCCTCACGCCTCGGAGCGCCTCCGACTTGCGCAAGAATGGAGAAGGAGGAGGAGGACCAATCTTTCCCTGCGCTTGTCTCACCCATCCAAGACGCAACGCCCAAGGCCTCTGGCCGATTCGCTGCCGCCCGGAAGGTGCGTGGAGGAGCTCGCCTCCGCCCACCCCGCGGACACGAGTTGCTGAACCCCCTCAGTAGAGGCAGGTGACGAGAGAGAGAGAGAGAGAGAGGCCACCATCTCGCACGCCACATCGCAAGGAGGCGCAAGCATGGATGACTCGGGCGCGTGGACTGGCGACGGCCTTCTCTCCTGGGCAGAGCCGACGCGCTCGTGGCGGCTCGAGCCGTGCCTCACGGGCTCCGCTCCCCGAGCCCGCGCGTGTGGCGCCCACGCGCCAGAGCCGCGGATCGAGCGACCCACGCCGGCGCCGCTGCGCCCTGCGCGGCGGCGCAGCACGCGCAAGGCCCTCGTGGCCCGAGCCCACGTCCCAGGCAGCGGCGGAGCGTCCTGGCTCGCCTGTAGGCCCAGCGGAGAGTGCCGTGCACCCAGAGGTTCAACGTATTGACAAATCAAGACGGAGGTTATTACCTAACAGCTTTTGCTGATAGGTTTCTAGTGGTGTCAAAAGAGAACATCTGGACTCCACAGGGGGGTCTGGGCGGGTGCCGGGGAGGAGAACCGGGAATCGTTTTTCGCCAGGAGTCACACACACTTCGTGCTCTTCGACCTCCCAGAACTCCACTCCCGGGCCACATTCTGGAGAACCGGGAACAGAGCCGGGTTCGCTTTTCGCCAACAGTCACACACTTCGTGCTCTTCGACCTCCCAGAATTCCATTCCCGGGTCACTGTCTGGAGAACCGGGAACAGAGCCGGGCTCGTTTTTCATTAACAGTCACACACTTCGTGCTCTTCGACCTCCCAGAACTCCATTCCCGGGCTACATTTTGAGTGGCCGGAGCCAACTGTAGGCCACTTCGTGCTCTTCGAATCGCCAGAACTCCATTCCAGGGCCACATTGTCAATGCCCGGAGCCAACTGTAGGCCACTTCGTGCTCTTCGATTTCCCAGAACTCCATTCCTGGGCCACATTTTGGATGCCCGGAGCCAACTGTAGGCCACTTCGTGCTCTTCAAGTTCCCAGAACTCCATTCCTGGGCATGATTTTGAATGCCCGGAGCCAACTGTAGGCCACTTCGTGTTCTTCTAGTTCCCAGAACTCCACTCCTGGGCCACATTTTGAATGCTGAGGCAGGCTGATGCTGCGGCCGAGGCAGGCTGAGGCTGAGGCAGGCTGAGGCTGAGGCCGAGGCTGAAGGCAGACTGAGGCTGAGGCTGAAGCAGGCTGAGGCTGAGGCTGAGGCAGGCTGAGGCTGAGGCTGAGGCAGGCTGATGCTGAGGCAGGCTGAGGCTGAGGCTGAGGCTGATGCAGGCTGAGGCTGAGGCAGGCTGAGGCTGAGGCCGAGGCTGAAGGCAGACTGAGGCTGAGGCTGAAGCAGGCTGAGGCTGAGGCTGAGGCAGGCTGAGGCTGAGGCAGGCTGAGGCTGAGGCTGAGGCAGGCTGAGGCTGAGGCTGTGACTGCGACTGCCGTTGCCGCTGCGACTGTCATCGCGAATGCGACTAATTACGACTGCGAGAACAGCAGAATTCTACAACTGGATTTTCATCTGAATCTTAAGGGGAATGCTTTCAGATATGCTTCTACATATCGCTGTTAGGTTGCTTTACCGGGATAATTCTCATTTTTTCGGCCTCAAAAAACGACTCAGGATGAAAAACCAATCTTGGGGAAGGTGTCGAGACTTCGGGGGACCGCGCATTGAAAAAATCACGAAGTCGGATCTTTGGTAGGAACCTGCTGTGGTCTGCACGACATGTTCCTGGAGCAGTTCTGGCTGGGCCTGGCCTGCTTTAGCACATCGGGCTCCTGTGCTAAGAGCAGCGTCTCTGCTCCTGGAGCATGTTTGGGCTCCAAGAGCATGTCGTGGTAGGCCTACCGCAATGCCGGGACGGCCGGTCCCTGCTCCAGACGTCGTCTGCCCCGCGCCCCAGCGCATCTCGGGCCGAACGAAAGGGGAGGATTGGGAACGGGAGGGTCACGAAATCTGCTGCATGCAGCTGGTTTCGGCCTCACCGAGGGGCCCATTCCTCGATATACATGGCCGCCCTCCGGCGCCAGGAGGCGCCAGGAAAATCAGCCACGTGAGCTGATTCTCAAACCCCTCCTTTGCGATCCCCCTTTTCGCCCCGCCCGAGATGAGGCGGAGGAGGAGGACGAGGAGGAGGAGGAGGAGGAGGAGGACGAGGAGGAGGAGGAGGAGGAAGAGGAGGAGGAGGCGGAGGAGGCGGAGGAGGGTCCTCGAGCGCTGCCCGGACTCCTCGCGGCCGCGGGCCTGGCGAGCGCCGGCGCGTGCTCGCGCCTCGCCCCCCGGGGCGAGGAGCGCCGTGGCGGCCGAAGCCACTCCGCCAGGCCCCGCCCCAGCCGCGCGGGGCTTCCGCCCTGTCTTCGCGCGTCGGGGGGGAGGAGCTTCTCCTCCCCCTCCTCCTCCTCCTCCTCCTCCTCCTCCTCCTCCTCCTCCTCTTCTTCCCCGCTCTCGCGCAGCTGTCCTTAGGCCCAGGGTGTCCACGGCTTCTCGCGCCACTGGTGGGGCCCCTCGTCGGAGGCCCCCTCGGGGCCTCGTGAGAGTCAAGCAGTGGCGAAGCGTCCCGGCTCGCCTATAGCCCTACCAAACAGTGTTCTAAGAGCCTTTTGTGGCTTCCACGAACTGTGGTTCTTAGAGCAGTTCTGGCTGGGGCTGTCGTGTTGTGACGCATGAGGCTTCAGTTCTAAGAACATTGGTTTTGTTCTTAGAGAATTTGTGGGGTTCTAAGAACATGTCGTGGCAGGACTGTAGAAATGCCGGGACGGTCGGTCCCTGCTCAAGAGGAGCGGCACCAACACCACCAGGGGGGCCACCTCCAGCGAGGAGGCCCACGGTGCCTCCCCGAGCTGGAAGGTGGGGGATGCCTCCCCCGCCGCGCGGAGCTCCCGCCCTCTCGCGCGCCCGGGGGGGTAGGAGGAGGAGCGGCGCCAGCACCACCAGGGTGGGGCATAGCCAGAACCCCAGGCAAAGGGACCCGCTCAGTAGCAGGGCCCTGGAGCCCCTGACTGTCAGGTCTGGGGGCAGCTCCGGTCAGTGGAACGGGGCCTGGGGTGGGCGCTTCCCAGTGCACATCACTGAGCCAGGTCCCACTACGGTGGAGGCGTTTGTTAAGGAATAGTCCCAGGAGGCGCCAGACCCTGGAGGGTTCCTTATCCAATGAGGGCGGCGGTGATACCCACGCCACGATTGGAGTTTCGCGGGCTTCCAGGCCCTGGATTCTTTATCCAGTGGTTCCTTATACAACGCCCTCACCGTAAACCCAGCTCTGCCTACGCCTGGCAGGGGGGCCACCTCCAGCGAGGAGGGCCACGACGCCTCCCCGAGCTGGAGGTGCGGGATGTCTCGGGCGAGGGCCCCACGATTCGAAGAGGAAACGACGCCATACACCTGCACATTGCTTCTTTCTACTTCTTCGAAAGTTGTGTGTTTTTTCTCGGGGGCTTAGAGATTATTTCATTTCTGATTGTTCTATCCTGGGCCTCTCCCTGGCCACTAGGGGGCCAGGAACAACTAGAAACGAGCACACTTAGAACTGACCACGATTAGAAATGCACGACGTGCAGACTTGTGGCGCTCCGCGCGGATCTCTTGGATCCGCGCTGGGCCCCTCCCGGCGGCGCCCCTGGCGGCGCCCTTGGCGCGCTCCGCGCGCCAGGGAGGGGGGGCCAGCGCAGATCCAAGAAATCCGCGCGGAGCGCCAAAAGGTTTTGGTTTGGGCGTTTCTGTTTCTTCTTCGGACGATGCCTCCCCGAGCTGGGGATGGGGGATGCTCCTAGCGAGACGGGGGGACCACACCACCAGGGGCACCCCTCCCAGGCTCCTCACGCTGGTGGTCCCTGGTGGTGTTGGCGTCGCTTTTTCATGTTCCCGGGAGCTCTCAGGAGGAAAAGAAACACATAGACACAACTAATCCTCGATTCCCCAGAAGAAACTATGGGAAAATATGGGAAGTGGGGGGGAAGACAGAAACCCAGAAAATATACGAAAATATTGGGAATCTTTTTATTTGTGTGTATTTATTTGTGTGTCCTGGGGCCCCTTCAAGCTCGCCTGTGCAATGCCGCCCGGGGGGCCCCTGCTTCGAACGCCCCCGGGGCCCCGCGCCGCGCGCGAGAGGCCAGCCCCCCTTTTCGATTCCTGCAGGGCGCTTGGTGTAGACTTCTCTCGGCTTACGTCGGGCCTGTCCCTCTAAAAAAATAGTCCGTGGACGATGTTTCGACGATTGCTGAGTTTTTGTTTCCGTAGTGTTGGACTGCTTTTCATCCTTCGTCCAAAATCCGCCTGTAGGGGGACACGCCAGACCTAACCGTCGTCGTCGTCGTCGTCCTCTCTGTCGTCGTCGTCGTCGTCGTCGTCGTCGTCGTCGTCGTCGTCGTCGTCGTCGTCGTCGTCGTCGTCAGCGTCGCTGTCGTCGCTTCCCAGATGGGTCGGAGGATCGCGCCGCATCGTCGATGAACTAGCGATGCGGCTCGATAGGGGAGCCCATTCTTCTCCACGCCGACATTGCCGATGCATCCCCGATGCATCGCCGATGCAGTGGGGATGCGGCGCAGTCCGCCGACCCCATCTACTCGGACTTCGTATACAGTCGGCCCAGACTAGTAGGTCGGCCCTGCCAAAGCAATGATACCCTCGTGTCCTGTGTCTCGCGACCCGTGCTCCCTACATTCCTGTGGCAATGCGGCCCTCAGAAGGGTCTTTTGTCCTCTCGCGTGTCCGGTCCAATGAGGTCCGACTGTAGGAGGTCTCGCACAGCGAGGGGAGCCACGTGCGGGGCGGGGCGGGGGCAGTCGTGCAGCCGAGGCGCCGCATGGAGCGCCACGGCGGGTTCGGAAAGGGGCCCGCTGCTCCTGAAGCCCTTCCTCGGTGGCTCCCCTGGCCTCCCGCGCGTGCACCCAGGCTCTCCGGGTGCCACAGACGGGCGTCGTTCCCCCCGATCTAGCGTTCGTTGTGTCTGCCGCCTTGTTGTAAACATAAGAAACTGGGAGGTCCGCGCGGGTTCCGTTCCTGATCTGGCGTTCGTTGTGTCTGCAGCCTTTTTGTGTAAACATAAACGTTGGAGGTCCGCGCGGGTTCCTCGGATCGGCGCTGGGGCCCTTCTGGCGGTGCCGCCCCCGGCGCGCGCCGCGCGCCAGGGCGGGGGTCTAGCGCCGATCCGAGGAACCCGCGCGGACCTCCAACGTTTTTATGTTAATGTCACCCCTTCATCCCCAAAACCATGGCATCTTTAGGGGAGGATGGCTCAGAGAGTGGGGGGCGCATGGACTCCCAATCGTCCACTCATCCCCGATAGGGGGGACCCGATAGCCCACCCCATCAGAAACCTGGAAAAACAACAGCAACTTTCGTGGACTGCAGGTTTCGCTTGAGAAAAGCAAGCGTCTGGACTGGACCCTGGGCGTTTTCATGGGGCCCCCTTTTCTTGCAGAGGATGCTCTTATATATGGACCTGGACTGCTGCTTAAGAAAACGCTTAACACATTAATTACTCTTAACTCTGAACTCTTAACGAAAACTGTATTCGTACTTCTTAACTCTTAACTCTAAGCAGGAGTACCGTGGGCCTGTCGCCGATCCATCGGTCATGCAGCGCGAATTCCGCATCGATGCTTCTGTTACCTGAGCTGGCTCCCCTCTGCAGTCAGGGCGCTGAGGAAGGAGCCCTTTTCGTTGGAGAGGGGCTCCGTGTTCCTTGATCGTTTCGCAGTTTGCCTTAGGAGGTTGTCCTTAGGTTTCCGATGGGAAATCGAAGTTTAACTAAAGGTAGAAAGGGGCCTCGTTCCCTATTTAGGGTTCCTTGGGTCAACGCCCGACCGTAGCGTTCCCCCGCAGGCGGGGCAGTGTGCACCGAATGGTCGGACTCTCGTTCTGGGGACCTTCCTGTGGCCGCTCGCTCCACTCCTTGAGCAAGCGCAGCCATTGACTGAGACGCGCGCTTTATTTTGCGACGGATCCCACCTCCGGACCGGCGTCGCTGGCTTCCTGCTTCGGGGGTGCCTTCTCCCCGATCCATGGATCTGACGCTGAAGCGCCAGTTGGACTGATCCTAACTCACGTTAGCGTGTGCCCGACGCGACCAGCGACTTGAGTCGAACTTGAGTCGAGGTTGAGTCGGACTGGAGTTGGACTGGAGTCGAAGCATCCGGGTAGAACCTCGCCGATGCAGTGGCGATGCGGCGCGATCCTTCGACCCCATCTACTCGGACCCCCTCAAGGAGGCCACCAGAATCGACCAGGGGCCCCGCCTTCTCCGAGGGCGCCGGGACGTCGGAGCAGCCCTCCGACATTCTGAGAAGACGGCACGGGGAGCTCCACGCAGACGGCCTGGGTGGAGGGTTTCTCCGAAGGGCTTAGGCGGCCCGTCCTCCTCCTCCTCGTCCTCCTCCTCCTCGTCCTCCTCCTCCTCCTCCTCGTCCTCCTCCTCCTCCCTCCTCCTCCTCCTCCCCCTCCTCCTCCTCCTCCCCCTCCTCCTCCCCCTGGCGCCCAGGAGGGGGCTGCAGCACCAGCAGCAGCAGCAGCAGCAGCAGCGGCAGGGGTAGGGCTCGAGCGTCGATCGCCGACCGGCGGGCCAGC
The DNA here is from genome assembly GCA_963575745.1 of Prorocentrum cordatum. Taxonomy (NCBI): domain Eukaryota; class Dinophyceae; order Prorocentrales; family Prorocentraceae; genus Prorocentrum; species Prorocentrum cordatum. Next base: position 199,763 of record CAUYUJ010011148.1, read on the forward strand.
GCCCCTCTCCGATGCCGCCCCTCCCGGCAGGGGGGGCCTGCGCCGCGGTCCGCGCCGCGGGCGCCCCGCCGCGCGCCGCGGGGCCACCGCGCCGCGCTCCGCGGGGCCGCCGCCTCGGGGCGGCCGGGAGAGCCCTGGGACGCCCAGGATCGGGGGCGGCCAACAGGGGCGCGTCCAAGAGGGGAGGAAGGGGGGGGGGGGGGCATATCATGGCCGGCGGCATGTGCGCGCCCCCGGCCGGGGGGGGGCCAGGGACTTAATCAAACAAGAAGAGGCGCCATGAGATCTGGCGAAAGATCATGGCCCACGCCATGGTATCCCCCCCCTAGTCATCCCCCCCCCTCTTTGCCGCCCCCGACAGGAGCTCTTCGCGTCGCGAAAAGCGGAGGGCGCAGGCCATACATCTACACCCAACCTGGCTGAGCCGCGATCGAAGGAGACGCCCCGCTGGCCTGCCGGAGACGGCAGGTACAGCGGTACTGGGCCCGCCCAGAACCGCCGTGGCCAGGATCGGTGCGGGTGTGTAGCTGGCGCCCGCCGAGGAAAGTAAACACAGGACGGCCGTTGTTTGACAGTGTTTGGCCTCTGGGGGCCCTCGCTGAGCCCCGCGGGCGTAGGAGAGCGGCCCCTGGGGATGAGGAGCCAGAGGGGATCTAGAGTCTATGATAGGCACATCGGATGCGAACTCTTGCGCTAGACTAAAAAATCTAGGGGCAGGCGTGCTGTCGAAACCTATGTTTCCTCAGGTGCGGCGCTCCGCGAGGGGGATGCCCTCTCCCCAGCGGAAGGGGGCGGCAGGGGGCAGGCCGAGAGGGTGGCGCCCACGGAGGAGGCTGGCGGAGGGGTCGGCGGAAGCCCGCGGAGTCAACGCTGAGCCGCTGCTCGCTTGTCGGTGGCCCTCCTCTTGCGAGGCAACAGCGCGCCCCCCCCCCCCCCCCCCCGAGCGCAACGAGCCCAAACCAACATAGGTCAATATTGCCCTGCAGCCTTGCCTTCCGAGTAAAGGATAGTGCCAAGTAGCTGCGCATAGAAAACGAAACAAACATATAAACATAAACTGTTGGCTCTCCGCGCGGATTTCCTGGATTCGCGCTGGACCCCCCTCCCTGGCGCGCCGAGCGCGCCAGGGGCGGCGCCGGAGGCGCCGCCTGGGGGCCCCAGCGCGGATCCACGAAAATCCACGCGGAGCGCCACAAGTGTATGTTTATGTTTTTTTTCCCAACCATCCTGTGGTGTTGGGTCCTCGTTTTGAAGCGACAGCGCCCCGCGTCCACTCCTCCCGCTACCCCCTCCCCCCTCAGATCATCATCACTAGCAGCATCATCATCATCATCATCATCATCATCATCATCATCATCATCATCATCATCATCATCCTCATCATCATCATCATCATCATCATCATCATCATCATCATCATCATCATCATCATCATCATCATCATCATCATCATCATCATATCAATCATCATCATCATCATCATCATCATCATCATCATCTCATCATCATCATCATCATCATCATCATCATCATCATCATCATCATCATCATCATCATCATCATCATCATCATCGTCATCATCATCAACATAAACATCATCATCGTCATCATCGTCATCATCGCCATTCACGTCAGCATCATCATTGTTGTCATTATCATCATCGTCACCATCGTCATCATCATCATCATCGTCGTCTTCATCATCGGCATCATCGTCATCATCACCATCGTCGCCATCATCATCATCACCACCATCATCATCATCATCATCATCATCATCATCATCATCATCATCATCAGCATCATCATCATCATCGCCGTTATCGTCACCATCATCGACTCCAATTTCGTCACACCCCTCACACTTTTCGTGGCCCCATGGGAAGCTCCGCCGAATGCCCCAGCGGCAGCGCCCGCATGCGGTTCCACCCCCACGTCGGCACACCCCTCACACGTTTCGTGGCCCCATAGGGAGCTCCACCGAAGGCCCCAGCGGCAGCGCCCGCATGCGGTTCCACCCCCACGTCGGCACACCCCTCACACGTTTCGTGGCCCCATAGAGAACTCCACCGAAGGCCCCAGCGGCAGCGCCCGCATGCGGTTCCACCCGCATTTCGGCACACCCCTCACACGCTCCGTAGCCCCATAAGAAGCTCCACCGGGGCCCCGACGACAGCGCCCGCATTTGGATCCACCCCCACTTCGGCACACCCCTCACACGTTTCGTGGCCCCATAAGGGGCTCCACCGAAGGCCCCAGCGGCAGCGCCCGCATGCGGTTCCACCCCCATTTCGGCACACCCCTCACACGCTTCCTGGCCCCATAGGGAGCTCCACCGAAGGCCCCAGCGGCAGGGTTCACATGGCGCCGCCGTGCCGATTTCGGGATGCCCCTCGCGCACATCGGATCCTATGCGGCCCTCGCAAGGGAGGTCGGCTTCACCGAGTTCATCCGCGAGGGTCCGTCTTTGGCGTCCTGGGGGTCCTCTTGGCCCTGCTGGAGGCCCTCTTGGCCTTGTTGAAAGCCCTATTGACCCTGTTGGAGGCTCTCTTGGCCCTGTCGGAGGCCCCCTCGGCCCTGTTGGAAACTTCTTGGGCGTCCTGGAGGCCCTCCTGGGCGTCATGGAGGTCCTCTTGGGCGTCCTGGAGGCCCTCTTGGGCGTCCTGCAGGCCCTTCTTGGGCGTCCTGGAGGCCCTCTTGGGCCTGTTGGAAGCTTCTTGGACGTCCTGGAGGCCTTCTTGGGCGTCCTGGAGGCCCTGTTGTGCCTCCTCCTCCTCCTCCTCCTCCTTCTCCTCCTCCTTCTCCTCCTCCTCCTCCTCCCCCTCCTCCTCCTCCTCCTCCTCCTCCTCCCAAGATGTCCCTCCCCTCCTCCTCCTTCTCGTCCTCTTCTTCGTCCTCCTCCTCCCCTCTTCATCATCATTACCATCACCATAATCCTCCTCCTCCTCATCATCATCATCAGCAGCATCGGCATCAGCATCAGCATCAGCATCAACAACAACATCATCATCATCCTCGTCATCATCCTCACCATCAGCATCAGCATCAGCATCAGCATCGCCATCATCATCAACAGCACCATCATAATCATCATTACCACCACCATCACCATCATCAACAACATCAGCATCATCATCATCATCATCAGCAGCAGCATCATCATTACCACTTACATCATCATAATTACTCATCTTCATCGCCACCACCACCATCACCATCACCATCACCGTCATCATCGTCCGCATCATCCACCTTCTCCTGGTGCCCCCTCCTGTCCCTGCTCATCGTTCCTCCTCGCTTCCCCTCGTCCCTCTTCCTCATTTTCCTCCACCGTTCCTCAACATCATTACCAGTATCATCAGCACCATCATCAACATCGTCATCCCCATCGTCGTCGTCACCATCACCACTACCACCATCATCACTATCAACCCTCTCCTGTTTCTCCCTGTCCTTCCCGTCCTCATCCTCCGTCCTCCTCCTCCTCCGCCTCCTGTTGCTCCTTCTGCTCCTCCTCTTCCTCCTCCTGTTGCTCCTCCTCCTCATCTCCCTTCGCCCCAATTCCTCTGGTTCCCGTCCCTCCTTCTCTTTCTCTTTTTCCTCCTCCTTCTCCTCCTCCTCCTCCTCCCCTTCCTCCCTTTCCTCTTCATCCTCCTTCTCGTCCTCCTCCTCCTCCTCGCCTCCAGTCCATCCCCGTCGCCATTTTGGCTCGCGGCCAGTCGCGCGGGCCTCGCGAGATCGGGGCCCCGCCCGTTGCGGGAGGCGCGCGGTGCGCAGCGATGACTTGAATTCGCTGGTAAGCACAGCTACCAGCACAAGTACTAGTACACCTCCCAGTGAGGCTACCGCTTCAAGCACAGCTACCGCCACAGGTAACAGTGCAGCTCCCAATAAAACTAGCACCACACCTCCCATTAAAGCTACAACGACAGCTACCGCTACCGCTACAGCTACCACGTCTGCTACCATTACAGCCACCACAACAGCTACCAATACAGCTTCCAGTGCTGCTACCAGCACACGTACCCGTACGGCCACCACTGCAGGTGACACTACAGTTCCCAGTAAAGCTCGTAGTAAATCTACCATGGCAGGTACCACTTGTTACCACTACAAGTACCAATGCAACTACCACTACAACTACCACGACACGTACCACTTCGGCTACCATGAAAACGCCCAGTACAAGTACCAGTTCAGCTACCGCTACCACTACTACGACAGATACAAGTTCATGTACCACTACAGCTACCACTACATCTACGACTACAGCTTCCAATACAACTACCCATATAGCTACCACTGCAGCTACTACTACGGATGCCACTACATCTACCAATGCAGCTGCTGCCCGCGCTCACACTGCAGTTCCTACAACCGCATCCACTACAACGGCTGATCTCGCACAAGAAGCGACTAGTCTAAATATGAGTAACGTCTTTGTTGTTGTACCACTACTTCTCCTAGGCAAACTAGAACGGTTCAATCCCCGGATGAAGTTGCTCAAGAAACTCATGCCATTAAGGTGACTCCTGGAGAGCTGGCTGTAAGATGAGCCACGGCTATATACAGTTATATGGCAGCTGCTGAAAGATGTGAGGCGTCGGCCACCCAGAAGAGCTCAATCCCCGGACGACTTCCGGGATGAAACCGCTCGGCCGGGGACTGAACCGTTCCTCCGGGGATGAAACCCATCGCGGGAGGGGGGGCCGGGGGCCGTCATGCCCATGATGCCCCAAGCAATCAAGCAACGCGCGCCAGCGAGGAAGGGGAACAAGGGGATGGCGCTGCTGCGGTGGCGTCGCGTCTTTCGCAGGGTGGGCGGGCCGCACAGGTGGAGCACGGTGCCCCCTCCCCTGCCGGACGGCGCCACGTCCCAGTACAGGAGAGGCGCGCTGACGGCAGGCGAGCATACACGATGCAGGATGGGAGGCACAGGGACGTACTAATGCTATACGTCCTCCTTTTGTTTTATCCTGCCGAGTCTCGCAGTCTATGTGGTGATCAGCTGTACAGCACCACACTGCAGCAAAGCTATACGTCCTCCTTGGAGGCGCGTGTGCGACCCAAACATACATATAGCATACCCATCTTGTAGTACCTCGTTTCCCGAGCGGTGTGGCCAGACAGCGCCCGCCACGACGCATGTACTACAAGGTTTCTCGGTGCACGCGTCGCCCCTGGGGGGGGGGGGGGGGGGGGGGGGGGGGGGGGGCGACGCACATGTAGTATAAGTATGTCAGAATGACGCCGACAGGAGGCAGGCACTGAAGAAACTGGCAGGCCTGGGGCTTGGTATCACACAACGAAGGGAATCATGACCATTCGGCTTCTGATTTCGGAGTGCTGGGCGCAGGAGCAAGGGAAGGGATACACCCGAGACTGGACTGCTGTGAGGAAAAGGGGTCCGAAGGCAAACTGGCTTCGGACCCTGGAGTTTGCCCGCGACAAGGTGTCATCCTGAGCCATTTTCTTCCTGCCGCCGCGGCGGCGACCCCGACGCCAACGACGACGGCAGTGGCGGCGAGGAACGACGACGACGACGACGACCCCCAATCTCTCCCGCGGCGCGTTCTGGCCAGAATCTCGGGGCGGATGCAAACATGGTCACGAAGGCGCCCCTCGAGAACCCTTAAGGCCCAGAAAAAGCATAGCGTATAGCCCTTGAACCACGAGCGCCGAGCCCCAAACCGAACCCCCTCGAAATGTTTCCCTGGATCTCTCCCAGGGTGCTCCCTGGCCAATGTTTCCCCGCGGATCGAATCCTGGCACCCCTGAGGGCCCGAATCGGGCCGCCAGATCCAGGAAATGGCGAAACAAATAATATGATCTCGACAACGTCGACGACGAAGACACTACGAAGACGTCGACGACGTTGACGGCGACGACGACCGCCTGCGAAGCCTCTGGAGCCACCCCCAAAAAAACAGCAGAAACGCCAACATAAATTCGACCTCCCAAACCCGACCCTCGAACGAGGACGAATACGATGTCGACGAGGACAGCGTCGACGGCACAACGTCGACGGCGACGACGACGACGCGGACGACGGCGGCGCAGACGGCGGCGGCGAATAGAGGAAGGAATAATCACTCGCATAACGAGCAACCCTACAACCGAAGCCCTTCTGCAAACTTGCTCGAAGAAGGGTCAAAACAAGACAAACCGCTAAATGATCACCCAGGACGACTTGGCCAATCGGTTAAGGGTGGATATTCCTCTCTTCACTGAAGATGGCGGCGGCGAACATGACGACAATGCTAATATCATGATGCGCCTGGCTCAGGATGCGCTGTGGATTGAGCAGGGGCCGACCGTCCCGGCATTTCTATAGGCCTACCACCAACTGTTCTTATAACCCAAAAATGCTCTAAGCACAAAAAACGACGTTCTTAAAACATAAGCCCGATGTGTCAAAACAAGACAGTCCAGCCAGAAATGTTCTAAGAATATTTCGTGGAAACCACACAAGGCTCTTAGAGCATTCTTTGGTGGGACTATAGGCACGCCAGGACGCTTCGCCACTGCTTGAGTGGAAGCGCCAGAGTTTCGAGCAGCCCTCGGCCACTCGCACTCGGTAGTTCGTCTCTGGCCGCGCGGGGCAAGAACACCGCCTGGAAAACCTAGAGCACATTATTACTACCCAGCCTGGCCAACTCTCCGGCCACCCCCAACCAACCCTCCAGGCCAACTCTCTGGTCACTCCTGGTCAGGGTCACCATAATCCATAAGACACTGCAAAGTCGAATAGTGGCCATAATAATGTGGATCCAGAAAAGAAACCCCCCTCGCCCGAGGCCCCAAGACCCGCTGAGATATCCTGAATGACGAAGATCCCAAGAGTGGCGAGACCAGTCACGAAGAACACACGTTTAGCCCTCCAAGGCTAGGGATGCTTAGAAGAAGAACAGACGCCCAACGCCGATCCAAGACATCCGCGTGGGGCTCCAATAATCAATGCCTATGCCGTTTTCAATGAGAACATAAGGGTGCCCGTCCAAGGCTAGGGCTGTATCTGACTCTCGTGCAAGCTGTATCTAGAGGTCTCCCAAAAAGGGGTTCGAGTAGATGGGGTCGGAGAATCGCCGTTGCATTGCCGATGCATCGGCGATGCATCGACGACGTCGGCGTGGACAACATCGGGTTCCAAAAAGAAGCGCATCGCCGACACATCGGCGCAAGCAACGCGATCCACCGGCCCATCCGCTGCGACCCAATCTGGGCGGCCTGGATCTTGAATGCCCGACGTCGTGACCTGTCCACGATGTGGACCCCCACAGGTTTAGAACCTCCCGAGGACCGACTTCGCATCCCGGGGTCATTTCTTGAGGTTCGCGGGGCCCAGTACGGGCCGCGAAGGAAACCACAAAACCTGTTTTTCGCGACGGCGCGAGGTCGGGGCCTCGCCCCTCAGGGGCGGCGGCTAGGGGGACGAGCTCAGGGGGAACACATCGACCTGAAAAACGGCGATGCGTCGGCGACAGGTCGGCGAGAGGCCCCCGATGGCGCAACCCGCACGCTCCTGGGCGGGCTGGGAGGTCGGCGACAGGCCCCCGAGAGCAAAACCGCACGCTCCTGGGCAGGATGGGCTATCGGGCCCCGGTCGGCGAACAGTGGGCGACTTGGGGTAGATGCATCTCCTCCTGAGGGTAGCACTCCCCCATGCGTGCGATTCCCATTCATGCAGCACCCGTGCTGGGCGTTGCGTCATGAGGGGGCGATGAACGGGGGGGAGAGGAAACGTGCACTTTTCGTGTCCCGTGTAAGTCCCCCTACAGGGGGGATTTTGGACGAAAAATGAAAAATACCCAAACACTGCTCAAAAGATGCCCCCAAATGCTCCAAAAATAATCCCCAGACTATTTTTTTTGATTTTTGAATATTCCCCCTGTAGAGGGACATGCCCGACTTAACTCTAAGGCCCCCGAGGTGCCCAAAAGGTGCACCTTTTTCACCCCTCCCCATTTACCGCCGCCCCCCTCCGCAACGAGCGACCGTGTGGAACGAGACCCAGAACATCTTGGGAATCTTGGAAATCCTGGGACGTTCTACTATCTCGTGGCGCCTTGGTCCTCTCATATATGTGTGTGTATATATATATATATATATATCGGGAACGCACTGGCCCGGGTCAGCCCAGACCCACGTCGGCCAGGGCCCCCTCGCGAAGCCCGCACGGCCGGCCGCCCGGCAGCTCCCAGGCCCGGGGCCCACGGAGGGCGGCAAGGCGGAGCGTCGGCCCCGCGCGGCTCCCAGACCCGGGGGAATCCTGGTCAGCCTTGCAGGCACTGGCGGACCCCTCCCAGACTCCCGACGTCATGACTTGTTCGTTGCGTCGACCCCCAGAGTCCTCGACCCATTCCCCAGGACCGCTTCGTCATCCTGCGTCGTTTATTGACGGCCCGGCCCCAGGCCCGGTGAGGGCCCCCAGAGGCCGAAAATGGCGAAAAACCTCCCGTCATGATTTTGGTCATTACTCGGGGGGGTCTGGGCTCGCAGCGCTCACGCCCGCGCCGTGAGCACGACAGGCGGCGGCGAGGGTCGGCGCCGCCTGTCCGACTCGAGGCGCGGCGGCCCTCTGCCAGCCGCCGGCGCGGCGCAGCCCGTGTCCGCTTCGCCGTCTCCTGGCAGGAGGTGGGCGGGCTGCCTACCGTCCGGCATGTGCCAACGTGGACTGCACACCCGTGGATACATGGTGCGCGGGCGCGGGGGCGGCCTGTGCCCGCCCGATTTGGCGACGGTGCGCGCAGACTGATCCGTCGCTGATCCGTCAGCGACGGACCCCGCATGGGAAGACGAGGCCCGTCGCTGATCCGCGCGCCACGATCCGTGGTGGCGCTTCCTCGGCTTCGCCTCCCCTCCCTGCCCAGCTGCCTCCTCCTTCGTCTCCCCCCCCCCACCCTCCCCTCCTCCCATCCTGTCCGTATGGCTGTCTTCCAGCCTTCATCCCCTGAGCTGGCGCAGGCGCCCGGCCGCCGGAAGAGGGGCAGGCCCCGGCAGGCGTGGGCAACAGAATTGCCTAAGCATGCTAGACGGAGTTGTCGTAATTCTGGTTCGAACTTTTCAGATTTGGGCACCTTTCCAGCGGAAGCCTGGAAAGCAGCGGTGCGCAAGTATACTGTCTAGCGCACGCTCGTACCATTGCTCATGTGCCTACGGACACGCGGCTTCATTCATTCATTCGTACTTTCGTCGAGCTTCCGATTTAACGTGTCGGAAATACACTCCAAACGATGCGACAAAAATCAGGCTGAAATTTCTCCCTCAGAAATGTAGAGCATTGATGTCCTCATAATACCGGGAAGGTGGACCGGGGACATCGGCGTCAAAGGAACTTGAAAAGCAGGGCGGAACGTTCCGAAGTCAGGCCGTTCCGGCTGTGCGGCTGCGGCTGTTCCGAAGTCAGGGCCTGCCGTTCTCCCAGCAGACAGTCTGGTATAACAGGTACACTTGCAACTACGAGCACAGGCATGGGTTGTTACCTAGACTGTTCGCAGAATGCCAGATGGTCACGCAGACGAATGGTCCATCCGACACGCGAGGCCAGCACGAATCGAGAGCTCTGCGCCCGTCCCCACAGGCCCCAGCGGCTTCCAGCGCGCGCCGCCGCACGTGCAACTGTGATCGGGGGGGCCTCCGGACCATCCTGCGGCCCCCCGCATCCCCGCTTCTGCTCCCCCCCCCCCCCCCCCCCCCCCCTGCGTTTCTGCGTTTCTCGCTCCGGGCAGCGTCTCACGTGCGCCCGGAGCGCGGAGCGCGCCACAGCAACCCACGAGGGCCGTGCGGGCACTCGGACGTCGGCCCCGGGAGCCCGACCTCGAGGAAGAGAAAGAGGGCCAGGGACCCACAAACATCTCGGAGGAGGAGAGACGAGGCCAGGTTTAGAAAAAAGAGCCCGCTATGGGCACCCTGCACCCCGTCTCCTTCCTTCCTCCTCCTTCGGCTGCCCCGCCTGGGGGGGCCCCCGGAGGAAGAGGGGCCAGAGCATCGTGAGGCATGTGTCGCGCAGGCGAGGCAAGGCCAGGGGACGCACCGAAAGAGGAAGAATAATAATTAGCAAAACATGAGAATAATATGTAACTATACAAGCCGTAGCAATACGAAAAATACAAATCATAATCATCAGAATCGTAAGAAGGAAGAAGAAGAGGAATCGCAATGCAACTGATAATACGAATCAAACTGAGAATCACCTCAGTAAAAAGTACTTATAATAAGAATATTGATAGTAATGATAACAACAATAAAACAATAATACCCAGACAAATCTGAAGAATACGGATAATAATAATAATGACAATGGGGCATGGCATCGGAGAGACGCTGTAACCCCCGCCATGGTACCCACACACCCGTACAGTAGACACGTACGATCAGAAATCTTGCTACAAGAAATTCTGGGACACATCTTTCTTCTACCTTCGAGGGTCATAAGGCTAAGGTGCCCCAGAGCTGCTGTGGGTCCCTGGGGCCATCCCATTGGGGTATGAGAAATTGCAGTGGGCCACTTCTGGAAAGCAGATTTCCTGTTTGATGTGCCCACTGTAGTCCTCATCCCCTTCGCCGCCCCTGACCATCATCCTCTAATCAAGCTGCTACTTCTTAACAGGGCGGCGCCGCTGGCGTCTTCTCCTGTGCCCTTGCACCACACGCACGCCAAGTCCAGCGGCCCCTTGTGGAGGTAACGACGATGACAGACGGACGAACGGCGACGGCGAGGAGGGAGAAGGCGGGGGGAGGAGGTAACGAATGGGGGAGGAAATGCGTGAGGATGAGTAGGAGGAGGCTGAGGAGGAGGAGGAGGAAGAGGAAGGAGGAGGAGGAGGAGGAGGAGGAGGAGGAAGACGAGACTGATGAGAGCGGAGGGAAGGGACTGGATGAGAAAGAGGATGAAACAGGGGAGGAACGTGAAAGGGACGCCAGGGGAGGGCGCGGGGGAAGGAGGAGAAGTAGGAAGGGAGCGGCGCAGAGGGGAGAAGGAGGGGGAAGGAAGAGGTGGAGGAGACCGGCTCCCCCTCCTGGGAGCCCCCCTCCCGAACCACGGACCCGAAGCCGCTTCGGGACCGCCCCTGGGCTTGTGAAGAGCGTTGCTCTACTCGTGACCATACCGGGCGTTGTGCCCCCGCAGCGTGCGCCCAGCACCACACCGAGGGGCTCGCCCGCACCTCAGACTTGTGGCAAGGTTCGTCGGTCGTAGCGCCTGTGCGCACCACAACATGTCCGCCAGCACCAGATGCGCAACAGCCTGGCAAGTGCCGGTGTACGAAGAAACAGAATGCCAGACTCGGCCAATACCATCACAGCGCGTGAACACATCATCATGCGAAGTACACACCGCAGCAGCACGCGAGCGCCACAGCAACTACTTGGAGCAGGATGCTGGACCCTGCGGGTGCGTACCACGATAGCCTGCAATCACTGCCACATGGCTGCGAACTCCACAATGTTCTCAAAGAAGTTCGCGAGCACCACAACGCGCATGCGAGTACCGCAGGGTACTCTCGAACACCAAATGGCAAATAAAGCAGAATAGCCAGTGAAAGAGTGGGCAAGCGCAACGAAATCGACGAGGAGGAGAGGGAGGAGGACGAGGAGGAGCAGTAGGAGGAGGAAGAGGAGGATGAGGAAGACGAGGGCGAGGACGACGACGAGGACGCGAAGGACGAGGAGGAGAAGAGAGGGAGGGCGAGCAAGATCAGGACGACGATCGGGACCAGAACGAGCACCACGAGCACGACGACAAAAACGACGAGGACAAGGACGACGAGGACGACGAGGACGACTACGACGACCACGACAACGACGACGAGGACGACGACGACGAGACCAGGAGGACGACGAAGGCGACGACGAGGGCGACGATGACGACGAGTGTGCGAGGAGGAGGGCAGGAAAGGCAAGAACGGTCAGCAACGAATCGGGAAATCGTAGCATATCGGAACGCATTTCGAACCGGGCAGCATCGGCTCGGAGTCGGAATCAACTCAGATGCGCCATGCAAGCGTTGGGCCGCATCGGGTCGCCCGAACGTCGGAATGTTATCGAATCAGGACGGCCCAAGCCAATTTCGAATCGGACCGATCGGACTGACATGGACCCTGGAGGGGGAGGAGGGAAATGAGCAGGGGGAGCAGGATGATGATGGGGGGCGGAGGAGGAAGATCAGGAGCATGATTAGGACGAAAGGGGGGAAGGACGGGGAGAAGGAGGAGGAGGAGGAGGTTGAGGAGGAGGAGGAGGGCTGGTGGGATGGAGACGAAGGCCGCGTCGGCGGCGGTGCCATCCTTCAAACTGCCGCCATCCAGACACCTTCAGGTGGGAGGAATGGCTCAGGGTTATTTTACTCCCATCGTACTTAGGGATCACATCCCACGAGCACCCAGAAAAGTGTCGAAAGAATGTCGAAACAGTGTCGACACAGTGTCGGACGAGTGTCTCGCAGGGCCCGACACGTGAAAACCCTTGAATTTCTGTATTTTCTGGGTGCTCGAATTTTTTGTTGGTAATCATGGCCAGAGTAGGCCGGAACATCATAAGCTCAGGGGCCTCTCGAAGGCCAGAATCGACAACGTTTGCAGGATCGCGGAAGACACACCTAGGGCCCCAAACTTCGCGTCTTCGCGCTCTGTGCAAAGCGCGAATAACTTCGCGCTCTCGCGCCGCCCCCCCCCAAAGGGAGAAAAGGAGAACAAGGAAGACTGGGAGAAGGAATGAGGATCGATCGCGAAGCGCGAAGCGCGAATGACTTCGCGCCCTCGTGGGAGCCCTTGACACACGCGATGCCGCGACGCCAAGCCGGAGCTTTTGTATTTTGAAGGAGAAGCTGGGAGCGGGCGGCATGCTTCGACGGCTGGCGTCAGAACAGGGACGCCGAACCGGAGCTGAGCAACGGAGCGATATGGAAAATACCCGGACCGTGCGCAAGCACGAGAAGGGAGGAGGAGGAGGAGAAGGAGGAGGAGGAGGGGGAGGAGGAGGGGGAGGAGGAGGAGGAGAACAATGAGGAGGCGGAGGAGGAGGCAGACGGGTGAGGGAGAGGACAGGAGGAACTGGAATAGAGGTAGCTGGGGCAAGAAGGGAGGAGGCTAGAAAGGAGGGCAAGGAGCACATAGGAGGACAACATCGAAGTGATGATGGAGAGGGGAGGAAGGGAGGAGAGGGGGAGGGGAGGGGGGTTGAGCAGGCCAGGAGGGATACAGCAAGAGAGGACGAGAGGCAGGAGGAGGAGAGAGATAGGGAGGAGGAGGGCGGGAGAAGGAACGAGAGGGGACGAGTTGAGCTGGGTCGGGCTGGGCTGTGTGCCCAGAGGCTCTGCCGCTGCAAGCAACGGCACGACGAGCGCCAGGCTGGGCTGGCATACGCAGCCCACGAGCGTGGTCATTGCAAGCAAAACGCGACGGCGACGGGCTCGCGCGGCAGAGGCCGCTACCGCGATCCCTTGATGGCTACTGTTCATCCTCGTTCCTGCTGCTGCTGCTGCTCATCCTCATCCTCATCCTCATCCTCATCCGCATTACCATGAGCATCACCACCACCATCATCCTGACGACCAATATCATCATCATCGCAACGATGACCTTCCTCACCGTTCGAATCAGAATCATCATCATCATCATCAGCATCATCATCGTCATCGACCTCTCCATCATCATCATCATCAGCAGCATCAACAACATCATCGACAACATCAGTATCAATAACATCATATTCCCTGTCGTCCGCATCATCATCACCACCGCCACCCCCATACTCATCATCATGAGCAGCATCAACATCATCAGCGTCAACATCAGCATCATCATCAACATCATTACCATCAACATCGCCGTCACGAACAGCATCACCGTCACGAACTGCATCGGCACCAACACCATCGTCGACGTCTTCGTCACCGATGACAGCGTCAACGCAATGATCATTACAATAATCGCCAGAAACCTCACCCACCTCGTCATCATCCCGAACATCAGCAACATCACGTCGTTACTATTCAAATGTTCACCCTCAGCATCGTTTTCCGCATCGTCAGCATCATCAGCATGCGCAGCAACAAAATCGCCATCATCGGCATCAACATCATTATCATCATCGTGAAGTGAACACCAGCTTGAGATTCACACGTAGAATCATTCTCAGCATCATCAACACCATCGTCGGAACGGGCATCCTGAACATTATCGGCGTCGACGTCCACGCCAACGTACGCATCTTTCGCATAACCGCCAGAGACCTCATCAGCCTCGTCATAGCAGCATCAACAGCAGCATTGTCGACGCCATTACCAACATGATCGTCAAGCACATGATCAACCTCGACGTCACCCGCATCATCAGCCGCAACATTTGGCACCTTCACCATCGTCTTTCGAATCGCCGTCATCGTCAGTATCATCGTCAGAGAAAAGACTCATCATCACCATCATTATCTACCAGCATCGTCGTCATCCTCATCATCACCATCATGATCAACATCAGCATCACCGTTACCATCGTCTTCGTCATCATCAGCATCACCACCATCACCATTATCACCAGCATCGCCAGCATCATCACCATTCGCACCACCATCATCACCACCACCACCATCATAGCCATCATCATCAACATCATCATCATCATCATCATCTTCATCATCATCATCATCATCATCATCATCATCATCATCATCATCATCATCATCATCATCATCATCATCATCATCATCATCATCATTCATCATCATCATCATCATCATCATCATCATCATCAAGCATCATCATCATCATCATCATCATCAGCACCAGCATCATCATCCTCATCTCCTCATCTTCATCTCATCCTCATCCTCATCCTCCTTCATCATGATCATGATCATGATCCTCTCATCCTCACCCTCATCATGATCATGATCATGATCATGATCATGATCATGATCATGATCATGATCATCATCATCATCATCATCATCATCATCATCATCATCATCATCATCATCATCATCATCATCATCGCCATCGCCATCGCCATCGTCATCATCATCGTCCTCTTCCTGTTCCTCCTCCCCCTCCTCCTCCTCCCCCTCCCTCATTCCAACCTACAGGCGGATTTTGGACGAAGCATGAAAAATAGCCAAAACAAGTACACCAAAATGGTCAACAAAAATACTCTGAAAAATCGCCCCCACTACTTAAGGAGTATGTTTGAATATTCCTCCTGTCGAGGGACACGCCCGATTTATTTCTAGCCCCCACGCCCGCCATGCTCACGCGGCAAGAGCCCCGAGGGCCTCTGAAAGTGCCTCCGCGGCAGGCCTGGGGGGGCCCGCGGCCTTGGGGCCCTCAGCCTGGGCCTCCTTCTCATGGGCTTCCCGAGGTGGGATCCCCTCCTTCCGAGGAGCACCTGTTTTCACAATTGTTCGGCGATAGCTGCCCCCTCCCCCCCCCAGGTGACGTCACGTCCTGCGCCGCTGGCGTCCGGGAGGGCCTAGGGATAACGAAGGCCAAGAAGGAGCAGCTTGTAGGTGGCGATCTGCACCACAGCGCCTGTGTACACCACAGTTTTCGAGTGCACCAAAGCGCAGGTGTACACCACGACGCCTGCGTACACCGCAACAGCCGTGCAACGCAGCGCCTGTGTACACAACAGTGCTTGCCTGCACCAGAGCGAACGTGTACACCGCAGCAGACGCGAGCAACACAGCGCCTGTGTACACCACAATGATTGTGTGCACCGCAGCGCCCTTGCACACTACAGCGCCTGCGTACACCACAGCATCCGCGTGCAACACAGCGCTGATGTACACCACAGTGCCTGCGTGCACAGGACAAATAGAAGAACCGCCACGGTACCATGCCACAGCGTCCCTATGCCACAGCGCCTCTCACGCGATGCCTCCACAGTGCCCCTTGCCTTAAGCGAACTCCTCCAAGATGACGCCGCCGCGATCCTCAAGGCACGGCACCTTCTCCTTCTCATTCTCTTCCTCCTCTTCCTCCTCCTCCTCCTCCTCCTCCTTGGGAGGACTCGTATATTCCAGAAGCGCTCATTATTCCATGAAGATCCTGTATGACATCCCATATGCAACATGCGTTTTCTGTGTAATCCACAGACGCTCCATTTTGTCATAAAGGACTCCTTCTAACATTATACGTATATACAACAATGGTGTTCTGTGCCACACGGTTGCTGTGGTGCACACAGGCGCCGTGTACACAAGCGCCGTGGTGTACGCAGGCGCTGTGGTGTACACTGGCGCTGTGTTGCACGAGGCTGCTGTGGTGTACGCAGGCGCTGTGGTGTACACAGGCGCTGTGGTGCACGCAGGCTCTGTCTTTCACACAGGCGCTGTGGTGCAGATCGCCACCTACATGCTTCTCCTACCCGTCCCCAGTCAGTCCTAGGCATTCACAAACGCCGCCGGCGCGACGCGTGACGTCACCGCCGGCCCCCTTCTCCCCGCTCCGCCCGGTGACGGCCGTCATCGCCCCAGGCCTGACCCCATCAAGCGGGTCGTGGCCCATGGGCCCCGCCCACCTGGGACGGGGACCCCCTCTCGTAGGCCGCAGCTGCGCCGCCTCTGCGCGAGCAGAGCCCTCCTCCGCGCGGCAAGCCGCCACGCCCGTCCCAACACGGGAGCCCCCACCCCAACACGAGCATCGTGCAACCGATCCCCATCCCCAGCGGCGTGGCTTGGGCCCCGCTGGCCGATGTACCCCCCCTAGAGGGGGATGTAGGTCGTTCCCTGCGGGCTTCGAGGGGTGCATCCCCAACTGGGGGGCAATTTGGTGGGGGTCTCGAAGGGGATGGGAATGGGGATCAGTTACAGTCGGGCTGCTGAAAGAAGGACCTAAGGAAGATCGAGCCCCTTTCTTACCCAAACTGTTCCTTATTTCAGCGACTTGGTTGTAAACGATACCGACAACAGCCACCCCAGTGGTCGCGGAGCGCGGCGCGAGGGGCCGCCCCCGGTCGCGGAGCGAGGCCCCAGACCCAAATAACTGCGGAGCGGGCGACCCCGCCGAGGCTTCCGCTGGCGTGATCGGTGTCGCAGCGCGGACCCCGGGAAGTCTGGAGAATGTCCCCGCCACCTCTTTTTGTCTTCGCTGCCGGCCCCGAGACGGCTCCGACGGCCCCGGGTCCAGGGAGGGCCCCTGGAGGCCGAGGACGGGCAAAAACCTCCCGTCGTTCTCCAGTACCGACAGGGGCAGTGGGGGAGGCTGGAGGCGAACGCGCACTCGTGAGCACCTCGCATCCCCCCCATCAAAAAAACAGGTCCTGATGAGGGGCATGATCCATTCCTCTTCCGCCTCCTCTCCTCCCTGCTCCGTCCTCCTCCTCCTCATCCTCCTCCTCTTGCTGCTCTTCCTCCCCATCCATCTCGTTCAAGTCCCTCTCCATCCCCCTCTTTCGCAATACGTTCCCTCCCTGTCCCTCTCCCTCCTCCTCTTCCTCCTCCTGGTCGTCATCCTCCTCCCCCCCCCCCGTCTGATCCTGCGCACCTTTCTCCCCCTCCCCCACCCGCTCGTCCTCGCCGAAGTCCCCGGAGGCCTTAGGGACCCAAGGAGGACCCAAGAACATCGCCAGAGGAGGAGGAGGAGGAGGAGGAGGAGGAGGAGGAAGGGGGAAGGAGGAGGAGGAGGAGGAGGAGGAGGAGGAGGAGAAGGAGGAGGAGGAGGAGGAGGAGGAGGAGGAGGAGGAGGAGAAGGAGAAGGAGGAGGAGGAGGAGGAGGAGGAGGAGGAGGAGCAGGGGGGGAGGACAAGAACATCGCCAGGCCTTAGACCCTCCTCCGCACCAAACTTGCAACATCGTGCCCCTCTGGGCACGCGGTCCCCTGGACTCGACCCCTTCCGGCTGGCCAGTTCTTCGTCCCAGGCCCTTATCGACGAGCGCGCTCCACTACTTGCAAGGTAGGTACTCGCAAATGGATCCCCCGCGGGGGATCTACGATAAACTACACCGAAGCAGACACGTGTTGTTTCGGACGTTCGCGAGTAGGCACTTTGCGAGTAGTGGAACGCGCTCGGCGACCTTTGGCGACGGCCCTGGGGCCCGAGACTGGCCCTCAGGGCTGCGCACGGGGTGGCCTGACCGACCACTCGGCGGCGCGCACAGCGGGGTGGCACGGGGGGGGCGGCCGTGAGTCCAAGAAGGCGGAGGTCGCAGAAGGCAGTGGCCTTCCTTCCCAAACATGATCGCGTCGTAAAAAAATCAGGACAAGAGGATTTGTGCCATTTTCGGCCCCGGGGGCCCTCGCCGGGCCTCCGGACCCTCAACAACGACTCGGGACGAAAAGCCCGTCCCGGGGAAAGGGTCGAGACTTCCAGGAACGCCGTCTTGAAAAAATCAGGACGTCGCATGTCTGGGGAAGGCAGTGGTCTTCCTAGAAAGGCCTGGAGGCCTCCAAGAAGGACTCCTCAGAAGCCGGGAGGGCTTCCGAGAAGCTCCTCCTGCCTTCTTCAAGGCCCTCCTCTGCGAGGCGGAGATTTATCCAGATCCACCACCTGGGAACCGACGTCCTGGTGCCCCAGCGGGCGGTGGATATGGATGTGTAGCCCCCCGGGGGCCCGAATATAACTATATCCACCACCTGCAGGGTCCCCGAACATTGATCCTCCAGGCGGTGGTCATGTATAAATTTCTGCCTCGGATCTTCACACCTTCTTTGAAGGCAGCCCCCCTCATCACGCCCCACTGTGCGCGCCGCAAAACCCGGGCTCCGCGACACCGCGTCCGTTTCAGCGGAGACCCCTGGCGGTCGCGAGGCCTTCCCTGGGACCGGCTCTTCATCGCGAGCCGTCTTCTGCGCAGCCCTGTGAGGCAAGAAGCGGCCCCGAACAAGTGAATAACACATACACATGTGTTCTTCCCCCAGCAGCATGCTAACGGGAAGCACCATAACAAAACACAACAACACGCACACCCACAAACAAACAAACAAACAAGCAAACAAGCAAGCACTCGCACAAAACCACACAACCACACACAAGCAAACCCACATACACACGATCAACAACGCATGCAAACACACAAACACACAAACAAACAAACAAACAAACAGACAAACAAACAAACAGCCAGACACACACACACAACCAAGCAAGCAAACAAACAACCACACACAAAACCACACACAAACAAACAAACGAACACACAAGCAACCAAACAAACGCACACACAAACAAACACAAAACAAACAACCAGCACACACACACACACAATCGAACAAACAACCAAACAAACAAACACACTAACAAACAACAAATCAACCAAACGAACAAACAAGCAAACAGACAAACAACCAAACAACATGTTCTATTCCCAACCATCCCTTGGTCTTGGGTCCTCGTTTTGGGAAGACAGCGCCCCGCGTCCTACCTCCTCCTCCTGCTCATCCCTTCTCCCCTGCCTGCCTCTGCCCGCCGCATGTCTCTATTTCGGCACACCCCGTGCAACACTGGGTGGCCCCGTAAGAGCTCCACCGAAGGCCCCACCGGCTGGGTCCACATGGCGAGGACACCCCATTTTGGCGCAGCCTTCACACGGTTTGTAGCCCCTTAGAGACTCCACAGAAGGCCCCAGTGTCAGGGTCCACATGGCGGCGCCGCCCCATTTAGGCGCACCCCTCACACGGTTCGTGGCCCCAAGCGACAGGTTCGGCATGGCGGCGCCGTCCCAATTTGGCGCACCCCTCACACAATTCGTGGCCCATTAGGGAGCGGGTTCCAGTGGCAGAGTCCACATGGCGGCGCTGCCTCATGTCGGCGCACCCCTCACACAGTGAGGCCCAATAGGGAGCTCCACAGAAGCCCAAAGCGTCAGGGTCCACGTGGCGGTGCCGCCCCATTTTGGCGCACCTCCCACACGATTCGTGGTCCCACACGGCGATCAGCCGAAGGCCCCAGTGGAAGGGTCCACATGGCGGCGCCGCCCCAATTTGGCGCAACCCTCACACGTTTCGTGGCCCAATAGGAGCTCCACCGAAGGCCCCACTGGCAGTGTCCACATGGCGGCGCCGCCCCATTTTAGCGCACCCCTCACACGGTTCGTGGCCCCATAGGAAGCTCCACAGAAGGCCAAAGCGTCAGGGTCCACGTGGCGGCGCCGCCCCATTTGGGCGCACCTTCCACACGGTCCGTGGCCCCATAGGGAGCTCCACCGAAGGCCCCAGTGGAAGGGTCCACATGGCGGCGCCGCCCCAATTTGGCGCCCCTCCCACACGGTTCGTGGCCCCATACGGAGATCAGCCGAAGGCCCCAGTCGCAGGGTCCACATGGCGACGCGGCTTTTTTGGGTGCATCTCTCACGTGGTTCGTCGCCCCACAAGGAGCTCTTCCGAACGCCCCGGAGGCGGGGTTCGCATGCGGCACCACCCTATTCTAGCACACACACACACACACGCACACACACACACACACACACACACACACCTCACACGGTTCGTGGCCCCATAGGAGCTCCACCGAACCCCCCCAGTGGAAGGGTCCACATGGCGGCCCCGCCCCATTTTGGCGCACCCCTCACACGGTTCGTGGCCCCATACGGAGATCAGCCGAAGGCCCCACCGGCTGGGTCCACATGGCGGCGCCGCCCCATTTTGGCGCACCCCTCACAGGGTTCGGGGCCCCATACGGAGATCAGCCTAAGGCCCCAGTGGCAGGGTCCACATGGCGGCGCCGCCGCAATTTGGCGCACACCTCACCGGGTTCGTGGTCCCAGACGGAGATCAGCCGAAGGCCCCAGTCGCAGGGTCCACATGGCGACGCGGCTTTTTGGGGCGCGTCTCTCACGTGGTTCGTCGCCCCAGAGGGAGCTCTGCCGAACGCCCCGGTGGCGGGGTTCGCATGGCGACCCCGCCCTATTCTAGCACACACACACACACACACACACACACCTCACACACTCCTCACACCGTTCGTGGCCATAGGGAGCTCCAACGAAACCCCCCGGTGGCAGGGTCCACAAGGCGCCGCCGCCCCATTTCGGCACACCCCTCACACGGTTCGTGGCCCCATAGGGAGCTCCGCCAAAAGGCCCCCAGTGGCAATGTCCACATGACAGCGCCGCCACATTTCGGCGCACCCGTCACGCGTTTCGTGGCCTCATTTGCAGCTCAGCCGAAGGCTCCAGTGGCAGGTTCGACATGGCGGCGCCGCCACATTTTGGCGCACCCCTCACACGGTTCGTGGCTCCATGGGGAGCTCCACCGAAGGCCCCGGTGGCAGGGTCCACATGGCGGCGCCACTACATTTTGGCGCACCCCTCACACGGTTTGTGGCGCCGTAGGGAGCTCCACCGAAGCGGTGCCACAATACGGCATTCACAATGGCGTATGGTTGGGTCCTTCGCCAGGTTAATGTTTTGCGGCCACGCTCGCGCCACCATCCCCCAAGACGCGCCGCCGAAGGACGGGCAGGAGGCCTCACGGAGGGGCCCTTCGAGGGGCCCAGCGCCGGAGGCGTCGCCCGAAGGGGCACAACGCCGACCCCAAGAGATCCGCACTGGCGAGGCTCGTCCTGGGCCCAGGATCGGCATGACCTTCTACTAGAACCACGTGCGCGCGTCGCGCGCGCACAGGTACGAGCAAGCTCTGGAAGTGGCCGGCATCAAGGGACAGTTCAACATTGCGATTTTGTTGTACCTCCCCCTGGGATTCTTGCGGGCTTGTTGGGCCGTCTGAAAGACCCTGGAGCATCTTGGGGCCCTCTTGAGGCATCTGGGTGCGTCGTTGGCCTCATAACGCTCCGTGGTCCTCTGGCGTTCATGTTTTGCAGTGTCCTCTGGCGTTTCATGTTCCTTCTCGAGAGATGCACGGGCAACCCTTAGCTGCCAGGAGGGCGTGCTCTGTCTTTCAAAGCTTCAAGATGGCTTAGAGACGACCCAGCAAAACCCCTAGACGCCCTAAGATGGTCTCAAAAAGGCCCAAGAAGTTCAGCAGACGCCCCCAGAGTCCCCCAAGAGATCCCCAAGCAACAGGCGCCCAAAAGGGCCCCGAGATGCTCCGAGAAGGTCCCCCCAGAGGCCATCCTATGTTTCCTGTATAGCTTTTACAAAGGCTGGGAAACATGCAATCCAAGCGATTGCCCAAACTCTTCTCAACTGTTAGACACATAGGCGTTTCGCAAATAGAACGGGACGGCGGTGAGTCGTCGCCTGCGTCTACGATCCGCCGCCCCCGCTTGCAGGAGTGGTGCGCGGCCTGCCAAGTTTCATGGCACGATTGTGAAGGGGCCCTGGGGCACACAAATAAATAGACACAACAAATGACAGAGTTCCCCATACTTCCCCATGTGTTCTGGGTTGTTGTCTTCCCCCCCCCACTTCCCCTAGTCTCCCATATGTTCGGAGGAATCGACGTGTTTTTGTTTCCCTCCTGGAGTTGGCCATCCCAAGACATGACGTGGCTCTCGGCCCGTCCGCCGCCGCCGCACGCCCGCACCGAACGTCAGCACACCTCGCCCCCAGGCAGACCAGCACGGCCGAAGGCGCCCTGCAGGCGGACCCGGGCGGCCCAGGACGGGCAGGGGGTGGCCTCCAAGAGGGG
This sequence comes from Prorocentrum cordatum, assembly GCA_963575745.1. Lineage (NCBI taxonomy): Eukaryota > Dinophyceae > Prorocentrales > Prorocentraceae > Prorocentrum > Prorocentrum cordatum. The sequence goes on from CAUYUJ010011148.1 coordinate 222,282, forward strand.
GGCACGGTTGTCCCAAGGAGCCCTCGACTTTGCCCCTTATACTTCGGTCGGGCCTGTCCCCCCACGGGGGGATTTTGGACGAACCATAAAAAATGCCCAAAACATAATCTGAAGATGCCCAAAAATTAAAAAAAATAGTTCCCAGACTGTTGTTTTACTATTTTTGAATACTCCTCCCTGTAGAGGGACAGGCCCGACTTAATCTTCGACCCCTCCGAGACGGAGCAGATGGCATGGAGAGGGCCCGAGGCTTCCCAAGAGAGCCTGAAGAAACCAAAGCAAACTGCATGTGCGAAACGTCTGAGCGGTATTCGCTCTCGCACTACCTCGAGCCTCCAGTCACCAAGAAGAGCGTCCAGCAGTCCGAGGCCTGGCCGCAGAGGCGCACGATGGCCCCAAGACAGCCACAGCGCCACTATCATAGCCCCCGGGAGATCCAGAGGCTGCGCCAAGAGGGCTCCAAGACGGCACTACAACGACCGAAATGTTGCCCCTGGCAGCCCACGAGGCTCCCCCGACGGTTTCTGGATGCGTCAGACGGACAAACAACGCACTAAGACGGCCCAGGATGCCCCCGAAGAGCCCGCAAGACGACCGCAATCCGCCGCCTACCTGGTTTGAAAAACGTACCCTGTTGGGAAATGATGTTTCAAAGCAGGTGCCCCGTCACGCGAGTCATGCCCCAGAAGGAACTTCACCTATGGTACCAGTCGGCGTCTTGGCATGGTGTTCCCCCGCCCTTTTCGGGACATGCCTCTCACGGGTCGTGCCCAGAGGTCCACCTGCAGCCTCAGCGAGCGTGCTCGCGCAGGGGCATCCGAACTATTCGGCACACCCCTCACGCGGACCGTGACCCACCGAGAGCCCATCGCCCCCGTGCACGCATGCCTCGCGGCAGCCCGCTGTCCGCACTCCCGCGGCGCGCGAGACCAGGAGGAGGAGGAGGAGGAGGAGGAGGAGGAGGAGGAGGAGGAGGAGGTAGGAGGAGGGGGAGAAGGAGGAGGAGGATGTAGGAGGAGGAGGAGGAGGAGGAGGAGGAGGAGGAGGAGGAGGAGGGGGAGGAGGAGGAGGAGGAGGGGAGGAGGGAGGAGGAGGAGGAGGAAGGAGGGGAGGGGAGGAGGAGGAGGAAGAGGAGGAGGAGGGGGAGGGGGAGGATGTAGGAGGAGGAGGAGGAGGAGGAGAGGAGGAGAGGAGGAGGAGGAGGGGAGGAGAGGAGGAGGAGGAGGAGGAGGAGGAGGAGGAGGAGGGGGAGGAAGGAGGAGGAGGAGGATGAGGAGGAGGAGGAACAGGAGGAGGAGGAGGAGGGACCCGCGTCCCGCACTACGCAGGACTGCATTCGAGGGGTCCCGCGGCGTGCCTCTCGGGCGCCCCGTAGGGGGGGCCGCGTGGGAGCCCCTCGAGGCCTCGCTAGGGGGCCTTTGGCTGCCTCTCGTGGGCCTGCTGGCGGCTCGGAGGCCCACCTGTGGCACAGGGCCCAACATGTCAGTGGGAGCGCCCCCGTCTGTGACTACCTACCAGACCACCCCAACCCGACCCGAAGACCCGAATTTCGGGTTGTGGGGGGTGTGGGCTCCATATGTGTTGTTTCCATGTTCGCAGACCCCCCCCACACTGGAAATGAAGGGCAAATTGAGGCCTTCGGGTTGCGCTGTTTTTCGTTTCGGTTTCGTCTTGTTGTTCGCTCTGCTCTATACCTGTTTTCCTGTACCTCCCTGCCAAAAGCGGAATACAAAACACAGCCGAAGTCCAGCAAAACAGCGTTTAGGTCCAGCCCTGATGCAGATTCACGCCGTCCTGGCCTGGCCAGGGCGGAGACCGCCCCTGGACCCAGGCTGGGCCGGCCAAGTGTAGAAGTTCTACGGGTAGATCTCTCGCCGCCTCCTTTGAACCACCATTACCATGTGTAGACGGGGGGGGAAGGAGGGTGCGCTCCTCCTCCTCCTCCTCCTCCTCCTCCTCCTCCTCCTCCGCCTGCTCCTCCGCCTCCTCCTCCTCCTCCTCCTCCTCCTCCTCCTCCTCCTCCTCCTCCTCCTCCCTCTTCTACCTATGGTAGTGGTGGTGGAAACGTGGCCCATCACCGTTGTGCGCGCCAGCAGTGCGAGAGCGAGAGGCCTGCCAGAGGCGAGCCGCCCCTCACTTCGACTCGCAGGACCCCTCGGGTTCCGTGCTCACCGGCCGGAAGGTGCGCGGGAGGTTGATGCCAACCTCGGCGGGGCGGCCTCGGAAAAGAAACTCCACAGGAGGGGGGGGGGGGGCGGAACCACGCGGGCAAGTGCCGCAGAGCTGCAGTCAACCCGCGTAGTAAGGACGGGCAACCTTCCCAAGGGTAGCCTTGCATCCTTGCCTCCTCGGCCCATCCTTCGCCGCCTTCGCTGGCCGCGCCCCGCTGGAAAAGCTTCGACATGGGCGTACAAGGCCCTTGCATCCTTATCGCGCATCCTTACTATACTGGTTGACCAGTACAGAGACTCCACGACATGTCGAGCCTGGGGCTCTGTCTGCATCTTCGGCCTCAGGCAGGAGGCCAGCTTCGGGTCCCGGGGCGGTTCAAGGTCGAGAGGTCCAGGGCCACTCGGGGGCGGCCAAGAGGAGGGCGTCCATGAGGGGAGGGGGGGGCGCAAATCATGGACGGCGACACGTGCGCGGCCCAGGGGCGGGGCCAGGGACGCCGTGGAATGAGGAGAGGCGCCCTGAGATCTGGGGGGATATCATGGCCCCCGCCATGAGATCCCCCCCCCACCCAAACATTTTTTGATTCGCGGGTCGAGAGCGCACCTCTTCCAGTCGAAGCTAAGCGGGCCGCGCAGAGCTTGAATTACGCAGAGAAGGCGAAGACCCCCTACCAAGACATGCAACGTCCTGATCTTTTCAGGACGGCGTCACCGGAAGTCCCGACCCTTTCCCCGGGACCGGCTTCTCGTCCCGAGCCGTTTTTTGACGGCCCCGAGGCCCAGCGAGGGCCCCCCAGGGCCGAAAATAGCAAAAAATCTCCCGTTCTGATTTTTGTTTAACGACGCGACCATGTCTGGGATTTTTCGGACACAATTGATAATCGATTCCCAGAAAATCTGGAAGAATATGGGAAGTGGGGGGGCAGAATGTTTCACGACGCGATCATGCCTGAATTTTTCACGACGCGATCACGCCTGGGCAGTCATCGCCGCCCCCCCTTTGCCGCCCCCCGAGCCACAGGGACCCGAGAGCGCGCTGCCCGGGCAGCCGGAGACGCGCGCGCGCGGCGGGATATCCGAACCAGCCTCAAACTTATCCCTATCCCTGAGATTGACACGCCAAAGGCGATGACAATCTGAGGGATGCAATCGTGACGAGGCGATGCAGTTTCTGGCGATTGACACGCCAGAAACCGAGGGAACCCCTGAGATCGCCATCGTGACGAGGCGATGCCCGACACAGGGATGGGGATAGGTTAACCAGGCTGGTAAGAATCCGCCCGCGGCGCGGCACTCACAGAGGCCGCGCGCCGGGCACACCCGCGCAGGAGGCCGGCGCGCCCAGCCCCCTCGGGAGGGCCGAGCGCCACGTCGTGCCCCATCGCACTCGAGGGCCACAAGCCCAGGAGAGACTGCGCCGACCAGGAGCACATCCCAGGCATGATCGCGTCGTAACAAAAATCAGGACGGGGAGGTTTTGGCCATTTTCGGCCCCCCGGGGGGCCTCGCTGGGCCTCGGGGCCGTCACAAAACGACTCGGGACGAGAAGCCGGTCCCGGGGAAAGGGTCGGGACTCCCGGGGACGCCGTCCTGAAGAAATCAGGACGTCGCATGTCTGGGTATATTATCGAAGCAGTGCCTGTCCGACACACCAGCGAGGTGTCGAGCGAATGCCGCCTCCCGAGGCCCGGCACAGGAGCGCCGTTCCATGACAGCACGCTCTCGGTGCTCGAGATGCTTTCTGGTGGCCAGAGCTAGAATAGGTGGGAACAGCATGCGCCGAGCGCAGGAAAGACACCTGACCACACGAGCGACGAAACGAAACGGGTCTTATGCGGGACGGCATGGCGACAGGGCCGCCAGCGCGGCACGCCGCAGTGGAGAAGACGGCGCTAACAAAGCGCGACCTTACGCTTAAGTCGGGCGTGTCCCCCTACAGGAGGATTTTGGGCGAATAATGAAAAATACCGCAAACATACCCCCAAACTACTCAAAAGACTATTTTTTGACTATCCATGTATATTCCCCCTGTAGAGGGACACGCCCGACTTACCCTTACGCGGGCGAACGCGCGAATGCCCGCGCAGCCGAACCCGTTCTTCGGCGTCGCTCACGTGTGCATCCAACTCCCACCCAGCCAGCGCCGCGCCATCCTCCCAGCACGCATCTGGGCGCTCCTCCATCGCCAGCCCGACCTCGGGGCGCAACTCCCCAGCGACTTGAGCAGGGACCGCCCGTCCTAGCATTCCTATAGGCCTACCACGAGATCTTCTTAGAACCTCCAAATGTGCTTAAAACAAAAACCCGATGTGTTGAAACCAGACAGTCCCAGCCAGAAATGTGCGAAGAACATTCCGTGCAAATCACACAGAAGGTTCTGAGCACATTCCTTGGTGGGCCCATGTGGGCGAGCCAGGACGCCTCCCCACTGCTTGAGCCATGGCTGCGGCGACCCAGCCGGGGCTGCCGCACCGCAGGAGCCACACGCGGGAGCGCTCGCGGTGACCGAGCCCTCCCCGACCGGGCCACCACCAAAAGGCTCGGCTCGGGGCCGGGGCGCGAGGGCTCGACCGGCGCGTCCCCCTGCGGAGCGCCCTCGTGCGAGCCGCCGGCCAGATGGCGGCGGGAGGGGGGGGAGGACCGGGGAGGGAGGGGGGAGGCGGGGGATCGGGGAGGGGCCCTGGGACACACAAAGAAATACACACAAAGAACAGGAATCCCCATATTTTCCTATATTTTCTGGGTTTTTGTCTTCCCCCCCACTTCCCATATTTTCTGGGATATCGAAGATCAATTGTGTCTGCGTGTTTCTTTCCCTCCTGGGATCGGGAAGGAGGAGGGGGGCGGGGGGGGCCCGACGCTCGGAGGGCTCTTCGCCCTCCGCTCGGGGCCTGCGGCGGCCTCCTAGGACGGGGGAGGGAGGAGGGGTGGTGAGCTGGGCACCTCGTCCAGCTTCGCCAAGATCATGTTCACCGCCTCGGGCACGGGGGTCGTCTCCGTCTTGACGTGCACCTCCGCGTTCTCGGGGGCCTCGTAGGGGGCGTCCAGGCCGGTGAAGCCCTTGATCTCGCCGGCGAGGGCCTTCTTCCAGAGCCCCTTGGGATCTCGCTTCGTCAGCGCCTCGATCGACGCCTCGGCATACACCTCCATAAAGGGCAACGACGCGTTCACGTGGACCTCCCGGGCGAACTCGCGGTCGGCCTTGTAGGGCGAGATGAGCCCGCAGATGACAATCGCGCCCGCCTCTGCGAAGAGCTTCGCGACCTCGGCCACGCGGCGCACGTTCTCCTCGGGGGGTACGCAGGCCAAAGCAGCGTTTGGCGTCTTCGTTTCGTCACAAATCGAATGCAACGACAACCAGCCCTTTTGTGCGCTTCTGGAGTCGCGGCTGACCGCCAGGGGGCCCTGGGTGGGCCCTGGAACGACAACGACATGAGAACGGCAGTAAATCGAAAGCACGGTTCGCGTGGTTGCCGAAAGCAACGTGTTGATCGATCCCTGCTCTCCTTCCTGTCTGCTGGCGCGAAGCCGAGGTCGCGGTTGAGCCCGAACCGCAGGTTGTCCCCGTCCAGCCGGTAAACGAAGTAGGACTTCGGCTGGTTGGAGACGAGCGCGTTCTCGAGCGCCACGCTGATCGTGCTCTTGCCACTCCCGGACATGCCCGTCATCCAGAGGGTGATGCCCTTGTGGCCGGTGTGCTTCCACTTGTCCTGGGAAGCAAACCCAAGTATGCGACGTCCTGATTTGTTTCAGGACGGTGTCCCTGGAATTCCCGACCCTTTCCCCGGGACCGGTTTCTCGTCCCGAGTCGTTTTTTGACGGTCCCGAGGCCCGGCGAGGCCCCCCCGGGGCCGAAAATAGCAAAAAAACCTCCCGCCCTGACATTTTCACGCCGCGGTCATGCCTGGGAGGCGAGACCAAAGCGGGGACAGCACCAAAGCGGCACAAGCACCGAGGCGCGCTCAAGCACCGAGGCCCGCTCAAGCCCAGAGGGGCGGCTCCGGAGGACCCCTGGGCGCCGCGGCCGCTCCGGAGAGCGCTCCGTGGAACGCTCTGCGAGAGGCAGGGGCGCGAGAGCGCTTGCGCAGTGTCTTGGGGCCCTCTTGGTGGTAAGTTTTCGGTGCGCCATTCCAAAAACTAACAGCCAACCTTGCGAACATCGAAGAACCTATATACATATATATATATATACACAAACAAATATCTTTATATATATGTACACACAAATATGTATACATATATATATATATATATATATATATATATATATATACATGTACATATATATATATATATATATATATACATGTGGCCTCTTCGGGCATTCTTGGGGGTCCTGTTGGGGGCCTCCTTGGGTCATCTCAGGGCCCTGTCGGGGCCCCTCTGGGGCCCTCTTGGGGGCCTCCTGTGGCCCTTTGGGCCGCATTTTGGGGGGAATGCCGATACCGCTGCTCTTAGGTCGGGCCTGTTCCCCTACATATAGATTTTGGGCACAAAACTTACAAATATTCCAAACAAATACCCCCAAATAATAAAACAACCAAAAAAATCGTCCCCAGACTATGGTTTGACTATTTTTGAATGTTCCTCCTGTAGAGGGACATGCCCGACTTAACGCTGCTCCCTGGACGTCTCCCGCGGCGTGCTCGTTCTGACCCGGGCTCCGCCGCGAACCCGGCCGTATTGCGAGGGGGGGCTCCTATTGTTGGAGCCCTAGCGAGGCGAGAACGAGGGAAACGCACCGACATCGGCAGAAAAAGATTGCACGAGGAATTCGCCAGTCCAAGGGGCCAGAGGCGTGCTAAGATCTCAGGAATCTGGGTGTGTGTATATGAGTATCGTTTAACCGATCCCCATCCCCAGCAGCGTGGCTTGGGTCCCACTGGCCGATTTGCCCCCCTAGATGGGGCTCTTCGGATTTCGAGGGGTATATCCCCAACTGGGGTGATAATTTGGTGGGGGTCTCGAAGGGGATGGAGATGGGGATGGGGATCGGTTAAACGATATCGAGTACTTATACGACCACCCCTCGGGTGATAAGGAGGTTGTGGGGGGGGAGAGGGGGAGGAACCAACATCTGACTCAATCGATCTCACTATTCACCTCACTCAACGGGACACCACGGGACACCACGGAACACCACGGGACTCCACGGGACACATGTCGATCTCACTATCGATCTCACTATCGATCTCACTCAACGCGACACTACGGGACACCACGGGCCCTCACAGGACACCACGGGACAACGCGGGACACCTCTCGATCTCACTATCGGTCTCACTATCGATCTCACCATCGATCTCACTATCGATCTCACTCAACGGGGCGCCACGGGACACCACGGGACACCTGTCGATCTCACTATCGATCTCACTTCTTGGGACACCACATGACACCACGGGACACCTTGGGGCACCACATCGATCTCACTATCGATCTCACTATCGATCTCACTCAACGGGACACCACGGGACACCACGGGGCTCCACGGGGCACCGCGGGACACCGCGATCCACCGCCGGACGGGGGAGAATCGCTTGTCTTGACTTCGCCCTAGCAACGGCGGACACCACGGGACACCAGGGGACACCACGGGACACCGCGGGACACCGCGAGCAACCGCCGGACGGCGGAGAAACATGTATCTTGACTTCACCCTAGCAACGGCGGGACACCACGGGACACCGCGAGCCACCGCCGGACGGAGGAAAGACATTTGGCTTGTCTTCACCCTAGCAACGGCGGGACACCGCGAGCAACCGCCGGACGGAGGAGAAACATTTGTCTTGACTTCGCCCTAGCAACGGCGGGACACCGCGGGACACCGCGAGCAACCGCCGGACGGAGGAGAAACATTTGTCTTGACTTCGCCCTAGCAACGGCGGGTTCACTTCTCTCGCGCGCCCACGCAAGTTCGCCTCGCCCGCACGTACGACACGAACGAAGCGAAACGATTTCCGGGTTGGGGGTCTCCGTTCCACTGCGATCTCACCCCGCAACCTCCGGTATTCTAGTTCACGCGCGCGGGGCCGCCCCTGGGGGTCTCTGGACGAAGAATACCCGCCGGGACCCCGGGCAAGGTTCCAGCAAGGTCCCCGCAGACTCGGATCAGAGATGGTTTTGCTGCGGCGGTTTTCGGAGACCTCCAGATCGTCCCAGGAGCGGCCCAAGGAACCTCAAGGCACCTGAAAAAAGGCCAACGAATCGGAATCACGGCCCAAGAGCGCTCCAAGACGCCCAAGATGGCCCAAGACGCTCAAGAGGCCCCCAAGAGCCCCAAGAGCTCTCCAAGAGGACCCCAAAGAGAGCCAAAAGAAGCAACAATCATTGATGTTCCTTTTGTTTTTCTATGTTTTTCGCGTTGTCGCGTTGTCGGGCTTCCGACGCTCCAAAATGGCCCCAGAGGCCCCCAAGACCGCCCCAAGACGGCCCGAGGCCCAAGACGGTCCAAGAGGGCCCCAAAATGGCCCCAGAGGCGCCCAGGATGGCCCAAGAGGGCCCCAAGACGGCCCCAAGAGAGGCCCAATGACGGGAAACACGAACCACCACTTCGAGCCTTCCGCCCCAGGAGGCCCCCAGGAGGCCCCAAGAGGGCCCCAAGAGAGCCCAGCAGGCCCCACTGGAGGCCCCAGGCGCCCAGACGGCCCCCAAGAGGCCATGCATGCGCCGGCAAACGTTATGTCGGGCGTGCCCCCCTACAGGGGGATCTTCGACGAAATTGTTTTGCCTTGCGATGCTTAGCATTACTTGGCATTGCTTTGCACTGTTTTGTTTCTGCTGCGCGTTGGTTTCGTTAATTTGTGTTGAAATCGCATTGCTTTAGATGGCTTTGCATTGCCCTGCGTGTTTCTACATTGCGTAGCATTGCGCGCATGGCTTTTCATTGCGTTCCAGTTGTGGTGCGTCGCTGTGAATTGCTTCGAATCCCCGTATGTTTGCATTCCTTAGCGTGCCTTTGCGCTGCATTGCTTTGCGCTGCATTGTTCAGAACTGTTGTTCGTCCCCTTGTCTTGCTTTGCCTTGCTTTGCATTGCTTCGCGCCACATCGATTGCACCACATGGATTGCACCACCTAGATTTCGCCACATTAATCTCACCACCTAGACGAAACCGCATAGATTGCAAGAAACCACTGCTTTGGTTCCACACTGGCTGGCATGTCTATATACGATACACATATATGTATCCTTAAGTCGGGCGTGTCCCCCTACAGGGGGATCTTCGACGAAAAATAAAAGATACTACAAAAATATTCCAAAATGGTCAAACAATACTCAAAAATACTCCCCAGACTATTTCGGTACTATTTTCGAATATTCCCCCTGTAGAGGGACAGGCCCGACTTAAACCTATCCACCGCCTGCCGACGCCCCCGAAGCTCGATTCTCCAGGCGGCAGCTGCGGACGAATTTCCCCTCGGCTCGCTACGCGCTTCCAGGCCGAAGTCCTCCCTGGAGATCCCCTCGTGGTACTTGATGTTCGTGCTCTTCGGCTGCGCGCCGGCGTGGACCGCCAGGGCCGCCACGCCCAGCACCACCCGCAGCACCGCGGAGGGCACGGCCATGGAGGGCGGGGGCATCTGGAGGGCACGAGGGGCACCAGCCCAGGCCTCCCCGCGTCATGAAACAACTCCTCCTTCGGCGGTGGACAAACCTCCCTTTATGAAAACCTCCCCTTAGCGAAAACGGGCTGGGACCGAAACCGACGGACCTGGACCCGCAAAAATGACGGCCGCAACGCCCTCTCGCGAACCGAGAACGGCCAATTCCTTAATCGACGTGTCAGGGTGGGAGGTCTGTCCATCCCCGACTCCTCCTCCTCCTCCTCCCCCTCCTCCTCCTCTTCCTCCTCCTCCTCCTCCTCCAGGGGCCCTCACAGGGCTCTGGGATGAAACGCAGGCCCCGTTGAAGGGGTCAAGGCCTCTGCGGCCCCCCGCGAGGTCTTCACGACGACTGAGATCTGGGAGAGAGAGCAGCACAACCCGATTCGGCGCTCCCTGGAAGCACTGCTCGAGCCAAAAAAGGCCTCCGGCCGAAGGCACGGAGTGCAGAGCGAGGTGGAGGAAGACCTACCCGTCGTTATTCTTCACGCCACTCCCAAGCTCGAAGCCCTGCCACCCGACATCCGCCTTCGCATTCTGCAAGCACACACACGCGCACACACGCACTCACTCGCTCACATTGTAATACACAAATGTGTATACATGCATGCATGCATACATACATGCATGCATACGTTCAAAAATGCATGCATACATACATACACTCATACAGACATACGGACTTACATGCATACCTACCTACCTACCTACCTGCCTACATGCATACATGCATGCATGCATGCATGCATGCATATATACATACATGCATGCATGCATACATGCATGCATACATACATACATACATACATACATACATACATACATACATACATGCATACATACATACATACATACATACTACATATGCACACACATGCATGCATACATACATACATACATACATGCACATGCATGCATGCATCATACTACATACATACATACATACATACATACATACATACATACATACATACATACATACATACATGCATGCATGCATGCATGCATGCATGCATGCACATACAGAAGTGCATGCATGCATGCATTAATCCAGACATGCATATACACACATGTATATATATATATATATACGCCTACCTACCTACCTACCTACCTACCTACCTACCTACCTACCACCCTACCTACCTACCTACCTACCTACCTACCTACCTACCTACCTACCTACCTATATACCTACCTACCTACGTACGTACGTACGTACGTACGTACGTACGTACGCGCATGCGTGCAAGCATGCATGCATGCATGGATACACATATATCTCTATATACAAGTGGCACGTGTGTGCCCAGGCTCATACAAAAAACTGAAGGGGCGTTTAAAGCAGGAGTGAAATGCAACATCGAAGTCGCACTCGAGCGCAAGTGGGGTTGTCACACCTTGCGATGGGTGTACCAGGGCCCCCAGGAAGCCTTAGGAGGCCCGACTTGGATACCAGAAGAGGCTCCAGGAGGCCCCAGGATTGTGAGTGTTGTGCGCGTGTGTGTGTGTGTGTGTTGTGTGTTGTGTGTTGTGTGTTGTGTGTTGTGTGTTGTGTGTTGTGTGTTGTGTGTTGTGTGTTGTGTGTTGTGTGTTGTGTGTTGTGTGTTGTGTGTTGTGTGTGTGTGTGTGTGTGTGTGTTGTGTGTTGTGTGTGTGTGTGTGTGGTGTGTGTGTGTGTGTGTGTGTGTGTGCGTGTGTGTGTGTGTTTGTGTGTGTGTTTGTGATGTATGCTTCGTGTGGTGCGTGCTTTTTGTGTGTTGTAGGTGTTGTGTGTGTGTGTGGGTGTGTGTGTGTGTGTGTTATGTTTGTCTAGCGTGTGATGTGTTGGGCGTGATTTGTGTCTCTGTGTGCATGTAGTTCTGAAGCCCCAGGAGGCCCCAGGAGGCCCCAGGCGGCCTCAGGAGGCCCCAGGAGACCCCAGGAAGCTTCAGGAGGCCCCAAGAGGCTCCAGGAGGCCGCAGGAGGCCCCAGGAGGCCCCAGGAGGTTTCAGGACAACCCCAGGAGGCTCCGAGGCGGGGTCTGGGGTGCCAGAAGGTTCAGAAGGCCCAGGAGGCCCCAGGAGGTTCCAGGAGGCCCCCAGGAGGCTCCGAGGCGGGGTCTGGGGCTCGATTTTGGAATGATTTTTCAAGCGAAACCGCCATTCACTGAGAATCGGGGTCACAATTATTGAAATTACCATGTGGTTTTGAAGGTTTTATGTTAAAATGTTGAATTTCCCATGTGTGTTTGGACCCTGACGTCGCGATCTGCGTGAGGGGTGCCACCGATGTTCAGAATTTCGAGGATGTCCCGAGCGAAACGCCCAGAAAAATCGCGGACGCGTGCGCATTAATCGCCTCTGAGCTCTACTCCCTCGGAGAGGTGCGTATAAGAATCTACATATATATTTATATATACATATATATATATATATATATATATATATATATATGTATACATGTATATATGTGTGTATGTGTATACAAAAACAAAACGACAATAGCCCCCCCCAGGGCTCCGCTCACTCCGCTGATCACCGTTTCCAGCAAATCGCGGGAACAACCCTCCCGGGCGTCTGAGAGAGCCCGCCCAGGGCCTGGAGACGGCCCAGGACGCCGCCGAGACAGCCAAAGAGTGCTCCAGGGCTGTCAAAAACAGCCCCCCGACGGCTCTTGAAGCCCCCAAGAGCACTCAAGATCGCCCCAAGAGGCTTCCAAGAGTCCCCCAAGAGCTCCCGGGAACCCCTCGAGACGTCAAAATGATTTCAAATCCATGGAAAATCAATGGTTCCCTGCGTTCTCGCACTTCCGCCTCCGACACGCCTCCGAGGCTTGCGCAAGCCCCGCAACAGCTCCACGAGGCCCTCAAGAGGCGTTCCGAGCGGCGCGAAGTGACCCCAAGACGCCACAATCGGTGGTGGACAAGCCTCCCTTGCTTAAACCTCCCTGTAATGAAAACGGCCTAGCTAGGACCGAAACCGACTGACCTGGACCCGCAAAAATGACGGCCGCGACGCCCTCTCGCGAACCGAAGACGGCCAATTCGCTAATCGACGAGTCAGGGCAGGAAGTCCATGAACCTCCGACACGAGAGGCTCTCCCGACGGCCGAAATGGGCACCAGCAAGGCCCCAGAGACGCTGCGAGCAGGCCCAAGCGAGCTCCCAGGAGCCGCACTGGAGGAACCAGGCGCCGAGGAGGGCTCCGAGTGTCCGCCCCCTGGCCCACTTGAGAGCCCCGAATGTGAGGCCGAGTGGGGGTCCAGGCTAAGGTGCCTATAACTGTTCTCATGTTCAGCAGCCCCTGTAGAGCCAGGCTTGGAGGAGGTGATGAGCGAGCCACTGGAGGGAGGCCCCCTGGAGAGCTCGAGGATGCCCCCACGAGGCGTCCCGAGCGGATTGCGCGGGCCTGCGCAGGCCTCGGAAGCGCATTGGGGGCGTACAGGCGAGAACACCAGGATTGCAACGCTTCCTTGGTTTTGCAATGATGTTGGCCTGTCTGGGGCTTCCCCGGAGCTCTTGGGGGACACTCGGAGGCCTCTTGAGGCGATCTTGGATGCTCTTGGGGGCCTCCAGAGGCAACTTGAAAAAAGGAGTCCCTCAAATCCGTGTTTTCAAGCTCAACTATCCCCCTCCTTCCCACCTCCTACTCCCCCATCCGCCTCCTTCTCATCGTCCTGCGGCTCCTCCTCAGAGATCATCCTGTTGCACCGCAACGCTTGCGTACACCACAACGCGTCTGCACACCACAGCAGCCGCGTGCACCACAGCGCCTATGTACACCATAGTGCTTCCGTGCATCACAACGCCTGTGAACATCGCGACGCCTGTGCGCACTACAGTAGCCATGTACACCGCAGCGTACGCGTACGCAGGTGAACGCGTGCAACACATCGCCCGTGTGCACCGCAGTGCACTAGCCCTGCGTGGACGTCGATGCCTGCGTGCGCCGGAGCGCCAATGTACTCCTTACAACGTCCCGCGGCAACTGCAAATATTCACACTTTCGCTCGGTTTGCAAGCGTTACAGTTAGGGGGGGGAGGGGGAGTCTTGTGGGGGGAACGGGGTATTTTAAGAACGATCACTCGTCATCTAGTGTTATAAGTTGAGTTGGACTGCGCTGGACTGCAAGCGCGCGCGAAGCGCGTATGATTCTAGTAGATGTACAAAGGGAGAGAGGAACGGAGAGAGAGAGAGAGGGGGAGAGAGAGGAATAAAGAGAGAGAGAGAGAGAAAACAAAAAAACAGAGAACATAAGAAACGCCAGGGAGGCACGCGACGCAGCCACACGCACCTCCCAAAGCCAGACCCCGCCGCCCAGATCGATCCGCGAGGACCCAGGGGGAGCCCTGGCGACGGGGCGAGCCACGCCAGACCCGACATCGTCGGCAGAGCCTACCAGACGGCCAGGCACCTGCTCGGGCACGTGCAATCGCACGCGCCAGCGCACGGACAGCCGCACGCGCACCCAGCGCAGGAGGCACTGAACTGAGCGCGGTGTGCGCCCGACGCGATGCTGCCACGGCGCCCGCCCTCTCCGCGCCGGGAACGCCCAGGCAGCGAAGAGCTCGCCGAGGCCGTTGTGCGCGCGCCCTCGCGCGTGCCGTCGGGCCGTGCCACCGGCAGCGCTCGCGCTCCGGACGTCGCCTCACCGCCGCGGCGTCTGGGCCTGCAGTGCCCCTCCTCCTCCTCCTCCTCCTCCTCCTCCTCCTCCTCCTCCTGGAGGGTTCACAACTGGACGATGATGTTTGGCAAGTGGCGTTGTAGACTGTGAATGGTAACCCGATCGATACAGCAGAGAGTTGCGCTCGAGGCCACACAATGCCCTGGCCACTGTAAGCAGCTGTCAGATCTGGTGCACGATAGCAAAGACCATGACCTGTTCAATTATGAGCACCTCGATCACCCCACGAGCATTCTGGTGTGCCATAAGTGTGGGTCCTACTCTGGAAGGGTGGGTCGAGGGCTCACTGGAGCTTGCGGCACTCGAGTGGCTCACCAAGGCGCGGCCAGACAGCTTGCCCGCGTTCAGGAAGGGCGGGATCCGAAGGGCTCAAGGAGTTCCCCGATCATTTTCTCGACCCCAGCGATTCCCTTAGCAAGATTTGCCTGCGAAGAGCATGCCAAAGTCAGTGGACAGTTTGAAACCCAAGAATCCAGACAGGCTCACACCAGGGGCGAGGCCTTTACACCAGGGGTCGGCGGAGCCTCGTCGTCCTGGCGTCGCCTCGCGATTATCTTGTGCTCGTACGTTTGTGTGCGTGTGCGCGCGCACCACGCGTATCAGGCACCCCGACTCAGGGGGAAGGAACGCTGGAGTAATTCTCCCTCTGCGGTGACAATTGCATAGGGGGCCACCCTCCTGCGGGGGGAACTCGTGCCGAGGGGTTCCGCCAGGCAGGCGATGCTGGCCGTCCTTTTTTCTGCTGCGTGTTGTCGGCGTTCCCCTGTTGCACGGCCGTGGAGCGCTGGAGGTAATGCTCCCTCTGCGGCGACAATTGCACGGGGGGGCCGCCCGCCCGTGGGGTCTGGGCACGGGGGTGGACTTGGTTTTGCCAGTCCACCTCGACCGCTGCTCACCCCTCTCCCCTGCCCTTGTGGGCGTCGGAGTGGAGGAGCCGTAGTGGCTAAGGTGCGCACACGTCACATCAGGACCCTTCATCGCCCTCTTTCAGCGTCGGCAGCGTCCTGCCGTCTCTGCGGCCATTTGGTTCACCCTCGGCCGCAGTGGGGAACATAGGTGGCCCAGTGCCACGAGGTTTTGGGTTAGGGTCGGGTCGGCCAACCCTTAGCCTCCCTCATTAGCCATGTGATTGTCCTCCTCCTCCTCCTCCTCCTCCTCCTCTTCCTCCACCTCCTCCTCCTCCTCCTCGTCGTCCTCCTCCTCGTCCTCCTCGTCCTCCTCCTCCCGCTCCTTTTGCTCCTCTACAGCGACACACTATGTTTGCTGCTCTCCTCTCCCCCGAAGACGTTTTGAGAGCACCCCGTTCTCTCCGTAACTGGGTTGTTTCACGCTGGAGTTCACACATGTGTCTTGCTTGCGAGATGTTTTGATCTGGGCGCTTCCGGTCCTTCCAATATTGCGTTCCCGCTGCGGCATTGGCTCCATTTCCATGTCTCGTTTCTTTCAAGTGGTGCTCCCGCTGCAGCAATGGCCTCATTTCAGCATTCTCGGTCCTTCATCATGGTGCTCCCGTGTAGGGTTGGCCTCATTCTTCGCTTCGGTAATGAAGCGCAATGCTCCCGCTGCAACGCTGGTCTCATTCCCGCGCTCTTTCCTTATCACAAATGCTCCCTTGTATCGCTGACGTCATCTCCGCATTTTCAGTCCTTCGAAATGTTGTCCCCGCTGTATCGTTGGCACTATGTCCGATCACTGTCTGTCTTGCACAGTATCGTTCTGTCTACAGCACGGGCTGCATGTCCGAAATGCGGGCCCTTGACAATTTTGCTCCGGCTTCAGTTTAGGCCTCATTTCTGAAGCTGCATTCCTGAATTTCCCTTGAACCTCCGTCCGGAAGACTGGCACTGCCGACGCGGCGGAAGCCATGCTCTTGCATCAACCTTTACAATATGGGCTTCATTTCTCAGTTGCCGTGAAGCCTCCGACTAATGGAATGGCGCTCTCGCTGCAATGCTGGCAGTGCGATTGGATCGGCATTGACTCACGCCTCCCCGTCTTAGTTCCGACGCAATGCCACAACATGCTACGCTCCGCCAGTCTCTCCTGTGCCTTTATGTTTCATGTTGTGCTGCGCGGCTTGTACCATTTCGGGGAAATGTTTTCTTCGACACCCGACTATGCGAATGCAGAAAGGCTCTACGCAACGACAAGGGGAAAGGGGGAGGGGGAGGACGTCAGATCTGACGCGAGCGCACCTAGCTTGCCTCTCCCTACAGTTACACATTATGAATACTACTTGCCTCTCTCCCCTGACTCTTTCCGGAATATAGTCGGACCTATCCGCGTAATGGTTCGCTCTGCACACACGATTTCAAAATTGGTGTCCCTCACGCTTTGTGCTGCGATCCGATTGGTTGTGGCGTTTCAAAGAAAAGGCTCCCGCTGTAGGGTGGTCCTCCTTCTTCATCCTTCTCCTCCTGCTGCTCATCCTCCTGTTCATCCGCCGCATCCACCTCCTCCTCCTCCTCCTCCTTCTCCTCCTCCTCCTCCTGCAAAGTACACAGCCCCCCCTGTTCAGATTGCGCATAACACGATGTGATCATTGATGGCCTCCTCCTATTTGCGCTAGACCGACTTATGCTGGATGGCCGTTGCGTCTGCCTCCTCCGCAATTGCACGTTCTGGATGCTACTTCCCTCTGTTCCCTGATTTTGTCCAGAAGATGTCCCTCTCCGCGTAATGCTTCCCACACAAAAGGATTAGGCACAAGTGTTTTCTTATGGTGTTTTACATTCAGACTGGGTTCGTCGTTTCGGAATGGAGTTTCTGCTGTATTGTGGGCTTCATGTTCGTTATGGGCGCTTTGCTCCAGTCGTTCAGAATGGCGGTCTCGCCCCCAGGCCACTTTGCTAGATCCGAATCCTTTTTCATTGTTGTCGCCGCCATGATTCCCTTTTCTCCCCTCCCCCGAATTCCACTAACTCCCCTGCTCCTCCCGTTTCTTCTGCTCCAGCTCTGTTCGTTCTCCTCCTCCTCCTCCTGCTCCTCCTCCTCCTTCTCATCAACATCATCATTCCTGGCCCACTTTTTTCTGTGCTCATCCACCACCTGCTTCTCCTCATCCTCCTCCGATGTACGCAGCTCCCTTGTCTCCACGATTGACGCAACACGCTGGGATGTTTTGGGCGTTCCAGGTCCGCCATGACACGCGTCGGCGGATAGTAGAAACACAAAAAAAGCATCGCAATGGGAAGGCATGAGTGGGAGGGGCGGGATGCTAGATATGGCGCGTCCGCGCATGGCTCGCCTCCCTCCCCTCTACAACTATACAGTGTGAGTGCTGCGCTGCTCTCTCCCATGACCCTGACCGAAAAATCCTCCACCTCCCAGAACCCATGACCCTGACCGAAAAATCTTGTTCTTCCACACAGGACTGGGCCGAACTGGTTTGTCATATGTTTGTTCAAGACCATTGTTTTCCGTTTCTTCGAACATGCTGCTCTCGCTGCAGCGTCGGCCTCATTTTCGGGTCGGCCTTTAGGATGGCGCTCCCGCCACAACGTGGGCCACTTGACTGAATCACACAGGTCCCGCCGGTGCCGCAGGTCTCGCAGGTCTCACAGGCCCCACAAGTCCCACAGGTCCCACACGACCCACAGGTGCCGAGGGTCATCCCTCAGGTCCCACAGGCACAACAGGTCTGACAGGACCCACAGGTCCCACATGTCGTACAGGTGTCGTATGCCCCACAGGTCCTACAGGTCCGACACGTCCCGCAGGTCCCACAGGTCACAGGGTCCAAAGAGGTCAACTGGGAAGGGGAACGGAGGGTGGCGACAACGACGAGGACGTACCCAGATTTAGAAATGAGGCCCGCGCTGGGGCGAGAGCGCCATTCTGAACGACGGGAGGTAACCGCTGATCCCCAAAAACAAGCAAACGCTGCAGCGGGGGCACCATTTTGGAAAGACCGAGGACGTTCGGATGGGAACACCACAGAAGAGCACGAAATCACACAAATCTTGTGTAAAGACAGTACGCGAAGGGTTGCGCGCCATTCTCAGCACGGCTTTCCGGGGGCGAGAGGAGAGAAGCGCGTATTAATGCAATTGTAGAGCGGCGGAAAGAGAGAGGAGAGAGGCAAGCTAAGTGCGCTCGCAACTGATCTGAAATCCCATCCCTCCCTCCCATCCCTTCCCATTGCGATGATTCTTCTCTATCCGCGGACACGTGTCATAGCCGACCTAGAACTTCACAAACACATCTCATCGTGTTGTGCACCATCGGAACAAAGAAACTGGTGGGACCCGTGCGACCTGGGAGACCTCTGTTGCCTGTGGACCCCGTGAGACCTGCGACACCAGTTCGACCTGAGGGACCTGTGGGCCATGTGAACCCTGTGGAAGCTGTGGGACCTTTGAGGCCGCCTCCTCCTCCTCCTCCAATGTACACAGCTCCCTTTTTTGCAGCTTGCGCATCACACGATGTCGTCCTTTTGGGGGTTCTAGGCCCGCTATTACACCCTCTGGCCGATAGATAAAACCAGCGCAAGAGATAGGGATGGAGGGAGGGAGGCCTCCTCCTCCTCCTCCTCCTCCTCCTCCTCCTCCTCCTCCTCCTCCCGTAGCCATTTTGGCTCAAGAAGCCGTTCTGGCTCAGACCTGTTCAGGTGCTGGGCTTGCAGCAGCAGGATTCAGAGCGGCAGT
This sequence comes from Prorocentrum cordatum, assembly GCA_963575745.1. Taxonomy (NCBI): domain Eukaryota; class Dinophyceae; order Prorocentrales; family Prorocentraceae; genus Prorocentrum; species Prorocentrum cordatum. The sequence goes on from CAUYUJ010011148.1 coordinate 241,366, forward strand.
CGCTGCTGCGAGTCATCGTCCTTTGTGGCTACAGGTTTCAGGCCTTGCGCAGGCCCCAGTATACTCGCCCAGTCACTGGGCTTCCATGGCAAATGGCGGAGGTGGCGTCGGAGAAGTTCTGGCGGGCCCCCGCGCTCCCACCTGGGCGTGCGGAGCTTGTGGGAGGAACGCTAATTGGGCGTGCCGCATCATATGTCAATGTGGCGAGCGCGCACCAGCAGATGTGGTTCGTCGTGCTCGTGAGCGTGCTGGCGGTGCTGCGGAGCGTGGGCCTCCTCGGCGCCGCGCGCCAGCAGGAGCCGACCCGCTCCAGCAGAAGATCGACGCACTTCAGAAGAAGTACGACGCGCTGGTGGCCAAGAGCAAGGGGGTTTCCTCGCCTGCGGCCGCCACTTCCACGGAGAACAAGGAGCTGTCTCCCGCGGACAAGCTCAAGGAGAAGATCAAGCAGCTGGAGAGCTCGCTTTCAGCGTGCAAGCTGCTGCCTGATGAAGTCGGTAAGGAAGCTTGTGAGTCGCTGGAGAAGCAACTGGTGGACGCCCGCAAACAATTGGCGGCGACGAAACGTGAGCTCACCCAGCACACTAACGTCGGACATCGGCTTTCTCGTGCGACGACGCGCAAGAGCAAGCTTGAGCAGCAGGTTTCCGAGCAGCTGGAGATCATACGCGCAGCCGAAGAACGTGCTGATACCCTTCGTGCGCAGATCAAGGCAGATGAAGAGGAGATCTTGTTGCTTAATCGTGAGCTGGTCGGCACTTTACCATTGGCGCCTAAGGTCAATTTGGAGGTCGATCCCAACGTCTTGGCTCAGCATCCCCAAGCAGCAGTACTCAAGACGTTCATGGAGTCAGAAACGTTCAAGATCTTCGCTGAGGTCCTGGGCGAGAGCATCAAGGCCCGCGAGCCTCCCAAGCCAGCGCCAGCCGCCTCGCCTTTCACTGCTTCGTCTGGTGGCGCGAGTCAGGCTCATGGCGGTGCTGCTGGCGCTAGCGGGTCAGGTGGTGGTCGTGACGGGGCCGCCGCAGATTCAGGTGGAGTTGGAGTGCGCGTCCCCGAAGACATGGAACTCGATGACCTCGACGACACCACCATCGACAGTATCCTCACCGCTGCTAGAGAGGAGGGCTTTGACAAGAGTGCCTTTTCTGAGCGGTTCGGCGGTCAGCTACGCCGCGTCAAGCCGCGTGTTTAACCAGAGCCAGCCGCTTTGCTGCGGGCTCAGACTTTCTAAATTCGGAGTTCCTGCTCCACCTCCGCCCCCTTCCATTCCTTCGACTCCGCTGTCCTCAGAGCTCGATGGCCTGGGCAGCTGCTTCGAAACGTATAATGGCAACTGTTGGTCCACGTTACGCGACCGTCTGAGGAGGTCTTCGGCTAGTATCCTGCTGGCGCAGGAGGTGGGCTTCCCCCAGGAGCGAGAGGGTGAAAAAGCTAGCTCTGCGGGGGCCCTGGGATGGAAAATGCTTGCTTCCCCATCCCTCCCTGGTGAGGGCAACCGAACCAGGGCGGGGGTGGCGGTCTTCGTTCGCTCACACCTTGGCCTTCGATGGCCTGCGGATCGGACGGGCATCTTGTACCCTGGTAGGTTGATGCACGCTGTCGTTGATCTGCCAGGATGGCCCCCTCTGCAAGTGATGTGCGGATATCTCAAGAGTGGCACTGGTATGTGCAAGTTGAATGTCCAGTTGCTTCGTCTCATGGGGGAACGCCTCCAGGGCGAACACATGTTTTTGGTGGGCTGCGACTGGAATCTCGACCCCATCTTAGTCGATGCTTCGGGTGTGTGTCGTCGTACGGGGGGAGCGCTGTTTGTCCCTGGCCAGAAAACCTGCCTCTCCCCGCAAAGTCTGTCTACGATCGATTATTTCTTGGTGAGCTCGGGCCTTGCGAAGGCCACCGATGGGGTCCAAGCGGACCTTGAGTGGACCCATAGGCCCCACCGCCCCGTCACTTTGAAACTCAAGGAGGATGCTGTTCGATGTTATCAGTTGCAGTATCGAGCTCACCAGCGCCTTCCCACTCGTTTGCCTATAGGACCTGCGCCACAGCCGCAGGACTGGCGTCTCGCTCGTGGGATCGCTGAGGCCGCCGCCGAGGCCGCTCTAGAGGCGCCGGTCGGCCAGGCGCGGGCTTTGCTCTCGGTCGCGCGGCAGCACTTTGCCAACACCTTCGAGCTTGAGCTCGAGAGCTACACTGGAGAGGTTGTGAGGTGTAAAGGTTTTCGAGGAGACTATCTGAAACCTAAATAGGTCCCGATGTTTGCCAAACCCCGTGCTTTAGAAATGCTTTCGGTCTCTCGGGGATGGATTTGGCTGGCCCAGCACCTCAGCGAAACGGTGGGGGCCTCTGCTCCAGCAGGCCTCCACGAGGGCCGCCGAGGACCCCGACGGGCTTGAGGATATCACGGCCCGTGATCAGATGCTCCAGGATGCGCAGCTCCAAATTCAGCAACTTTTAGGTCTTCCTTGCCCAGGCGAAGGAGGCGACATTCGCCTCGATTCGACCCTGCGGCAGGCACGCAGTCTGGCGAGCAAGTTCCCCTCGTCAGGCCCTTTGAATGGCTGGTGCGACGAGTGCCAGGAGTTCTTACAGTCGTGGGAGGACGACCTCCTCTCGGCCAAGCAGGCCATTGTTAAGCAGCAGCAGGACAGCTGGGATCAATGGCAGGAGCAGGCGTTGGAAGGAGGGGCCATGGGGGATGCGTCGCCTTACTAAGTTAAAAGCTAAGTGGAATCCCACCGTGGTCCAGACCCATCCTGGAGTTTTCAGCAGTAATCCTCAACTCCTCCTTCGCCGTGAAGGGGGGGAGCTGGCTAAGTTTTGGCACGCGTCTCACGTGCCACCTGAAGTCTGCGCGCCCGACCGTGTCCACCTGCCTCGGCCGACGGCGGCTGAGCTAAGGAATGCGTCGTGCAGTTTCAGCCACCACACGTCCCAATCCCTCGATGGCTTTCATCCTCGTCATTTTAGCCTCGGGTCGGACGCGGCTCTTGAAACTTTCGCGGCGCTTGTTCAAGCGATTGAGTCCCTGGGCCTCTTCCCTAAACAACTGTTTTGGCTCCTTTTTCCCTTGCTTGAAAAACCGAAAGGGGGCCTGAGACCCATTTTGTTATGTGCGGGACCCGTTCGTGTATGGGAGAGATTGCGGCGCTCCGTCATTGTGGATTTCAACGATAGGTATCCTCGCAAGTATTGGGCCTTCGGACCAGGTAGGAGTGCTGAGGACGCTGTGTGGCATCAGGCCGTTCGGGCCGAGGTCGCGCACCATGATGATAAGGTGACGGGGGGATTCATATGGGACGGGACTAAATATTACGAGTCCTTCGATCTCTCCGTGCTGCGCCACCGCGCCCTAGATTATGGCATCGACGCTACGATAGTGAAGACGACGTATAATTATTGGCGAGGCCCGCGGTTGTTGCGGCTTGGTGCCCAATATGCTGCTGTGCCCTACTTCGCCTCCTCGGGCTTCCCCGCCGGTGATATCTTTAACAATGTCTTCGTTCGCGTCTATAGCATCGAGGCCTTCGATAAGTTTGTAGCCAGCCACGGTGATGTGTGGTTATCTTCCTACGTTGACGACGACAGCGTGACGACGGAGGGGACGGAGGAGGAGGTGATTAGCAACGTTATCCGAGCAGCAGCAGCTTTGTTCATCATCTTTAGAGATGAGCTTCGAGTTGCTGTGCATCCAAACAAAGTTTGCACGTTTGGTAGTTCGCTCACGCTGGCCAAGAGCATCGCGCGACATCTTGGGCGCATGTCAGGGCAAGTATCTAACAGCGTGGTCTCCCTCGGCACCGATCTTGCTCCTGGCCAGCGTCGTTCGGCACCTAGAGCACTGCGGAGACGACGGGCCCGCCTTCGTGATATGCGTCGGCGGCACCGCGTCCTCCAGCGATATCGTCATGCCCTTCCTCGTCAGAAAGGTCGTATCGGGAAAATATACGTCGCTGGCGTTTTGCCTGCGGCCAGTTTTGGATCGGGGGTGATAGGCATGAGCAACCAGGAACTCCAGCAGGCTCGACGGGCCCTCTTAGCCTACAAGCCCCCTCGCCACCAGGGATGCTCTTTGCACGCCAAGCTCGCCATCCTAGGCGATCCTGTGTGGCGCGCTGCGGTTGCGCCTGTGCTTCACTGGGCTGGTGTGGTGTGGACGGCGATCACGTGTCCACATATATCCCAGTACACGGTTAAGGATTTGTGCTCGATCTGGCGCACGATACCCTTCGATGATGATGTCACCTGGCGGTCCTCCAGGGGACCTGTGCAGCGTATGCATCCCAGCCTTCATAGACTGGGGTGGGTTTCTACGTCGGCCTTGACCTTTCGCGACGATAAGGAGAGAGAAATCCATTTAGGTTACACCTCCCCTTCTATGCTCGCTCACCTCCTGGATCTCGCTTCCCAGAGGGCCCACGAGCGGGCCTTGGCCGAGCACGCTCCTGGGTTTGGCGGTGATCGCGTTTGTGTTGAGCCCCTCAAGAAAATCCGGGGGCCCCAAGGGAAGGGCCTTAGCCCTCGGGAAAAATATCTGGCTCTCACTTGTTTTTGTAAGGGAGTGTGGACTCGTGCGCGAGCTCGCGCCTGCGGGTACCAGGCCGACGGCTTGCGCCCACTTTGCGGGCAGCCCGACAGCGTGCGACACCGACTGTGGCAGTGCATGCACCCGACGGCGGCTGCGGCACGAGCCGAAGCGCTTGACGGGGTTCCCGTCGAATGGCATGCGGAGGCGCTCGAGAGCGAGGATCGGCTTTTCTTTGATGAGATGAAATGGTCACACCCTGAAGCCTCGTACCCGCCCCCTTCCCCCGAGCCTAACCCACAACTGTATGATGCCTCGGGGGCCGCTGTGCCTTGGGACACGATCGACCTGCGGGGGCTTGATGTGTGCGTGGACGGTTCGGCCAGCAGACATTGTATCCGTGAGCTCTCGCGGGCCTCCTACTCCTGGATCTGTTTGGGGTCCCGATCCAATGAAATTGTTGCTACTGCTCGTGGCACCGTCCTGAACACCCTTCCCCAAACATCACAGGCCGCCGAACATCAGGCGATGGCTTTGCTTCCCATGTTCCAGCAGCTCGGAGGGAGCAGGTACGGGGACAACCTGACCGTCGTGAAGCGATGCCGTGCTGATCCCATGCATCAAGTTTCTAGGAAGCATCGTTACGCTGGTCTGCGTCGCGGATCGCTGCTGCACGAAGTCGCTGGCCATGTACCCGTTGTCTCTCATACGCCAGCGCACCGCCAGTTGGCTGCGATTGACGCTCTGCCAGATGATGAACGTCGTATCGGCTTGGGAAGCTGGCACGCAGATGCTCAGGCCAAAACAGCTCTCCTCTCTCACCCCCAACCCTCTCAGAATGAAAGCGGGGAGATGGACAGGAAATGTAAACTACTGCGGGTAGTTGCACGTGTTTGTGGAAAGGTACTTTCGGCCTTCCCTCAGGAGAAATTCGATCGTACGAGCGTTGGTCCTAGGTCCAAGTTTTTAAAATCAGGGGGTTGGCATGCGTGGCAGGACCTCGAACAAGGCCGGTCGCGATGCTTGCATTGCCTTGCTTTATGGACCGACCCGTCTTCCAGACCCATGCTAGGGTGCAAAGGCATGAGTAGCACGTGGCGTAAAACATTAGACGTCAGCCTTGGTCACACTCTTGCCCACTGCCGTGTCTTAAAGGGTGATGCCGAGAAAACACTTTTCTTTTGCATCGTGTGCGGAGCGTACACTTCCAGCCGCTGCCATAAGCTCGGACAGGAGTGTTCCCAACGCCGTCTGAGCGGAGCTCCGACAACGCTCCGCCGCATATACAATGGCCTCTACCCGCATTATCGTGACCCGTCGAGGCTCACGAGCAGCACGAGAAGAGGCAGCTCGTTTTTGTGTTTTTTTCTGCGTCTCAGCCGCCGCCGCAGGAGGTGGTCGCTTCAGGAGCTCATGCTTCTGGCCTCGTCCAAACGCCTGGTATGATCGCGCTGCAGGCGCGGATCCAGGCAAAGGAGGCGGCCGCCAGTTCGATTGATCGAGTCGTCACGTCGTCTCGTCACCTCTCGTCGTCATCGAGTCAGAGGCCCTCCAGCGCGCCTGCGCGCGAAGAGGAGCCTGCCGACGATTTTGCTGCCGACGAAGAGGCGTCGAGATGTTTGTTCGACTCTTCTGCTGATGGACAGGAGCCCCGAGAGCCTCCTGGCCAAATTTTGCGCGTGGTAGCCGCGCGTCTCGCCCAGGAGGAGGACGAGGCTCCGCTTGTGGCAGCCGAGGAGGAGGCGCCCCTCGTCGAACGCGTTTAGTGCTGCCGCAGAGTGCGTGTACGTGTCACCAGTGGTCTGTTGAAGTTTAGCTTCGTAGACCCGTGCTGGCGCCGTGTGCTCGTTTCTCTGCGTGTTTTGTTTTCCGAGCCTCCTGTGCAACGCCCCAGGTTGCTCTCGACCACGGTACGAGCATATGCCTCTTTCGGTCGCCGCTGATAGCAGTGTTCATGCCCTATGGGACCGATGATGAAAAAAATCCTCCTCCTCCTTACGGTAGACCGACATTGGCTGGATGGTCGTTGCGTCTACCTCCTCCTTCTCCTCCATCAGTACGCCTTATGAATGCTACTCCCCTCTCTCCCCTGCATCTGTCCCCGAGATGCCCCTCTCCGAGGATTGCTTTCCACACACAGGATTGGGCGACTGTGATTCCTTGTGCTGCGGCGGGGGTCTCATGTTCGGATCTCGTCCTCGTCCTCGTCCTCCTCCTCCTCCTTCCTCCTCGTCCCCCTCCTCCTGTACTTGTTCCTCCTGCTCAGCTCCACTTTTCGGTTGCGCATGGCACGATTGGGTGTTTCAGGAGTTCCAGGTCCGCTATGACACGCGCCGGCAGATAAAAAGAAAAACAACGTAGTTGGAAGGGATGGGTGGGAGGGGTGGGATGCCAGATATGGCGCGAGAGCACCTAGCTTGTTCTCCTCCCCCTACCTCCTTGTCCTCCTCCTCCTCCTCCTCCTCCTCTGGCCTCTCTTTCCTCCCCTTCCTCCTCATCATCATCACCACACCTTTGTGCGCTCAGCTGGCACTCCTGGCAATCCTACTTGTCCCGTTCCTCCTACCCTCCTCTTTCATCGCCCGTCTCCTCCTCCACTTCCTCCTTCCACACCTCCTCATCAGCACCTCCTCGAAGCAGGTAGACAGGGGAAAGAAGGAGCAGGGGAGAGGGAGGAGAGGAAGGGGAAAAGAAGGAGGAACGAGAAAGAAAGGTATCGCCTGGTCCCCTTCCTCCTACCTCCTCGCGGCCCAACCTTCCCATTGCCGTCGCAGAAGACGCAATATTTTCCCACTGGCCGACCCGCGAACAGCATGAGCAACGTGACGGGTTCGTCGTCCGCGGCCTGGCCAGCATGAAAAGAACAGTCAGATACACGGGCATGTGTTCGAGGTGATGGTGTAGGACTCTTGTATGTCCACCTTGCAGCAGCGGCAGAAGCGGCAGGCGGAAGCACAGGGGCCGAGACGGTAGAGATGCGCGCAAGGGCGACCTCGACCAGGTCTAGATGGCACTGCAGGCGGGCAGCACAGGGGGCCAGAAGGAGGACAGATGGCGGGGGGGGGGCAGCAGGAGACAGGATGTGATGGGTGGGGCCCGCTGGACCGACCGTGCCTGGCGCCCTCCCCGCCCTAGGAACTCTGACCCGCCGCTGGGGCTCCGGGAAGCCCCTTTCCGTCAGCCCTTCGCCAGAGCTGCCGACGGAGCTCAGGGTGTGCCTGTGCGTGCCCCTGCCAAGCGCAGGTGATCAGCAAGCTGGCGACCCCACCCTGCCAGACCCCTGGACCTCCCCAAGTCCACCAAAGCCCCTGACGCCCCGTTGAAAACACCTGACAACCTCCGCGGCGTCATCCTTCTGCGCCACCACCCTCATCCCTCCCTCGCTCCGTCTTCACCCCCGGGGCCGTCCAAAGGCCCACAAAGGACTGGAAATGTCAACAGAAACTCGATCCCTGCTCTCTCGCTCATCCTCCACAAGCGGCCTCCAGAGCCCTAAGCAGTGACTGAAACGACCGCAATGCTCGATCATCGATCCCCCTTGTCCTCCCCACACCCCCGAATCTTCGATCCTCCTCCACCATCCTCTCCTCCTCTTCCTCCGCCTCCTCCTTCTCCGCCTCCTCCGCCTCCTCCCCTTTGTCCATTCCAAAAGCTACGCACAGCCCAGCAAGGGAGGATGCGAATGCGGTTGGGGCCAGCGCGAAAGCAATTCATCAAAGCCGACGACTATACGACCAATTTGGCGACGAGCACGAGCAGCAGCAATGAGTTGGAGAAATTCCGAGCGGACACTTGCAGGTTGATGTCACGACGTCCGCTCCAATGCACTACGAACAAAGAACATGCGATGGGCACAACAAATCAACACTGGCAGCTCGAGCGAATGACCACACAAAGCTGTCTGCTGGGACCTGGGACCCCCCGAGAGGGTTACGAAACGGCGCCCTTACGGTCCACAGCGACGCTGGGCCGACAAGATGAACCAGTGAGGGCTTCCTGCCCCACCGCCGTCCTCAGCAGGAGGCGTTCCTCGCATGTGCGTGGTGCGGTGTCGGTACCTGTTCTGGCATGTCCACCCCCCCGCCGCACCGAACCTCGAGCTCGCCGAGGCGGGATGCGTCCTCCAGGATGCTCGTATTGTTCAGCAGCTGCTGCCTGCGATGTCTCGAAAGGAGGGCGAGTAGGAAGAAAGGGGTAAGGGAGATAGGCGAGGTAGGAGGCTGGACTGGGATGTGCAAGGCAGGGGACAAAAATGCCCAAGCAAGCACACATCATCGACTTACAATGTGCGTTTCTATGTTTTCAACGTTACCGCCTTTTCGAACTTCCGACGCTCCAAGACGGCCCCAAGGGCCCCCAAGACCGCCCCAAAACGGCCCGAGATGTCCCTAAGAGGGACCCAGGACGGCGCAAGAGGCGCCCAAGACGGCCCACGAGAGCCCCAAGACTGCCCCAAGAGGGGCCCAAGAGGGGGGGCACAAACCGACAGGTCTAGTCTTGCGCCCGAAGATGCCCCCAGGACACCCCAAGAGACTTCCAGGAAGCCCCCTGGAGGCCCCATGAGGCCCCCAAGAGACCCCACAAGAGGCCCCAGGAGGTCCCCAGACGGCCCCCATGAGGTCGCAAAACTGCCCCCAAGAGGCCCCCGAGAGGCCTCTAGCCCACAACCGAAGACCACTATGTATAGCCATATGCAAATGTGTCTATAAAGATACACACATAAAACGATATGTGTATATGCATATATATATATGTATATATATGTGCATGTCTCGATATGTGTGACGAGATGTCGTTCTAGGTGTTGAGTGCGTACTAGCAAGATATCCATATAGCTATCGATACGCATACACAAGTATGGGCCTATATGCCTAACTGCATACACACATGTCTGCATTAATTGATATATGCGTATAGTTAGGTGTACTACCAAATATCAGCCAGCGTTGACTCCAACTAGGAAGACAGGAGGAGGACGAGAGGAGGATGGGAGGAGAACGAAAGGAGGACGGGAGCAGGACGGGAGGAGGACGGGAGGAGCAACATCAAGCAAGCGCAAGCAAGCAAGCGGAAGCAAGCAAGCGCAAGCCAGCAATAACAAGCAAGCAAGGACCAGCGATCAAGTGCAAGCAAGCAAGGGCAAGCAAGAGCAAGCAGGCGAGAGCAAGCACGCAGGAGCAAGCAATCAAGCGCAAGCGAGTGTTGATGCAAAGAGATGGAGGAGCGCTCAGAGGTGATGCCTAGGCATAGGCATAGGCATAGGCACTCAGAGGTGATGCATAGGCATAGGCATAGGCATAGGCATAGGCATAGGCATAGGCGTAGGCATAGGAGTTAGGGGGGAGGCATAAGCATAGGCATGGGCATAGTAGCCATAATAATTAGGGGGCATAGGAATTGGGGGGAGGGCAACGGACCAATTAGTAGGCTTGAGTTAGAACTCCTGTAGGGCAAGCCTATGTGGAGAATATGTGTACAAGCACTTGCATGTTTTCATATAGTCGTAATGCAAATATGTATCGAGGTATGCACGTCGGTTTCGCCAAACAATATGTATATATATATATATATATGCAATATGTTTGCGTACATGTAAAAGCATATATGCATGTAGGTGTATATATATGTGCAGTTCCACATGAGTGGATCAACACAGCTATACGTACATATCCAAATCGATCTAGATATAAAGACACACACATATCCATGTATCTTGAGAAAACAAAAGAGAAATGGAGGAAGAGGGAGAGAGAGAGAGAGACAAACACATAAGAGAAACAGAGAGAGAGAGAAAGAGAAACAGAGAGAGAGAGAAAGAGAGAGGTGCGTGTGTATATTCGTGTTTACTACTCGGCAGCTGTCTGCTCCGCAACTTGGCGGCGTCAGTAGGTCAGAGGCTGGAGTGCGAGCGCGACAGCGGGAGACAAAAGCGAGAGGGGAAGAAAGACCAGGAGACTTGCGGCCGAGGCGGCAAAGGAGCAGCGGCGAGGACTGGAAGAAGAAGAAAAAGTAGAGGACTGGAATAATAAGAAGAGGACTGGAAGAAGAAGGATAACAAAAATAACTAATAATAACCAAGCGGGACAGGAGTTGGCGCCGGCGGCGGAGGCCGACGAACAGGCGGAAAAAGCGCAGGAGCGAAAGAAGGGGGGGGCCAGACGGGAAAACACGAGGGCGGGGCAGGGAACAAATAAGGGAAAGGGACACGCAAACACACACACACACACACACACACACACGCACATTCACACACACACACACGCACATTCACACACACACATACACACACACACACACACACACGCACACACACATTCACACACACACACACACACACACACACACACACGCACATCGCGAGCGCAGGCGAATCCTGAGGGTCTCCAGAGGTAATCCAGACGCGCCCTGGAGGTTCTGGGACCCCGAGGCCCCAGGAGACTCCGTGGAGGTCCCCCAGGAACCCTCGGAGGCTGCCCAAAGAAGGCCAGACCGATCCCAAGACCCCGACCTTCGATCATTGGACGAGGCGCGTGTCCGCACGCAAGCGCGGACGCGCACGGCAGGCTCGTGCCGTGACAGCGCCGGGCTGCCGAGACTGCGCCAGCGTCCTTGCTGGCACGCTTGCGCCCTTCCGACGGCGTGCCTCGCCTGAGGCCGGAACTGGTCCTGGGCCACGGGAGGCGCCAGCCCCCTGGAACTTTCGACGAGGCCAGGACGAGGACAGATCTCTGAGCGAGGCCACGCCAAGACGAGGCCAAGACAAGCCAGGACGAGGCCAAGACAACGCCTTGAACGCAGACGAGGCCAAAGCAAGAAGAGATCGAGAGTACCTCTGAGAGCCGGCGGCTCTGGAGGACGTCTCGGGCGCCGCGGCCTCCTCGCGGAGCGTGCCCGAACACCCTGAGGGCGTTCCGGAACGCTCCAGAACGGATTCGTATAGCCCCGTCCGATGAACGCCCCCGCGGCTCTGGAGGACCGTATCGGGCGCCGCGGCCTCCTCGGAGCGTTCCAGAACATTCTGAGGACGTTCCAGAACGCTCCAGAACGGATCTGTCCTCGTCCCAGCCCCGTCCGAGGAACGCCCACGCCAGGGTCGCCGCGTTCCCGCCCAGGATCCCGTTCACAACTGGCGAGCGAACAACTGATGGGCCTGTTTCCCACCACCACCACCACCATCAGCTGGGGGGGGAGGGGGTCATCCTCCCCCTCTTCTTCCTCCTCTTCTTCCTCCTCCTCCTCCTTCCCCCTCCAACTTACGGTGGTGGTGGTGGAAAACAGGCCCATCAGCAACGACACATGTACGTGTACGCCCGCCGCGGTGTTGCGAGCACGAGCGTCGGCGTTCCAACGCACTCTCCGGTGGAAGCTCTAACCGCGTACGTGGACATGCGCTGCTGGCCTCTGAACCAGTGCTGGACTCAGGCGTTGTCGTTCGTTCTGTGTTCGTTTTGTTGTTCGTTTTGCCCTACCTGTTTTCCTGTACCTCCCTCCCAAAACGAAAAAAACAGAACACAGCCGAAGTCCAGCAGAACTGCGTTTAGGTGCAGCCCTGCTCTGACCTGGAGTCCCCCCCCCGAAGTCCACCAGGCCGTGTGGCGACTGTCCGAAGAAGCTTATGAAATGCCGCCGCCGCCGCCGACGACGCCGACGCGGTGCGGGCGTACCGTCAACCCGTAGAATCAGGACGCACGATGAAGATGCAAAGGACTTGGAAGGCCATACCGACACTTTGCGAGCAGGGTGCGGCCAGCGAACGCGGGCAAGGATGCAAGAGAAACCTCGGTAAGGATGTAAGGGCCTTAGACGCCCATGCCGAGGCTCTTCGAGCTGGGCTGGTCATCGAAAATGGTCGAGGATGGGCCGAAGATGACCGAGGAGGCAAGGATGCAAGGGTACCTCCCTGAAGTGGATTATCCTTACTAACTCATGCGGGTTGACTCCACCTTGTACAGCGAGCACATACGACGAGAAAAACCTTGCCGGAAGCAATACTTGCGCGAATTCGTCGTCGACCTATCTTCGAGGGCCCTCAGAGCGTCTGTGGGCCCCTGGAAGCGTCAAGGGAGAACAAATTCCCAGGGGGGCACTCTCTCGCAGGCCGATTCCTTGTCTGGTGTGCTCACTGCGAGGTGCAATGGTTGAGCAGGGACCGACCGTCCCGGCATTTCTATAGGCCTACCACGAAATGTTATGAGAACCCCAGAAAGTTCTAAGAACAGAAACAAAGTTCTTAGAGCATAAACCCGAGGTGCTAAAACAAGACAGTCTCGGCCAGAAATGTTCTAAGAGCATTCCGTGGAAACCACAGAAAAAAAAGGTTCCTAGAACATGGTTTGGCAGGCCTATAGGCACGCCAGGACGCTTCGTCACTGCTTGAATCATGGCAGCCTGTCCCCTCCCTGGCGCACGCGCGCCTGCACAGGGGCACCCCGGCCTCGGTCCGCAGCCGCTCCTGGCGGTGCCCCGCCCCTCTCTCCGCCCATCCTCTCCACACCCCCCCCCTTCTCTATAAGGAGGCGGAGGAGGAGGAGGAGGAGGAGGAGGAGGAGAAAGAGAGCGATGCACGTACACCGATCCTGCCCAGGATGGACATGGACAGGGTCGGTGCATGTGCATATAGTTACCCTCGCCCAACCCCTCGCACCCCCTGGCCCACTCCCCCCACCTCTACATTCCCCTGCACCTCTACCTTCTATTCCCAACCGCCTCTCCATTCCATCCTCTCTCTCTCTCTCGCACCCTCCACCTCTCCATTCCCCCCCTCATTTCCTCCCTGCTGCTAGATGTTACCGTCGAGGAACGAAAGGGGTTCAAGAACAGGTTTTTGATTGGATTCCTGTTGCGCCCCTGGGGCCTCTGGGGGCAACTGGGGACCTCTGGATCTGAAGCGGAAGCAAAACTTACCGCTCCAGGCCTTCCCTCCGCCCGTCCTCCTCCACCACCACCTCCCCCTCACCGTCGTCGCGGTCGCCGTCGTCGGCGCTGTCGTCGCTGTTGTCGCCCGTCGCCGTCGTCGCAATCGTCGTCGCCGCCGCCTCCCCCATCGCCGTCGCCGCCGCCGCCGTCGCCGCGGTCGCCCTCGTCGTCGTAAGCTGATCAGCGCCGTCGTCGTCGTGAACGTCCTCGACGGCGTCGTCGTGGTCGTCCTCGTCGCCACCATCGTCGCCCTCGTGACGGGCCCCGCGCCTGGGTCCCGGGCGCCCCGCGGGGAGGGGGTCAGGGGCCGCGGCCTGGCCGCCGTGCGCTGGGCAAAGGCTCGGCGGTGGACAAACCTCCCTTTGGCAAACCCTCCTTTAGCAAAGGGCCCAGACACACACACACACACACACACACACACACACACACACACACACACACACACAAATAAATGCACACAAATCCTAGGATTCCCCACATTGTTCTATATTTTCTGGGTTTTGTCTTCCCCCCCACTTCCCATATTTTCCCATGTTTTCTGGGGAATCGACGATTCATCGTGTCTGTGTGTTTCTTTCCCTCCTGACTCGAATGCAAACGGCCTGAGGCCGAAAGCGACGGACCTGGAGCCGCAAAAATGACGGCCGCGGCGCCCCTTCGCGAATCGAACAGGGCCAGTTCGCGAATCGGCGCGTCAGGGTAGGAGGTGTATTTGGAGTCCCGAAACGGTGCGGTGACAGACCGTACGGTGACCTCGAAATCCCCAAAGACCTCACCGCACGTCAACGCACGGTTCTGGGACCCTGGAGGCTCCAGTCGCCCGAGACGTCCTCGGAGAACGACCCGAGTCCCAAAACCGAGCGGTGTCCCCGAACCCCCACCAACTCACCGCACGGTGTGGTCACCGCCCCGTTTGAGGGCCCCCGAGGTGTACCAACCCCCGAAAAGGCCCCCCCCCAGGTGCGCGACGGGGGGCCGGGCGCCCGCGGGCCCACACGTCGTGGCGTCGTGGTCAGGAAGCCCTGGGCGGGCCCGGATCCCACCGGCCCTTTGGGGCGCAGGTGGCTTAGGGCGTTGCCTCTTCCACCCCTCCCCCTACACTCTCCCCTTCGGGGAGGGGTTTGCCCCTCCTCCTCCTCCTCCTCCTCCTCCTCCTCCTCCTCCTCCTCCTCCTCCTCCTCCTCCCCCTTAGGGGAGGGGGTTATCACTGTTCCTATAAATACACACACCCTCCCCCAGGCGACTGGGAGCCAACCCAGGGACAATGCGGGCTCCCCCCACCATCCCTTGCACAAAACAATACAAACACACACTCTGCCTCCAAATCCCGCCAGCCCTCTGGGCGTCGGTGGTTTAGGGAGTTTCCTCTTCCACCTTCTTCTTCCCCTTCGGAGAGGGCTTTACCCCTCCCCCTACCCCTGCCCTGGACCTGGAGGGGGCGTCCCCCGGGTCGCCGGAGCGTCGAAAACGGCCTCAGCGGGCGGGCCTGAATTGCGCAGGCACGGCGGGCATCCCCGCCCTGCTCGTCGAGCTCCTCGGTGGCGTCGTTTTTTCTGTCCTGCGCTGCCGTTGGCTGTTCCCGCCGGGCCACTGCGGAGATATCTCCGCCCCACGCCTCCGAGGCGGAAACTTCCAGCCCTACTTGTTCGCATCGCTTGGGGTGAATGTGCAACACTTCGGAATCGGAAGATCCACCAAAACACGGCAGATCCGAAGCCCAGGGCAGGCCAGAACTGCACCGACTCGCGAAGTCAGATCGCAGCGAGAACGGATCGGATCGCCAACGAACCTTCCCGAATCGAATCGGAGTCGGATCGCCGTGCCTGGCTGGCTCCCGCTGGCCCTGGCCAGGGAAACGAACCGAGCCGAGTCGAGCCGAAATCGCGGCCCCGGCTAGCGAATCGAATCGCATCGCATCGGATCGTGGGCGGCCCTGCCTGGGTCGAAAGCCAGAGAGCGCCCTCTACGTCTCGCGATGCCAGCCGTTGCCTCTGCCCTGGCCGACCCCCCCTCAGTAACATCAAGATTCGTGTCGGCCCCGTCTGGGAACGCGTAGGGCTGGCAGAGGACGCCCGCACAGCAGGTATCTACCCCGATCTGCTGTGGCAGAGCGTGCTCCAAACTATGGATATTCCGAGACCTGCGTCGGACAGCTACGGATAGCTAAACGCAACTTGGGGGTTGCTGATCATAGTATCAGGCGTTTGCTTTATCCTCACTCGTCCCTCCACCTCTTGCTCCTCTCTCCTCCTCCTCCTCCTCCTCCTCCTCCTCCTCCTCCTCCTCCTCCTCCTTATCCTCCTCCTCCTCCTCCTCCTCCTCCTCCTCCTCTCTCCTCCTCCTCCTCTCCTCCTCCTCCTCCTCCTCCTCCTCCTCCTCCTCCCTCCTCCTCCTCCTCCTCCTGCTCCTGCTCCTCCTCGTCCTTTTCTTCCTCCTCCTCCCCCTCCTCCTCCTCCTCCTCCTCCTCCCTCCTCCTCCTCCTCCTCCCCCTCCTCCTCCTCCTCCTCCTCCCTCCTCCTCCTCCTCCTCCTCCTCCTCCTCCTCCTCCTCCTCCTGCTCCTGCTCCTGCTCCTGCTCCTGCTTCTTCTCCTCCTTTTCCTCCTCCTCCTCCTCCTCCTCCTCCTCCTCCTCCCCCTCCTCCCTCCTCCTCCTCCTCCTCCTCCTCCTCCTCCTCCTCCTCCTACTCCTCCGCCTCCTCCGCCTCCGCCTCCGCCTCCGCCTCCTCCTCCTCCTCCTTCTCCTCCTCCTCCTCCTCCTCCTCCTCCTCCTCCTCCTCCTCCTCCTCCTCCTCCTCCTCCTCCTCTCCCTCCCGCTCCGCTCCTATCGCCCTCGCCCTCCTCATTGCATTGTCGAAGGTGTGCTTCACACAAGGATGTAGCAACGGCAGGAAAACGAAAGAAGGGAAGCGGGGGCGAGGCAGGCAGGGCCAGGCCGAAACGACCTGGTTGATTACACTGGTGCTATCGACTCGTGCTCCGGGAGGGGTGTGGGCGCCCCTGGGGCTCGAGGGGGGAAGCGGCCTCGTCGTCGTCGTCGCCGTCGCCAACGTCCTGCCCTTGCTCTTCCTTGTGCTCCTGCTCTTGACGTCTTATTCCTCCTCATTGCGTTGCAAAGTGCCTCACTGCCCCATAAAGCGCGCACCGCATCGCTGAGGCGCGCTGGGGTTGAGCGGAATGGAGCATTCGAGATACACGCCGGCCACTTCGAACTCAACCTGTTCAACAGCGCACCGCATCCCGTTCCCTGGAGGATCGGCTCGCGAACGAGAATCTCAAGCTGGGTGTCCACAGCACTCCAGGAGACTGGAAATACACGCGGTTGGAAGCACATTAGGAGCACGCGGAGGCCAGTTGCTGAATATACGCGCGCGGATGCCTGGGGTACTTGGCCGCGCGCGGGCCGATCTCTGAGGAAGACGTGCGGCCACATATGTGTACCCAGCTCTCGCCCAGGCTGGCCACGTCATGTGCGCACACGGCTTCGTGGTACGAAGAGCACGGAACACATGCCCCGTTCTGTTGAGGTCCGTTGTCCCAACGAGGCGGGAGCGCGATGACGACGCCGACGGGGCGAAGGATGAAAGGATGGTGAGGAGGGATGAGAGAGGAACGAGGAGGAGGAAGGGGAGGAGGACAAGAAGGAACGGAGGAAGGAGGAGAGGAAGAGGAGGAGGAGGAGGAGGACGAGGAGGAGGACGAGGAGGAGGAGGAAGAGGAAGAGGAGGAGAAACGAGGAGGAGGAAGAGGAGGAGGAGGAGGAGGAGGACAAGACGGAGAAGAATGGAGAGGCGCTCTGCCGTACACAAATCCTTGCAGGTGTGCGCGATCTGCCGTAGACGATCCCTATGAACATCTGCGATCCCCACTTTATCTGGCTATTCATAGGCCTTCACAAATGGTGGCACTGGTGCGAAACGCGACGTGACCGAGGCTAAATAACGTGACGCCCATCATCACCCGGCTATGAAAAAAACGCTCTCCTGGGAGCGTCTTTCTCTCGCCGTGGGAAAAACGGGGATCATCAAGGAACCGGGTTCCTGAGGTTTCTGCTCGTTTTCTGGCCCACGGGGCCATCCCTGGGCTCCGGGGTCGTCCGAAACCGGCTCGGAATGAAGAGCTGAGCCCAGGAAAAGCCCCATGGCCCGAAAAGGTGTCCCGAGGGAAACAAGTCCTAGGTCTTAGGGCGTTTCCCGGGACAAAAATCCCATCCTGACGGACGCTCGAAGGGCCCAGGGAAGGCCCAGAGGGCACGAAAACGGCGAGACATCTCAGGACCCCGTTTCCCTGAAGACCGCGTCTTCTACGTCTGCCGCCTTCCGCCGTCCTTCTGCTGGCTTCCGCTGGCGGAGTGGCCGGCTTGCGCCAAAAGCGAGGATGCGTCGAAAAAGGAACCTTTTTTGTAACGCCCGGGGTGCGGTAAGTCGTGCATGGATCGTGAAGGCGTGTCGACGCTCCTCGGCGCTGCTGCCAACTCGTTGGCCTCCGGAGGCCTCTGGGGACCTCTGGGGGGGGGGGTGCGCGCTGCAACCAATGGGGCCGAGGGGGCCGTGGGCCCAACGGGCCCACTGGCCCTCCCTCCCTCCCACCCACCCGTCAATGCAATCGCACGCGGCTCGCCCGAGATGCCTCGACGTGACGGGGTTGTCCCCCCCCTTCCCGGCTGCCTCGTCCAGGCCTGCGGGCACGGCCACTCGGTCTGCAGTCCTGCCTGGGTCACTACAGAGATGAGCCCCTGACCTTCCCCGACGCGTCTAGGCACTGATTGCGTCGGCAAGAGGTTCAAGGCCTCCGACAAAGTGCAAAAACCCTGCTTGAGGTCGCAGTGGATTCCTCGACACCTCGTCGGAGCGTAGATCCTCCACCGCAGTTTGCAGCAGCGATCGCGAGTGAGATCTCAATTCTGATTTTCACATTCAACACATTGCCCCGCCAACGCAGTACAATGGAAGGCCACCCTCAAACAGAATTCAATGAAGCATCGCTCATGGCTCGAAACCTACACGCTTTTTGGCTACCCATGGGCACGTACCTTCCTCCAAGGCACCTCTCTTTCCAAAGACGGACGGCCACGACTGGGTGAAGACGAACCCAAAGATGACGCAAGACACGACCCCACACAGAGACTGCCGTGCACGGCCGCCTGACGACCCGGCGACTCCTGACGGGCATCCGGCTCTGGCACCAACGGACTTCCAAGTCGCCCTCCAAAAATACCCTCCGAGGCCCAACAACTCGCACCATGAGCATAAGTGGTTCCGGGCTCCAGTCGTTCATCAGAAGGGTCCGCCTTGCCCTAGGGTTAGGTCGGGCCTGTCCTCCTACAGGGGGATCTTGGGCGAACAAAAACTATAGACTCTGAGCAATACCCCGACACAATCAAATCATACTAAAACAAAACATCGTCCCCTGATCGCATTTCAAAAAATATATTTGAGTATTCCTCCTGTAGATGGACAGGCCCGATTTAAGCCTTGCCCTAGGGGGGGAGTTGGAAACTCTCCGGCCCTCGACCCCTCCAGCAGGATGCAGACCCTGGCGCCGCCAGCAAGTTGCGCGTCCGTGTTGCGTTTGGTTTCAAATGCCTGCGGCGACGGGGCAAGCTGGACCAACATGGCCTCTGGCACGTTACACGCCAGTCAGAAGAAGTAGGTAGAAACATGAAGTAGGAAGGCGGATATAGTGGATTGGGTCCAGGTCCTCCCAGAAAATAACAAAACACAGCAAAAGCATGCCGATTCTTGAAGTAGGACGGCGCTCGAAGTAGATTGGGCTCTGGGAGTCCAAAAAGACCTACTTTCAACGACCAGCGTGTACATACACTGACATGCCTTTGGTCGTCGGCTGATGCTTGCCTCCTCGCAATGTTGGTATCCCCGAGGCCCTGGAATCCCGAAGATCGTTAGAAAATGGCCCACAAGGGCCTTCGGGCACTTCCAAGGGAAGCCCAAAGTGGCCGCACCCCGAGAGAGCCCCAGGAGGGCTTCAGTAGGGCTCCAGGAGACCCTCACCGGCGACACGGAGGCTCCCAGAGAGGACCCCATAAGACCCCAACCAGGCGCCAAAACAGATCCCGGCAGGCACGCAAAAGGAGCACCACAGGCGGCTCACAGATGCCCCCCGGACGCCTCCCCGTCGAGCGGCCCCACGAGCCATATGTCCCACGGTGGCGCAACAGGTGCAAGCTCGAGCAGCCCCCGAGGGGCCCCGGGCCGCCCTCCTCCCGCGACGCCCAGCGAGAAGCCCCAAGCCGCCGCAAGGTGCGAGCGCAGCGTGCGGCGGTGCGGCGCCGCAGCACTGCCCGGGCTGCTCCCGCGCGCCCGGCGGCGGGACCTGCGCAAGACGGCGCGGCTGGCTCGCAGCGCGCGGCCTGCGACGGAGCTGCCCCTGCGGCGCGCCGCGGGCCGCCCCGCCCTCACGCCTGCGCGGGGATGATCGGCGAGAAGACCAGCCGCGTCTTGTAGGCGGCCAGGGCCACGCCGGCGCTCTGCCCGTCGGAGCGCCGCGGGGGCGGCAGCACCGAGGCGGTCTGGATGGCCTGGATGACAAAAGGGCGCGTGCCGTCCACGGCGCCCATGCCGATCTTGAAGAGGCCCGTGGGGGTCTGGTCCGGCGGCACCGTGCGGTAGACGGTGTCCACGCGCACGAGGGCGGAGCCCAGCATGCCCACGGGCGCGACCACGGCGTCGGCCCGGAAGAACTCCTTGGCCCGGTACCTCGTATACACGGAGAGAGAGCGCGGGTCCATGGAGGGAGCGCGGGTCCTGGACCCCCGGGCCTTCCCCCTGGACCAGCTCTACTTCCTGAGCCGCTCTCGAACGGCCCCGGGGCCCGTGGAGGGCCCAGGGAGCCCAGAGGCAGAGGAGAAGACTGATGGGGCAGGCGGTGGCAGCGCCAACCCTCCGACGCTTCTGACGCTTCTGACGCTTCCGCCGCTCCTGGCGCTACAGGCTCCAAGAGCTTCGCGACGCTTCTGACGCTTCTGACGCTTCTGACGCTCCTGGCGCTCCTGACGCAACGGGTCCCGGGAGCTTCGACGCTCCTGACGCTCCTGCCGCTCCTGACACTCCTGACGCTCTTGAGCTTCGGACACTTCAGGAGCTTCAGAAGCTTCAGAAGCTTCAGAAGCTTCAGAAGCTTCAGAAGCTTCAGAAGCTTCAGGAGCTTCGGAAGCTTCGGGTACTTCAGGAGCTTCAGGAGCATCGGAAGCTTCGAGAGCTTCAGGAGCGTCAGGAGCGTCAGGAGCATCAGGAGCGCCAGGAGCGCCGGGAGCGCCAGGAGCGCCGGGAGCGCCAGGAGCGCCGCGAGCGCCAGGAGCGTCGGGATAGCCAGGAGCGTCAGGAGCGTCAAGAGCATCGGGAGCGTCTGGAGCGTCGGGAGCGTCGGGAACGCCGGGAGCGCCCGGAGCGTCGGTAGCGTCACCAGCAGCGTCAGGAGCGTCAGGAGCGTCGGGAGCGTCGGGAGTGTCAGGGGCGTCAGGAGCGTTAAGAGCGCTGGGAGCGTCGGGAGCGGCAGGAGCGTCGGTAGCGTCGGGAGCGGGAGCTTTCATGGTGGAGGGCCTATGGGGGCCGCCCGGGGCGGGAGCGAGGGCAGCCTCCCTGCACGGCAGCTTTCGCATGGTGTGCTCTCTGGGGGGCTTCCCGGGGCGGAGGCAGCCCCCCCCCGGCGGAAATTGTCGCATGGCGTAGAGCCGGGGCTGCAATTGTCCCATGCGGAAGCTCCCTCCGGGAAGGCTGCCCGAGCCTGCGAAAAGTCCCGTCTAGAGAGGCTGCCCAGGCTCCTGCCCCGGGGAACCCCCAGAAGCCATGCGGAAACTCCCGCTCTCGACGCTCTCGACGCTCCCGGCCCTCCCGGCACTCCCAGCGCTCCCGACGCTCCTGACGCTACTCAACGCTCACGGCGCTCCTGACGCTCCCGACGCTCCCAACACTTCCCAACACTTCCCGACGCTCCCGACGCTCCCGACGCTCCCGACGCTCCCGACGCTCCGACGCTCCCGACGCTCCCGACGCTCCCGACGCTCCCGACGCTCCTGACGCTCCTGACGCTCCTGACGCTCCCGACGCCACCGACGCTCCCGGCGCGCCTGACGCCTCTGACGCTGCTGACACTGCGGAGTTTCAGATGCTTCGGAAGCTCCGGAGGCTTGGTGGCACCCAGTGCCCCATCTATCGAGGAACACCTCAGGACCAGTTTTAGGGGAACGAAACATGGCATAAACATAACAACTCGGAGGTCCGCGCGGAGTTCTCGGATCGGCGCTGGACCCCCCTCCCTGGCGCGCGGAGCGCTCCAGGGGCGGCGCCAGAGGCGCCGCCGGGGGGCCCCAGCGCCGATCCGAGAAATCCGCGCGGACCTCCGAGTTGTTATATTTATGCCACTTTTTTGTTCCCCTAAAACTAGTCCTCAGGACCAGTTCTGCGGGACGGGAAAATGACTACAGCCACTGCTTCTTGTTTGCGCCGCCTTCCAGCCGTCCGAAAAAGAAGCAGTGGTTGTGGCCATTTCCCTGGTGCCAAGCTCAACGAAAATGACCACAACCACTGCTTTGTTGCTGCGGCCTGGAAGGCGGCATCAAAAGAAAAGCAGTGGCTGTGGTCGGTTTCACGCCCCGTAAGTTTGCCTCCTCTGGGCCGGTTTGCCTCCTGGCGAGCACCTCTCCTCCCTCGACAGGTCCTGCTCGCCGACGGCGGCGCCGTCGGGCCGCACCCGCCACTGCCGGCCGCCCGGCGACAGCACGGTCCAGGCCGAAGGCAGGCCCTCGGCAGGGCCCGCCTCCCGGTCGAAGGTCACCCTCGCCTGGGTCGGGAGGCAACTGCTGGGAGGTTTTCGTCGGAAAGATGGAGGAGGATGTAAGCCCCATTTGGGAGCTGGGAGCTGTTACGCCTGAGTGGGCCTCGGATCGGGTTAAGCCGGATTAAGCGGGATTGAGCGGGGTTTAGCCAGATTGAGCGGGATTTCGCTGGATTAAGCCGGATTTCGGACCAGGGCGAAAACAGAATTTGACCTCCCAGGAATTGCATCCGAACCTGGGGACCCGCGAGGGCGCGCGCGACCGCCCAGACGCCGGACGGGGCGTCGCTCGCGATCTCGATGGTGCCGACCGTGCCGGTGGCGGAGGGGGCGCGGCTCCACCTGCGCTGCTCGCGCCTCTGGGCGAAGAGAAAGCTGACTACCTACCAGACCACCCCAACCCAACCCGAAGACCCGAATTTCGGGTTGGGGGTGTGTGGGCCCCATATGTGTTTTTTCCATGTTCCCGGACCCCCCTCCCCACTGGAGATGGAGGGCAAATTGAGGCCTTCGGCTTGGGTTTAGGGTGGCTTGGTGGGAGGTGACGAGCGGCGGCAGAGAAAACAAAAAAAACACGAGGCGTCGGGCGAGGCTGGACCTAAGCACGCCGTGGTGCTGCACTTTGCGGCCGTGCTCTGCTGCTCGCTCGGGGGGAGGGATGCGGAGGGCAACGGGCAGAGCACACCGAAGAGCAGAACGAAACAACAACAAACAACGAAGCACAACGAACAAATAACGAAAAAAGAGCGCAGAGCAGAACGAACAACAACAACAAAAAACGAAGCGCACGACGTTGAGGTCCAGCCCTGGCGTTGGGCATCCCCGCGCGGAGCTCCCGAGGCGGCGCTGGGCC
>CAUYUJ010011148.1:269451-271951 GCA_963575745.1 Prorocentrum cordatum
TCATCGCCATCATGGTCGAAGTCCTCGTCGTCCATCAAGGAACTGTTGTGGGCCGTCATGGGGGGTTTGGGGCTTGACTGGGCTTCATAGGGGTGTGTCGGGGCCCCGCGGGAGCTGCTTTGGGGGACTCGCGGTGCCCTCTGGGGCAGTCGTGGGCTCCTGTCGGGTTGTATCGGGGCCTATGCCGGGACAAACCATCAGCTCGCGGAAGCCCGTGAAGAACTGGGACTCGCCCTTCCCCTTTCCCCTTGCCTGTTCTGCCGCGGCTGCTGAGGTCGCGCTCGAGCTGGCCGAGGGCGTGGCCCACCGACTCGGCCCGCCGACACACGTCCTCGATCGCCGCGATGTCCGGGGCGCCCAGACCGACGAAGCACCCGGCGAGTTCGACGCCCCCATATGGCCGCCTCGCGCAGGCCTGCGAGCCGGCGCCCCACAGCGGTCTTGGAGGCGCGACGGAGGCCCGTCGGACCGCCCTGACCACAGTCGACGCAGCGGCGGCGCCAAGAGAGCGCCCTCGGGCCAGGGGCCACCCCCTTCAACATTCCTCCGAACTCTATGTGTTTTTTATATATATATATATATATATGATATTTAGAATAATTATACAATAAACCACGCAGAATGTTTAGAGAGAAAGATGAGGCAGGCACCGCCGTCTCCGAGAGCAGCGCCATCACGCCACGCCAAGGACGCTGCGCCCGTGGCCCGGCGGCGTGGAGAAGGCGAGGCCCGGGATGCGTACGTCGCCCGCGGCAGACAGGGCCACGTGCTTCGGGGCCCCCGCCGCGGGCCGGCGCCACCGATCACCGCGTCGCCACCGCCCAAGGCGCTGGCCTGCCCCCCCGCTGATGGGCATGCTTTCCACCACCACCACCACCACCATAAGTTGGAGGGGGAAAGGAGTCCTCTCCTCCTCCTCCTCCTCCTACTCCTCCTCCTCCTCGCCCTCCTCCTCATTCCCCCTTCCAACTTATGGTGGTGGTGGTGGAAACGGGTTCATCATCCACCCCTCCGCAGTCGCCGAAGGTCTCGCAGTGCGCCCAGTTGCCCCAGTCTGAGGGCCAGCCACAGCAGCTGGTGCATCCACGAGAACGCTGAGATGAAGCCATCCTACTCCAGCAGCCAGCACTCGACCGGTAGCGCTCTCCACCTCGTTCTATTTGTCACGAGCAGCCTGCTCAGCCACACCTCGGATATTTGCCGTCGTGACGTCCACATCCCGACGAAATCGATGGCACTAACCACGATCCGGGGGTGGTGGCGTCGCTGTCAAGTGAAATGCATTGCCAGCGCATCTGGAGAGTCGTCCGAGCAGCCCTCGCAGCAAAGGTCCCCGTCTGGGAAGAGAGCCGCGGGCTCCAGCAACCTACTCAGAACCGCTGTCGACAACGGCGCCGCCCCAAGACGCCGCCCTCGATGCCGCAGCGGCGCCCCCAGGCACAGGACCCTCTGACGCCGCAACGGCACAACGAGATCTTGTACCTGCGAGCGGCTGGGACGTCGGGCAAACCCTGGCCGGGTTGGAACCCAGCGCCAGCCGCAGCAGCCATTGGCCATCGCCACTCACGAGCCACAAACCGACGAGAAACTCGACGATGGTGAGGAGAGCAGCCCGACCGACGCCCCACGCGCCTGACGACGTCGGGGAGGGCATCTTCGGCGTCGGCGGGTCCTGGGCGCCGAGGGCGCCCGCGCGCAGGGCGCGTCGGGCACGCAGGGCAGGCAGGAGGTGGCGGCGCTGGCAGCGCCGGTGCCGTTGCCAGGCAGACAGGGCGGTCAGAAAGATCACTGCCGAGACTTTTGCTGTGCCCATCAGACTTAGGGACCACATCCCAGAGATAATTTCGAGCACCGGGAAAAGTGTCGAAAAAGTGTCGAAAGAGGGTGGAAACAGTGTCGGACGAGAGTCTCCCAGGGCCCGGCACGTGGAAACCCTCGAGTGTCGGTACTTGTTTGGTGCTCGCGGAATGCTGTCTGGTGGTCCAGGCTGAAGTAGGTTGGAGCAACCTAAGCCGAGATGAAGGTCGAGGTGGACGCAGCGGGAGAACCTGCGGGAGAAAACTTAGGGCCGCCTCTGACGAGTAGGCCACCCGGATGGGACATCCGAGCAAAATGCCGTTACATGGCAAGAGGTACCCATTGCAAGGATGGCAGAGGCAGCTGGTAGACTTCATAGCGAGTTCTCGGCAACCGACGCAGGTATTGTTGCAGACAGCCCAACTGCGGTGTTCGATGCGGCATATATTGGAATGGTGGGATGTGTGACGATGGTTGTTTGGGACGCGCTGCTAAGACGGCGCGTCAGGGCCAGGTTGTCCTGGATGTGAGCAGCGATAAGGTTGCGCGCATAGCCCACAGAAGTGCGAGCACTGCGCGCCGGTCGGCGGCAGAAGACGTACGCAGCAATTCCCTAAGCCACTTGTTCGTCGTGATGTGCTTGTCGGCTTCTTGCACGGAGGATCGTTAGCATGTGTAATGTTTGTTGCTTGTGCGTGGCAAA
>CAUYUJ010011148.1:276951-364451 GCA_963575745.1 Prorocentrum cordatum
CAAAGAATTTGAGACGTGGCGGGGAGGGAGTCCATTTGCAGCGGGGCCGCGGGCCCGACATCGGAACCGCTGTGAACGGGTCCCCAGGCAACGATACTCGTAATTCAGAGGCTCGTTGGGATGGCGCCGACTCTTCTCCTCCTTTTCGGTCTCCTCGCCGGACTGGCGGCGACAATTGTGTTCCCAGAAGGCAATCTGGAAACATGATGGTGCGGGCCGTGTTGGGGCCCTGGTGGAGGGTTCCAACATACCACAACTGAAGCTGGAAAATCGGCAGGACGGCCCAATGGAATCATTCGAAAAACCTTGGGATGGGAATGGAGGCGATTGAGCTTAGAACTGACATGAAAGTGTGAAGTGACAAAGCAAAGACGGCTGGATCTGGGAAGGCCACGGCGAGGAGGGTGAGAAAGACCGCGAGGCTTACGACAGCGACCAGAATGGCCATGGGCCCATCCCGCCGCCGTCCTGGACTGTGGGTCGAAAGCCTGTGGGATGTTCGTTGGGAAGGCGACAGAGGCCGCGCGGGGGCCTCTTGGTGGGACGTTTCTATGCATCTTCTCGTTGACCATCCTGGGCCGTTTTGGGCGCCCCTGGGGCCGCTTTGGAGCCTGCGTGGGTCCCTGTATGCCATTTTCCTTTCCGCCTCCTCCTCCTCCTCCTCTTTTTCCTCCTCCTCCTCCTCCTCCTCCTCCTCCTCCTCCTCCTCCTCCCCCTCCCCCTCTCCCTCCTCCTCCTCCTCCTCCGCCTCCTCCTCCTCCTGTGTCTCCTCTCCTACTCCTCCTCCTCCTCCCTCCTCCGCCTCCTCCTCCTCTCCTCCTCCACCTCCTCCGCCTCCTCCGCCTCATCCATCCTCCCCCTCCTCCTCCTCCTCCTCCTCCTACTACTACTGCACCTCCTCCTCCTGCTCCTCCTCCTCCCTCTCTCCTCCTCTCCTCATCTCCTCCTCTCTTCCTCCTCATGCTCCTCCTTCTCCTCCTCCTCCTCCTCCTCCTTCCTCCTCTTCCTTCTCCTCCTCCTCCTCCTCCTCCTCCTCGTCGCCGTCGTCCTCCTCCTCCTCTTCTGTCTGGGGCCTGGAGCGCCCACGGAAGCTTTCATGGGGCCGTCCTGGCGCAGCCTGGAAGCCTTCGGAGACCGTTCAGGCAGCATCTTCGGCGCTCTCGGGGCGTGCTAGACCCAGTCTAGCAGACTATCGTACCGATGTGTGTGCCCTCTGTGCGACCACGAGGCCACTTGCGGCACCACGAGAGCGCCCCTGGAGCCCCCGCCCACCCATGTGTACCCGTGGTCCTGATCCTGGGCCCGCCCGAGGCCTACCCCGATATATACATATATATATATATATATATATAAAAGATATGTATATATACACATCTATACATATATGTGTGTGTATATATTAGAACCACGCGCGCGCTTCGCGCACGCTTAGGTTCTAGGGCAGTCCAAGCCAAACTCGCAGAATCGGATGAGGATGGACATCATCCCGCAGGGATCACCACGCGGGAGCGCACCTCCTGCCACTGCTGGACGCTTCGGGGGTCACTGGAATAAGCAGGCCTTTGAGAGGCCATGCTGCTCCAGGCAGATCCGCCGAGCGGCTGCCCGAAATTAAACTCATGGGGAGGCTTCGGAGCGTCTTCAGCGGTCTTAGAGACCTTCTGGGTGCGAGGCGGAAATTCATCCATATCCACCGCCTGGGAACTGACGTCCTGGTGCCCCAGCGGGCGGTGGATATGGATATATTTCGGCCCCTGGGGGCCCGAATATGTCTATATCTACCGCCTGCCAAGGCTCCGAAAACTGACCCTCCAGGCGGTGGTCATGTATAAATTCCGGCCTCGGACTGGGCGCCTTGAGTCGGGCGTTGGCAGAACTGGGTTTAGTGGGACCTGGTTTACTGATGTGTACTGGGGGACGCCCTCCCCGCCCCGTCTCACTAAGTGGAACTGCCGTCACCCGAAAAAACACAAGCTACGGCAGACCTGGTTTAGTGATTCTGTCCAATTCAGGGGCTCCGGGGCCCTACCACTAACCGGGTCCCCTCACCTGGGGTCCTGGCTCTACCCGATCGGGGGCCCCTCGACCTATCTCGGAGGTGCTGAACCTGAGCTGGCATTTCGAGGTCTCCTCCCCACGATGGCGCCCGAAGAATTCCAACAGGGCTGCACGAGGTCCGTGAGAAGCTACGACGGCACACCCGAGGCCCCCAAGAGGCGCGAAAGAGAGCCCACAGAGGCCCACATGAGGCCCCGAGGGCCCAAAACTGTTTCCAAGAGACCTCCAAGAGGCACTCCAAGAAACCCCTCTGAGTTTCCAAGAAGCCTCTGAACCACAACCCAGGCGCGGTCGCGGGGAGAAGTACGAGAAAGCAGAAAATCAGTCATTGTCCCCATTGGTGCTGTTGGCCTGTCGCGGGCTTCCCCGGAGCTCTTGGGAGCCTCTTGGAAGCCTCTTGGGGCAATCTTGGAAGTCTTGGGGCCTTCCAAAGCCGTCGAGGGGCCAACTTATACAGCCTTGCAGCACTCTTGGGCTGTCTCAGGGCGTCCTGGGCCGTCTTCAGGCCCTCTGGGAGCCCTCTGGACGCCTGCGAGGATGGTACTGGGGATTTGCCGCCGATGGTAGCGAAGTCAGCGGAGCCTCGGAGGAAGCGGCCGGTATGAGCGCGTTTCTTTGCTTTCGGCGATGACAAGCGTCATGGGGGGGGGGGAGCGGGGGGGGGGTTGCCGTAACGCTCCCCCCCGCCGAGTGGCTCCAGCACCACAGCCGCGCCCGCGCGCACGACGACGATGAGCGACGAGCGACGAGCAACGAGCGACGAGCGACGACGACGACGATGACGACGATGAGCGACGACGACGACGACGACAACACGACGACGATGACGACGACGACGAGGGAGAGGACGATGACGACGCGGGGGGGTAGGAAAAATGATAGCGCTTCCGCGTGCACTATGTACAGTCCCTAGGGGCACGAACCACGACCAGGGGCTACGAGCCACGACCAGGAGGAGGGGGAGGAGGAGGAAGAAGAGGAGGAGAGGGAGGAGGAAAAGGAGGAGGAAGAGCCTTCACCGAGAACACAAAATCACAATCTCGGATCCCTACGCGGATCCCAGTGCGGGTCCCTATGCGAATCCCTATGCCGTACCCTAGGTGGATTCCTATGCGGATCCCTGCGCGGATGCCTCTGCGGATGCTTATGTGGATCCCGATGCTGTTCCCGATGCGGATGCCTACGAGGATGCCCATGAGCATTGCCATGCGAATCCCAATGCGAATCCAGGTGCGGATCCTTACGCAGATCCCTCTGCGGATTCCCATGCGGATGCGGATGCGCGTTCTATGCGGATCCCCATAAAATTCCCAATACGGACTAGACTCCAATGCGGATTCCTATGCGGACACCTATGCGGATCCCGATGCGCACGGCGGCAGTGCCCGGAGTGCACTGGGGGGGAGCGTTACGTCATGGGGGGGGGGACGGGGGCCATGACGCCCGTCATGCCCCTATACAATAAAGAAACACGCTATGTGTATGTACGTAGCATGTATGTTCGTATGTGCGTATGTATGTTGGTATGTATACTGTTTGCTTGTAGGTTTGCAAATATAAGTATGTATGTATGTATGTATGTATGTATGTATGTATGTATGTATGTATGTATGTCTGCCTGTCTGCTGGCTGTTTGTCTGTTTGATTGTCTGCATGTATGCATGCATGTGTATATGTATTTGCGAGTGCATGTATGTATGTATGCACGCATGCATGTATGCATGTATGTGTTAACATGTATGTATGTGTCAATAGCTGCTCATACATGTATACACGTATGTGTGTATCGCAAAGGTATATACATACATATATGTATGTATGTGTGTATGTATGTATGTATGTATGTATGTATGTATGTATGTATGTATGTATGTATGCATGTGTGTATGTATGTATGTATGTATGTATGTATGTATGTATGTATGCATGTGTGTATGTATGTATGTATGTATGTATGTATGTATGTACGTACGTATGTATGTATGTATGTATGTATGTATGTATGTATGTATGTATGTATGTATGTATGTATGCATGTAAATATGTATGTATGTATGTATGTATGTATGTATGTATGTATGTATGTATGTATGTATGTATGTATGTATGCATGTATGTATGTATGTATGTATGTATGTATGTATGTATGTATGTATAGATCGCCAAAGGTCGGCGATTGACTCTCGATAGCGGAACTGCATGTTCCTGGGCGGGGCGGGCTACATGGGCGATTGGGGGTCCTTGCGTTCCCCCTGGGGCGCATTCCCCCCGAGACCTTGCCCCTGGACCTGGGGCGTGTCGCCGCTCACGGCCCCCGCCAGCTGCTCCATCGACACCGTTTTGGAACTCCGCTCCTCCGGGGGGGGGGGGGCGCAGAGGATGCCGATACGCACCGTACGCTGCTTAGCGACTTCTCTCGGGAGGCGGCTTCTGATTGGGGTTCCGAGGCGGAACTGGCCCTGCGGCGCTGATGGGCCCCCCTGGTCGCGCTGGAAAATGCAAGTCCGCGCTGGGCCCCGGAACTTTCTGCTTAGGATTGGTTCTTCGCGAAATGAGAGGGCGTCCGCGTCGGAACGTCTGTCCACGCCTCACAGAGCCGCTCAGGCCAGGTCCCTGGGCCCCTGCCAGGGCTCCATCCTGGCCAGTTCCTCGATCGCCGCGCGCGGCCGTCGCGGCGAGAGCCCTCGGGAACGCATGGGGTCGCCGAAAAAAAAATCCATCGACGTCGTCGTCGTCGTCGTCGTGGTCGTCGTCGTCGTCGTCGATGTCTATCTCCAGTCGCCCTTCGACTGAGGCGGCGCCCGCGCATCCCTCCGCCCACGGCGGGGCGCCGTGGCGACGAGGGCCCCTGCGGAAGAGGCCCGAGGAGGCGAGAGCGCAGGGGGGACATGCCAATCGGTTGGAGGAGGTGGGTAAGAGCATGGGATTCCACCAGCCCTGTAGGTCGTGGCTTGTTTGGGGCGCCCCTCCCTTATCCCCTGCCCCTGGACCTGGACGGGGCGTTTCGCGAGGTGCCAGAGCGTCCACAAAAGGCCTCGGCTAGAACGCCAGAAATGATTGCGGGTGGATTGAGCAGGGACCGACAGTCCTGGCATTCCTATAGGCCTACCACGACATGTTCTTAGAACCCCAAAAATGCTCTAAGAACAAAACAATGTTCTTCGAACAGAACCCGACGGGCTAAAACAAGACAGTCCCAGCCAGAAATGTTCTAAGAACAGCTCGTGGAAACCACAGAAGGTTCTTAGAACATTCTCTGGTAGGCCTAGTAGGCGAGCTAGGACGCTTCGCCAGTGCTTGAGTGGAGAGGAAGGACTTGCGGTCAGGACCGGCTTCGAACGCCTCCTTCATCAACGGGCCTGCCAGGCACGTGGCCCAGGCGTCGGCACGGTGCCGCCTCCGCCCAGGTTCGGCCGAGCGCTCTTGCGCCTCTTCGGCGCCTCGTTCGCCGAGGACGGCCACGCTGTCATCGGGGAGCTAACCGAAAACGCTCCAGCACCTCCGCCTCCTCTTCCTCCTCCTCCTCCTCTTCCCCCCCTCCTCCTCCTCCTGCTCCTCCTCCTCCTCACCGCCTCCTCCTCCTCCTCGTCTTCTTCCTCATCCGCCGGCTTCCTCTCCTCCTTCCTCCTCCCTTCTCCCTCCTCCCTCCTCCCCCCCTCCTCCTACTCTTCCTCCTCCTGGTCCTCCTCCGGTTTATCCTCTATCCTCCGCCTCTGGAAGTATGACGGCTTCCCAGCCAGGGCATCATTTCTGAATGGCTGGTGGGGTTACGCGAATCGTCTAGGAACTGAAGGCGTTGGAACTAGATTGGATCCCCACCCGCCCCTTGAAGACGGAGGTCGGGAGAATACCACCCCATCATTGAAATCGCCTGGAGTCGCTGGGATATAGGGCTCAAGAAACCCACCCGCCCCTTGGGCAGAGGTAGTCAAACGAGTTCGTTCCTCTTCCAAAAGCGTATTCCTTTCTGGGAGGTGTACCTCGCCCCCCCTGAGGTTGTTTTGGGGAGGCGCGATCGGTCAGAGCGCCCAAGATTGCCCGAGATGGCTGCAAGAGAGACTCCGATGCTCCAAGATGGCCTCCAAGACGGCTCAAGATAGCCGACGCTGGTTCAAGATAGCTTGCGACATACCTCCAAGAGGCCCGACAACGGCCACAAGACCGCTCCCAGCGCCCTCGGACCCCCCTCAGGACCCCCAAAGAGGCCAAAGAGCCTTCAAACACCTGCGGACAATCAGTAATTTGTGCCACCTCACCGTTTCGCTCAGAATGCGCCTTTGAAGCCCAAAGATGGCCCCAGATGGTTAGCCCAGGAGGGGCCCAAGAGGGCCCCAAGAGGCCGCCCTGACGGCCCCAAGAGCGCCGAAGATCGGTCCAAGAGCGCCCCGAGAACGCCCCAAGAGGCAGCCTTGATAGCCCCCCCCCCCGAGTTTGATCGATCGCCTCCAGGATGGCCCCAAGATGCCCTCCAGAGGGCCCCAAGAGAGCCCCAAGAGGGCCCCAAGAAGGCCGCACGACCACCCAAAAGAGCTCCTAGGGGACCAAAAGATCCAGAGTCCCAAGAGGGCGCCAAAAAGAGACATTGACGGCTCTGTCCTCGTCATCGTTATCCTCCTCCGTCTCCTCCTCGTCCTCGTCCTTGCCCTCATCGTTCTCCGTGTTCCTTTGCTCCTCTTCCTCGTGGTGGTGGTGGTGGTGGTGGTCGTCGTTTTCTTCTTCCTCCTCCTTCTCCTCCTCCTCCTCCTCCTCCTCCTCCTCCTCCTTCCCTCGCCCCCATGCGGGCCCTAGGGGTTGCCCGAAGAGGCCTTCCAATGCCACCCTTGCTCCCAGAAATCTCTCTGTTTACCATGGTTGCCCGCTTTGTTTCTCTATATGTGTCTATTCGTCCCTGTTCCCGTCAGCTGTCATTGGCTGAGTTTCTGAATGGGCTGGTGGGGATACCCGAAGCGTGAATCGTATACATATTTTCAACGACCGATTGGTAGGGCCTCGGAACCTTAACAAAGAATCTGGTGCGACCCCAATTAGGGGAAAGCTTCCCAAGTTGCCAGCAAGTGCGGCAATGCTTGGAATTGACTGGCATGGCGTGGCATTGTTTGTAAATGCTTGGCGTTGCTCGGCATTGCTTGACATTGCTTGGCATCGCTTGGCATTCCTTGGCGTTGCTTGGCGCTGCTGGCAAACCGTGGAGCCCAGGGAGCATAAAAAACCCGGGGAACCCGAGGAAGGACGGCCTTTTAAGAACAGCGAGGACACGAGACCAGACTTAAGTCGGGCGTGTCCCCCTACAGGGGGATTTCAAGGAAAAATGAAAAATATTCACAACATGCTCCCGAAAAGCAAAAAATGCTCACAAAATGCCCCCCAGACTATTTTTTACTATTGTTGAATATTTCCCCCGTAGACGAACAGGCCCGACTTACGACCAGACACGCAGCTGGAGAGCCTGGGGGACGCCGACCGGCACAGGCCGCGCCCCCAACCAGCTGCTCACGAGCACTCGGGCATGACTGGCTGGCGAAACGGACCAGAACAAAGAGCTGCCCCCGGGGGGAAGTGGTCGAGACCTCGGCCGCGGATTGAGGAATCGGCATCATTCAGGAGGGGGAAAAACACACAGACACAATTAATCGTCGATTCCCCAGAAAATATGGGAAAATATGGGAAGTGGGGGGGAAGACAGAAACCCAGAAAATATGGGAAAATATGGGGGATATTTTTATTTGTGTGTATTTATTTGTGTGTCCCAGTTCCCCTTCAATCATATAGGGTTAAGTCGGGCGTGTCCCCCGTACAGGGGCATTTTCGACGAAAAATAAAACAACAAAAATGCAAAAAAACAGTCCCCTGACTATTGTGTGATTATTTTTGAATATTCCTCCTGTAGAGGGACAGGCCCGACTTACGTATAGGCCGTCTGGGTCGGTACACCCGCAAGGCAAGGTCGTGCCGTGACGGCGACGGCGTTGGTTTTTGCGCGGGACCTGGACCCTGGAGAGAGATCGCAACCTTGAACGCCCGCGCGAGGGTCGTCGCCGCGCCGACGCGGCGCGAACCTGCCGCATGCCTCTCCCTGGCCTTCGATCGAGGCATCGGCGGGGCCGGTCTTCATCCGGAGTCGTTTTGTGGACAGTCCCGGGAGCCCAGTGCGGGCCCAGTGAGGGCTCCCCGAACGCCAAAGTCGACCCAAACCTCCCTCTGACACTCTGTCTCGACGAGAAGAGGCCTTGGTCTCTCCCCTGGTCGCTGGACAGTCCTCCAAAACAAATACGTCGTCGTCGTCGTTGTCGACCTCTTCCTACTCTCACTCTGAGGCCCATACATCCGACGATACGATTATTCTTCCTTCAATGCGCTGCCGCTGCCCCATGCAAATGCCCTGGCCCCTTCCCTGCGACCGGTTCGTGAAGGCCCCAAGGCCCGATAAATGTGCCCCAAAACCAAAATCAAGGAACAACGCCGGAACTGAAAACATACTGGTGGGAGATCTGGGTCATTGTCGTTGCCGCCGACGCCTCCGTCCGCGCTGGTTAAGAACAGCGCCAGGAACGGCAAATGTATGGTGAGATCTGGGTCGTCGCCGTCGTCGTCGACGCCTGCCTCCCCCCCCTCGATGAGAACGCCAGCACTGAAACCATACATTGCCGTCGTCGTCGCCGCCGCCGCCGCCGCCGTCGCCGTCATCCTCGACGCCTGCCCCCCCGATGAGAACGCCAGCGCTGAAACCATACATTGCCGGAGATCTGAGTCGTCGGCACCGCCGCCGCCGCCGCCGTCGTCGTCGTCGTCGACGCCTCTCTCCCCCGGTCCTCGATCGAGGCGGCGCCCGCGCCTCCCTCCGCCCACGCAGGCGGCCCGGCCGCGGCGGCGGCCGCCGCCGCCGCCCACGCCGCCCGGCGGCCGCCGCCCGGCGCGGCCCGCCGCCGCCCGCGCGCGGCCGCGGCCGCGCCAGTGCCGCCGGCGGCCGCGCCGAGCCACGCCAGGCGCTCGCGCGGCGCCGCGCCCCCGGCGCGCGAGCGGCGGCGTGGCCGCGCTCGGGCGCGCGCGGCGCGCGCGAGCCCTGCGGCCACGGCGGCGGCGCGGGCGGGCGCGCCGCGGCCGCCGCGGGCGGCCGCCCCATGGCGCCGCGCGCGGGCGGTGCCGGTGGCAGCCAACGCGCAGGTCGGGCGCAGCCGCGCCGAGGGGTCTGGGCCCACGTGGCCCCTGCGGCGGCCCTCGCGGCGCCCCCCGGCGCCGAGTCCGGGGCTCGTCGCCCGGCAACCGCGCCGAGAGGGCCCCAAGGCTCAGAAGCAGGCGTGCGGGAAAGAGGCCTGGGGAGGAGGGCGCAGGGGTCGGGGGTGGTGAGGGCAGAGCCGCAAACCCAGACCCCCGACGTCATGATTTTTTCAATACGTCGACCCCTGAGGTCTCGACTCATTCCCCTGGACCGGTTTTTCATCCAGAGCCGTGTTTTGACGGTCCCGAAGGCCCGCAGAGGCCGAAAATGGCGAAAACCTCCCGTCATAATTTTTCCCCAATCAGTGCTTGTACTGAAAAAGTCTTTGGTAGCAGGCTGGGTTCCAGATTTCCCTGTTCCGGGTTCCCCGGTTCCCGGTTATTTGTTCCAGGCCGAGTTCGGTGGGTTCTGGGTTCACGGGCTCCCGGCCTCAGCGAAAACCATCCACTGATTGGGGTTTTTCTTCGGTGTAATTTCACTACCCGAGGGGGTCTTGGGAAGGGATCATGACAAGGAGCAGGACGCGAAAGCGAAGGAGCCCCTCGCTCGCCGCCGACGCGCGGTCGGCACGGAGTCCCCGCCGCTCCCTCCTCGCGGCCACGGCGGTAAGGGGGCCCCAGATGCGCTCGCCCCACGAGAAAGCGCCGCGGGAGGAGGAGGAGGAGGAGGAGGAGGTGGAGGTGGAGGTGGAGGAGGGGGAGGAGGAGGAGTAGGAGGAGGAGGAGGAGGAGGAGGGGGAGGAGGAGGAGGAGGAGGAGGAGGGAGGAGGAGGAGGAGGAGGAGGAGGAGCAGGAAGGAGGAGCAGGAGGAGGAGGAGGAGGAGGAGGAGGAGGAGGAGGAGGAGGAGGAGGAGGAGGAGGAGGAGGAGGAGGAGAAGGAGGAGTATGAGCAGGACGAGCAGGAGAAGGAGCAGGAGGAAGGGCAGGGGGAGGCTCGGCGTAATCGACGCCACTCCTATGGGGCAGTGGGACATCCACGCTGCGCTGCGGGGGCTCGCCCTGCGGTGATGGGGGCGCGGGCGGGGTGTGGGGCGAGGTTCGGCGGAGGAGAAGGAGGAGATATAGAGGCGAAGCAGGAGGAGGACGACGACGAGCATGAGGAGAAAGAGGAGAGTATGGCAAAGCCATTCATGCCACACTTGGGCCCTCTCGGCGCGCTCGAGAAGCAGCAGGCTCAAGGAACATGGAGGAGGAGAAGGAGAAGAAAGAAGGAGGAGGAGGCATGATATAAAACGCCACAACATTTGTGAATGCCCCCGTTCGGCCCTCCGCTTCCGTTTCCTCTTCCGTTTCCTCCTCCTCCTCTTCCGCCTCTTCTTCCGCCGCTTCTTCCATATCATCATCCGCTTCCTGCCCCTCAACAACCCCATCCTCCTCATCAAGATCCTCATCCACCTCCTCTGCTTCCTCCTTTTCCTCGTCCTCTTCATCTTCCTCCTCCTCCTCCTCCGCCTCCGTCTCCGCCTCATCCTGCACCTCCTCTAACTCCTCCTCCCCCTCCCCTTTGTCCTCCTCCTCCTCCTCTTCCTCCCCCTCCTCCTCCTGCTCCTCATCATCAGCATCATCATTATCAGTTTAATCAGCATCACCATCAGCATCATCATCAGCAGCATCAGCACTATCAACATCGTCATGGTCATCAAATTCAGAATCCTCATCATCGTCATGATCATCAGCATCATCCTAATCCTCATCCTCATCCTCATCCTCATCCTCATCCTCATCATCATCATCCTCATCATCATCCTCATCTTCATCATCATCATCATCATCATCATCATCATCATCATCATCATCATCAGCATCAGCATCAGCATCAGCATCAGCATCAGCATCATCATCATCATCGTCATCATCATCATCATCATCATCATCATCATCATCATCATCATCATCATCATCATCATCATCATCATCATCATCATCCCCCTCATCCTCCTCCTCGTCCTCCTCCTCCTCTTCATCCTCTAGATGATGTTGTCGCTGCGAGGACGCATCACCCTCGCCCCCACAGCTGCCAAAAGATTCGCCAAGTAGGTCAGGAGCGATAGAGCTCCGCTCGGAAGAGCAGGAGCTCCGCTCCGCTCGAGCCCGCCGCGCGTGGCAGGAAGGAGACGCCCTGGCTCTTCGAGTGGAATGCCATTCGTTATGCTTCATGCGTGTCCGCGCTGGCATCGGCGATCATCCTGCGGGCCGGCGCCGGCAACTGCGTCGGGGCGCAGGAATGCCAGCCATGGGGGCGCTGTCTCCGCGCGCGGCGAGAACGGGCCGCACTCCGCGGAAAAAAAGCCCGCCGCGCCAGCTGATGGCGTCGGCCGCGCGGAATACCTCCCGCCATTGCGGAGCGGGCGCCGCGAGCGATGAGCCCGAGTGCGCGGGCCCCCCAAACCCCCGACGTCCTGATTTGTCCATTGCGTCTACCCCTGGAAGCCTCGACCCATTCCTTTGGACCAGTTTTTCATCCTGAGTCGATTTCCGACAGTCCCGAGGGCCGGCAAGGGCCCCCAGAGACCGAAAATAGTAAAAACGTCCCGCCCAGATTTTTCCATTGCCCGAGGGGGTCTGGGACAGCGGGGGCATCGCTGCATGTCATCGTGGTCGTTCGTTCGCGCGCGCGCGCGGCGGTTGTCCGTCGCGCCCCCCCTGGCCCGATCGCCCCCGGCTGTCAGTCGCCCCCGCCGCGAGACAGGCCGCCCCCAGCGGCGTCGCAGGGCGGAGTGGCCCCCTGGGCCTCGATCAACTTCAAGGAGCCCAAGGACGCACAAATACATCCACGCAAATAACAGGATTCCCCATATGTTCCAACATGTTCGGGGTTTTCGTCTTCCCCCCCACTTCCCATATTGTCCTATATTTTCCTGGGAGTCGACGATTAATTGTGTCTGTGTGTTTCCCCCTCCTGACAAGTCGCAACTCTCGTCGGCGGCCACGTTGGAGACGTTCCCCCGGAGGGGCGCGATCGCGAAAGGGGCTGTCTCGGAAGAAGGGTTGCGGCGCATGCCCGGCTTGATGCCCGCGAGGAGGTCGCGAAGCCGCTGGGCGATTGGACTGAGTCGCGACTGCAAACGAATCTGCTACCTCCGCGGCTTGGTCGACCGCCGCTCCGCGATCATCCGCGGTCGGGTTGCCCGCGAGCGCGTCGCTGCTTGCCGAGGGCGCGGTTCGTTTGACAAGTGCGTCGCGGCTGCCAGTGGAGGTGCTGCCCGGAACTCCGATGACCCTCGTTCCCCCTACATATTACCTCTACGGGGCTGAGGATGGCGTCGGACTGATTGCGGGCGCTGTCGTTGATGCGGCGATTGCGCTGCCTCTCGGCTTCCACGCGGGCGATCATCTGGTTGTCGTCCAGCTGCTGTATTTCCGTTCTGAGGGCGTCTGCGGCGCTCTTGAAATCGTGGCCGGCGCTGTAGATTTGAGCGCTGTCGCCCAGGGCGGATGCGCGGCAGCGTCGGGGCCCGCGGCCGCGGCGTCGGCACCTTGCGATGGGGGGGCGAGCGGCAAGCCGCATGGAAGGCGTGCTGGCCTCAGTGACCGCGCTCGCGCGCGCCCGTTCTACGTCTGGCAACCGGGAGGGCAAACTGGCGGGGGCGGGCAGTTCGGCGGCGGTGGGTCGCAGCGGGAGTAGCAATGGCTTGGGATAACGGTCAAGACTCGGTTCGCGGTCTCGGGTGTGCTGGCGGTGACCAGCGGGGGACGCGAGCGCGCCCCCTCCGCGCTACCTGCGCGGGGCGCAAGCAGGGCGCGACGTCGCTCACGGAAGTCCGCCAGGCGGAGCCTGGTAACTCCAACGCCGCCTCGTGGTCGCCATTGAGCCCGTCTGGTAAATTGCACGAGAACCAGAAAGGCGAACATCTTGTAAACCTCTTCGCGGATGCTGCTCCTGGCGCGGGGCATGAGACCGCGCGCGTCACCCGCAGCTGCGCCCATGCTGCCGTCGACGATGACGTCGATCGGCCCTGCCCGGGCTGCTGGCCCTGGATGGGGGCGGCCGCGCGACGGCGATGGCCCCGCGCGGCGGCGCGAGGTCGGTCGCGGCGCGGCGCCCCTACCTCTGCGCGCCTCGTCGGCGGGAGAATGCCAACTCGCGCCTGCTTTGGTCGCTGCGGGATTTGTCGTCGGCGGGTTGTCCAAGATGGATTTCGCGTCGCACCTCGATCTCGCTTTAGGGTTTGATGGGGGGCCTGCGCCCTGCATTGTACTTCTGCATGTAACCGACGTCCCCGCCAGCTATTTCGACCGACGGGGCGAGGTCGTCGTCGGGGCATCCTCCGAGCGATGGGAGACTGCTCGAGCGCGAGGTGTGAGGCGGAAGCTTGCCTGCCCAAAGATGATGCCGTCGATGCGAGGGCGCGTCGCCCTTGCCCCTACAGCCGTCGATGTTTTCGCGAGGTATGTAAGGAGCGATAGAGCTCCGCTCGGCAAAGCAGGAGCTCCGCTCCGCTCGAGTCCGTCGCGCGTAGCATGCAGGAAGGAGACGCCCTGGCTCTTCGAGTGGACTGCCGTTCGTTATGCTTATTGTGTGTCTGCGCGCCTGTGAACCTGGGCAGTGAGAACCTTGCTGGATCTGCTCGAGGTTTCCCAGCTCTGCCCCGTTTGGTCCCGTTCGTGGCGGGACGAGGCGGATCACGTCGGTCTCGGCTGGGGCTCTCGCCCGTGGCCACGGAAAGGCCCTGATTGGAGCACGTCGGTTCGCGTCGCGCACAGCGCCCTCGCGGGGCGTCGTGGTCCTCGCGGCGACCCAGTAGCGCGGCACGTGCTTCGGTCATGCTGGGTAGTGGCCGCCCACGTGCTCGATGTTGAGGGCAGCGCCGTTCCTGTTGCAGAAGCAGCGGGTCGAGTGGTTGGCTTTCTCTAAGGCGGTCCTCTTCCACGCGCGGCGGGTCGCGCCCAGATGCCAGACCGTGCAGTGATGGCTGCGGAGCGTCTTCGCCCATCCCCTTGGCGCGTCGGAGGCGCGAAGATTGGTCCGCGCTCAAGCGCTGCGTCGGCGCGCTCCCTGCTGCAAGTATCTGACGCGACTCCGCGCAATGATGTGTCGAGCGCGCGCGGCGGGTCGAAGGGGTCGCGGGCCCATTTGGGCGTCCGCGGGAGGGGCGCTGCCGAGTCGCTCTCCCTCTTCTCGCGCGCGAAGCCCGCATGGGGCTCTGAGTTGGTTCTCCTGCCGGAAGTGGGGGGCAGCGCTCGGCGCGATGTCGGCTCGTCCATGCTGCTCTAGTTGAAGTGCGCGCTCGGCGTTCTGAGCGGTCCTGATCTCTGCCTCGGGCATGATGAAAATGCGGCAGCGGATCTCAGCGATGCATTTTCATTTCAATCCCGTCAGCAGGCATCCTGCCCCATTGCATGTCGACAGGCAGCTACATTGCGGGCTGGTCCATGGCTGCATCGACTTCGGTAGCGCAAGCGCCGGTAGTTGTAGGGTCTCTGCCACATCCTCGTGCCGGCCGCTTGGGGCCCGTGGGCCACGTGAGTCACGCAGCATGTCTGACATACGAGGCCCCGCCTCGCATGCCCGCGCGTGGCCCCTCGACGGGACGGGTGTGCGGGTCCCTTTGTAGGCGGTGGGCATGGCGGCGGTAGCTATGGGTCTGGTCGTCCATTAAGCTGGTATGGGTTTGTAGGCCCCCTGTGGCGGGCCCACCCCGCTTGCAGCGGGGTGGGCCGCTGGCGCACGGTTGTTGGCCACCAGGCTTCTGGTAATCATGGGGGCGTGGAGCATGCATATGGCATTTGATTGGGCCGGCTGGGTGGGCGTAGCTTTGCGCGTCGTGGCGGATGGTTGTGCTGGGTCGCTGCAGTTGCCGACGGGGCATGCCCAGGTGCGTCGGCGATTCGGTTGACGAAGGGCTGAGGTTCTGGATGCGGCTCGTTTTCGCTGCAAGTTCGTGCTGCCTTGGCGTCGGCGTCGATGTGTGGGGCGTCGTCTCCGCCGGCTCGGTCGAGGAAGGTTGGGCGCGATAACCGTCTGAGTGGCCTGGTGCCTTTGGGAAACTCGCCGCCTGGATCTGCTCAATGATCCTTACGATGCTTAGTGCTTGCGCTAAACAGTCGTGCTTGTTGTTCATGACGTCTTGGCTGTAGACTTCCCTGGCAAGGTCTCCTGTCATAGATTCCGAGAGCTCGTCTGTGATCGTGCCCGTGACGTTGGTCTTGATGGCGTGGAACTGTCTCTTGTGGAGGCCGTCGCTGTCGTTGGACTTGGTCACTTGCGCGCTTATGATCGTAATGCCGATGTATACTGATCGGGCTGGTGGCGATGGCGCAATTGCTTGCGGTGGTAGTGGAGACTGCTTCGGTCGGCGTGGCGCGAAAAGGTGGGCTTTGGACTGTGGCCCCGTGCGCGTTGCAGAAGTCGTCGTTGGTTTTTCTTTAAACGCTACATACTCATGTTACCGGGCATGGGCAAGTAGTTGCTGGGGTCGGTCCAAATGACTCGAGGGTCTCGGCGTTGAAATAGTAGATCTGGTTGAAGAGATGCTTCTGGTCTTCGTCAGGGCCGACGATCCACAGGCGTGCGCATATAAGCTATCGCGCCTGGTTCAATGGCAAGCCTAAGCGAATTTCCAGTTCCCGCAGCTTCGCTGCCTTGCCGTATGGGGTCCACCTTCAGTAATAAGTTGGGTGTGCTGGTGGTGGTGTGGTGGTGATATCCTCCTCTGCTTCCTTTTCTGTCCTCCTTTCATTCCTCCATGGTCCCCTCATGCTTCTCCATATATGTTCCTCCTCCTCCTCCTCCCCCTCCTCCTCCTCCTCCTTATCCTTCTCTTCCTCCTCCTCCTCCTCCTCCTCCTTCTGCTCCTGCTCCTGCTCCTCCTCCTCCTTCTCCTCCTCCTCATCCTTCTCCTCCTCGTTTCATTTTCGAAGAGCTTGGAACGTGCGCGTGCGGGGGGACACGCGCATGGCGGGGCGACAAAGAAAAAGGACAATTCGTGCATCGATCCTTCTTAAGAGGGCATCGTTGCTGCATCAGCGCCCCGTGGCCCGTCAGGGAGAGGGAAATAAGAGGCATAATACCTATAATTCAAAACACGCCGCAGACGTTTCCAAGGTCATTGGGACTTCCAGGCGGTCAGCCGGAGCGCCAGCGTGGATTGGCCTCTGGCCCTCTCTGGTCCGTTCTTGGGCGTCCTTGGCATCATTCCGATCAAATCCGGCGGCGACATCATTCGACATCGTACTGAAAGTAGCCATGACTACAGAACGGCAAGGACGAAGACTTGGACAAGGGAGGGGTGAGAAGGAGTAGGGATTGGAAGCTGATCGGCATAACGATCGGGGGGCGGGCGGCACGACTCGGAGGAGGGGGGGGGTCCGCGGCGGTACGCCTCGGTGACTGGGGTCGCTGGTGCGGTTCGGGGAAGTCGTCGGTGCAACTGGGGGCAGGTGGGCGGCACGGTCACGGCCGTTCGGCAATGCGGCGGGAGGGGGTCGGCGGCACGGTCGGCGGAAGTGGGCGCCACGGCGGTGGAGGTCCAGTGCTACGCCGAAGGCTCGGGGCGGCCAGCGCCTCCGACAGACGCGGCCCTGCGGCTGGGAGGGGGGCCTCGGCGGCGCGGCTCGGCCGGTCCAACGCACCCCGGGCAGGAGCGGCCTTCGGGTGCGCGGCTTCACGACCGCGGGGTGCGCTGCGACAGTGGCGGCCTGCGTGCTTTCGGTGGTGCGCCCAGGGCCGAAGGCAGAGGGGGCGGGCCTCTCCGCAGGGAGCCCCAGGAAACCTCACCGCACGGTCCGTCACCGCATGGCCTTGGGACCCTGGAGGCCCCTGCCGCCCGAGACGTCCTCCGGGAACGACCCGACGCCCAAAGCCGTGCGGTGACCCCGAACCCCCACCGACTCACCACACGGTATGGTCACCACCCCGTTTGGGGGGCCCCGATTCTCCGAGGCCACGGAGGGCTTCTCGGAAAGCCGGGGGCGCTCCGCAGAAGCACGGCCGCCCTCTGAGAAGGCCTGCCCCCTCTCACCTCCTCCCTCGGCACACGGCCGATGATCTCAGGCTTGGCCCCCCCGTGCCCACGAGAGCGACGGGTCGTTCTCACGTGCAGCCGGATCGGGGGGGGGTCGGCGGCAGAGTCGGGGACCGTTGGCGTCACTACTGCGGGGGTTCGGGAGTCGGCGGTACGGTTCCGGGTGGTGCGCGGCAGGGTCCTTCTTCTGGTCTTCCAAACGACGACGGCGACCACCACGGCAGCGACCACGGCGCATCTGCGAGGACACGTCCCCGATCCCTCCCGGTGGGGACCATGCTGGCAGATTTTTCGGGTCGCCTCCAGTCGTGGCGACCGAGGGCCCCCAGGAAAGCCCAACACCTCCGAAATGACGACGACGACGACGACGACGACGACGACGACGACGACGACGACGACGACGACCGAGCTCAACGACAGGGGGGACCAGCTCAGGTAGGAAACATCGACCGAGAATCGGCGATGCATCGCCGATCGATCAGCGATAGACCCCCGGTAGCGAATCCGTTCGTTCCTCGGCAGGGTGGGCTGTCGGGCCCTGTCGGCGATGAATGGGCGATTGGGGGTCGATGCATCCTCCCCTGAGCTGATCCCCCTCCGAACGTTGACCCCGACTCGAGCTTTGGTCTTCGGGCC
Organism: Prorocentrum cordatum; assembly: GCA_963575745.1. Classification (NCBI taxonomy): domain Eukaryota; class Dinophyceae; order Prorocentrales; family Prorocentraceae; genus Prorocentrum; species Prorocentrum cordatum. Next base: position 294,825 of record CAUYUJ010011148.1, read on the forward strand.
ATGATGAACACTGCGGAGAGCCTACAGAAATGTCCGCAAAGCTTGAACCTCGAACCCGAAACGAACCCCCCTCCCTGAGCGTATCTCCCGCTGACGTTGCCCCTGACAGCCTCTGGGCGGCGCAACCCCGTTCTGGCAGGGGGCGGCGTCCTTGAGGTCGCGGACGGTGTCGCTGCAGACCAAGACGCTCTCGAACACAACCTCGACCGGGGGTGCCCCCAGCAACGGCGACGACGACGCCAACGCCGACGCCGACGCCAACGCCGACGCCGACGACGACGCCGGCGACGACGCCGACGACGACGACGACGACGTCGACGACGGCGACGACGGCGACGAGCTCGCCGACGAAGACGACGATAACGGCGACAGGACAACGCCGACAACAACGACTGGACGATGCCGACGACGGCGACAACGACGACGGGACGATGCCGACGACGAATTCGCCGACGATGCCGACGACGGCGACGACAACGACGGGACGACGCCGACGACAACCGCGACCCCTCCTTCTCGTTGTCTTGGGGGGTCCTCCTCATCCCTGCACCCATCTTATGAGAATGGGCCCGCCAAGGTGCCAGAGCCCGCCCTTGCGGCGGACTCGCGCCGCACGCGGGATAGCACAGGGTGGTGTGGGAGGCGACATGAACACAGCCCCGCCTCGCGGGGTTCGGGCCTTGTCCCGCTGCACTCCCCTGCTGGCTCGCGTTGCTCTGCTCTGTCGCAATGAAGTCTCCATTCCATCCGAATCGACTCTCCAATGCGACAAAGCCCACCTCATGAAAGTGACACTGGCCGTTCAATGACATTGACCCTCTCGAGAGCCTCCGATGGGGAGCTTTGCAGGCCATCACGAGACATCTTTGAATCGGGAAGTGAGAGAGGCAGGCGTCTCAAAGGCAGCGGGGCTTCTCTCAGGAACCCTCGGGCCTTCTCAGAAGCCCCCTGTGTTTTCGAACAATGCTGAGACAACTTCTCAAGAAGAAGCCCGCCAAGCCGTCCTGGACCATCCTGGGCCATCCCGGTGGGCGCAGTGCGCAATGTCCGGGGTATCGATCAGCATACCGACATCTTTCGCAGCCACATGGCGGCGACCGTGGCGCGGAAGCAGGACCTGTTAGGAGGAAATTGTGGACGGGAGGGTACATTGCGGCAGCGTTGGTATATCCTGGATTTACTCTGGTCATCATCCCTTCCTCCTCGTCCACCTCCTCCTCCTGCTCCTCCTCCTCCTCCTCCTACCCACTGTTCGTCCGACCTAAATCCGCTTCAAACCTGACCCTAGACCCCTCCAAAAATTCGTCCTGACATATTGTTCGTCCCTGTCCGATGTTTGGCACCGCCTGGGACCGAAAAGAGCCCCCATGTGCCGAAATCGAAGACAAACCACGGGAGCGATGTCTGTTTCTCCTCTTGCTCCACCTCCTCCTCCTCCTACTCCACCTCCTCCTCTTCCACCGCCTCCATGCAGATGGGCATGCGTCGGCAGACCGTCGCCGTTATGAGGGCGGAAAAATGCTGCATCGTGGAACCGGTCGATGAGGACGCACGGGAACCTGATCCCTCGCAACGAGGGCAATTTTTGCCTGCGGAGGATACAATGGGCACACAAGCCCACATGTACCCTCACGTCGAGTGGTACGGGGTTCAGGCGCCCCTTAAGCCATATCAGTTCAAATCCTCCACCGCCTCCACCTCCTCCTCTTCCATCTCCTCCTCCTCCTCCTTCTCCTCCTCCTCCTCCTCCCCCTCCACCTCCTCCTCCTCGATCGAGCCGTGGTCGGCGGCCCCTCGGGCAGGCTCTGGGCGCGCCGCCTTGCCGGCCAGGCTCTGCACCCGGATGCTGACCTGGGGCGGGGGGGGGCGGGAGGGAGAGGAGGAGGGCGGGGGGCGAGGAGGGCGGAGGGCGAGGAGGGCGAGGGGCAGTGGAGGGCGCGGAGGGCGGAGGGCGGAGGGAGGAGGGCGAGGAGGGCGAGGGGGGCGAAGGAGAGTGGAAAGGGCGGAGGGCGGAGGGCGAGGAGGGCGGAGGAGAGTGGAGGGGTGTAGGGAGGAGGGCGGAGGGCCTGGGCGGACGGGACAGCAGGGGTTTCGGCCTCCTAGATGGGGTCGAAGTGGATGGGGTCGGAGGATCGCGCCGCATCACCGATGCATCGCCGATGCATCAGCGACGCGGCCCGATGGGAGGGGGCACAATCTTCTCCACGCCGACGTCGCCGGTGCATCGCCGACGACGCAAGTGCATGGCCGATGCATCGGCGATGCATCTGCGATGCATCGGCGATGTGGCGAGGTCCTTCGACCCCGTGTACTCTTAAGTCGGGCGTGTCACCCTGCAGGGGGAATTTGGGCGGAAAAAAATACTACCTGAACAAAAACTCAAACATGGTCAAAAGTGCTTTAAAAATGGTCCCCCCACTGTTGTTGGACTATTTTGAAATATTCCCCCTGTAGAGGGACAGGCCCGACTCAAATCTGTTCGGACCCCATCTAAGGAGGCCTCCAAGGGGAGAGGTCGGCAGCACCTCGCCGATGCATCGGCGATGCATCGGAAATCCTGAATCAGCTCATGCCATAGAAGTCCGTGACGTCCTGACCGGAGCTGTGACCAGGATTGCGCCGAGCATCGGCAAAGCACCATCGAAAGAAAGGATGTTCCACTGCGTGCTTTCGAAGAGGTCCTGTTCCCCGATCTTCGCAGCTTTGTCTCGAGCTGCCCACCGGGGAGGCCTCCGAGGGGAGAGGTCGGCAGCAGCGCGGCGGGCCGAAGAGGTTTTGTCCTGGCGCGAACGCGGCGGGCGCCCCCCCCCCCCACCAGCGGGCCAGAGGGAGGCGCGCGAGCGTCTCCGGCCGGAGGCTACGTGGTGACCGCATGTGTATGTTTATATATATATATATACACATACACACATGCATACATACATACACACATACATACATACACACATACACACATGCATGCATACATACATACCTACCTACCTACCTACATTACATTACATTACATTACATTACATTACATTACATTACATTACATTACATTACATTACATTACATTACATTACATTACATTACATTACATTACATTACATTACATTACATTACATTACATTACATTACCATACATAAAATTACATTACATTACATTACATTACATTACATTACATTACATTACATTACATTACATTACATTACATTACATTTCATTTAAATTACATTACATTACATTACATTACATTACATTACATTACATTACATTACATTACATTACATTACATTACATTACATTACAGTACATTACATTACATTACATGACATTACATCACATCACATCACATCACATCACATCACATTACATCACATCACATCACATCACATCACATCACATTACATTACATTCCATTCCATTCCATTACATTACATTACATTACATTACATTACATTACATTACATTACATTACAATACATTACATACATACATACATACATACATACACGGTGTGGGCATGTTTGTTCCTCTCTGCACGGGCAAAATGCCCGTGGCGAGCTCTATATAGCTCGGCGCTAGCCCCGCGCGAGGGCCGCCGCAGCGTCCGTCCTCGCCCCAGCGTGCCTCGCGCCTCCTCGGCCGAGGCGAAGCCGTGGGCCGCTGCCACAGGCTCCGCGGGCGGCAGGATGAGGACGCCGTCGGCTGCGCTGGCGCCCGTGCCCCCCTCCTGCGGCCGCAGTCGCCGTCCTCTGGCGCTTGGCAGGCCGCTCGCCCTCGGCCCCATGCACCGCGCCGGCGCTCGCGCCGGCGCTCTCGGCCAGGACGCCGTCCGCCGCCAGCCCGAGCTTCTCCGTCCAGCGGCTCCACGAGGGCTCCGACGGTGTGTGCATTGGGTAAGGAAACCTGAGATATGGAATCCAGGGTCTGGAGAACGCTGGAACTCCAATCGTGGATTTGCCACGGATACCACCGCCGCCCTCATCAGACAAGGAATCCTCCAGGGTCTGAAGCCTCCTGGGCACGTGCCTTCACGACCGCCCACACCGTAGTGATGGGCCTGTTTTCCACCACGGCCACCACCACCACCAGAAGTTGGAGGGGGGAAGGAGGAAGAGAAGGAGGAGGAGGAGGAGAAGGAGGAGGAGAAGAGGAGGAGGAGAAGGAGGAGGAGAAGAGGAGGAGGAGGAGGGCCCCCTCCCCCCCTCCAGCTTCTGGTGGTGGTGGTGGTGGTGGAAAAAGCAGGCCCAGCACACATAGGGCGTGCGCGCGGGGCGGCCCCATGGGCAGTCCCCAAGACGAACAAAAAGCACGGCAGCCTCGCGCGGCGTCGCCACGCGCGGGTGCCTTCGACGCCGCGTCGACCGTTCGACGTCGAATCGATCGCGGCCCCGATCGCCGAACGTCGAGTTCTGTCGGAGGCGGCCCCTGGCTGTCCCCAGGCGAAACGCACGGTATGCTCGCGCGGCGTCGGCACGCGCGGGGGTCTCCGACACCGCGTCGATCGTTCGGCCCCGATCGTTCAAACTTCAGTTCCGTCCTTAGCTGCCCCGATAGGCAACACGCAACACGTACCGTATCGATGCGGAGCTCAACACGTAGGCTGCAACGCAGGTCCGACTTGGATACACACGCCAAAACGTGGTCCAGTATGTGGAGCCAACAAGCAACGTATTGATACGGACGTCTTGAGCACGCGACGTATTGCGTTTCAAAACGGGCGTATCGAGGCAACTCAGATCGTTCGACGTTGAATCGATCGCGGCCCCGATAGTTCAAAGTTAAGCTCCGTCGGGTCCAGTGGCGTCCCCGTGTCCATCGATGCTTCAACGTCGCAGGAGTTCAACTTTGGAACGCCCTCGCGAGCGCCGCCGGCGCGCCATCGCCGCATGACAGGTCTGGGCCAGAGACGGCGTTCCTCCGGGGCGCGGCCTGAAGGCCCCCCAGAGCGGTCCGGGAGCGCCCAGAGGGGCCTCCAACAGAGCCCCAAAAGATCCGAGACTGCCCAGGAGGGCCTGAAGACGCACAAGATTGCCTCCTGACGGCCCGAAGAAGGCTGCCAAAAAAGGACCCCGAGAGGGAATATTCCGTGACCTCCCATACGTAGTACTTGATGGACCTCGGCGTTCTTTGATTCTGGGCTTCCAACGCTCGGAGACGACTCCAATGCTGCCCAAGAAAACACCCCAAGGCGGCCCAGGCGTCCCGTGAGAGCCGCAAGACAAGCCCAAGAGAGGGAACACGAATAGATATTCCGAGCCCTCTGCTCCAAGACGACCCCGGAGACCGCCAGCAAGCCCCCAAGAGACCCCCAGGAGGCCTCAAGAGACTTCCACGGAAATTCCTTGAGAGGCTCCCAACAAGCCCGCAAGAAAGGCCCCCAAAGGCCGTCCAAGAGATCCCGAGAGGCATCACACTACACCCAAATATGCACACAACATGCCTCTGACCCACAACCAGGCACGGCGGCGGGATGGGTCTGCACTTTTCTCCTGCTCATGCTTCTGCTCAGGGTGCGTGAGCGAAAGGCTCCCCGCGGCCCACAAGACGCTTCCCTCTCATCCTCGTCCTGCTGATCCTCTCTCTCTCTCTCGCCCTCTCTTCTCATCCTCTCCGTCTTCCTCCCCCGAGTGTTCCAAGCAGGGCTTCCCCAACAGCTGAGAACATGGCACCCCTGAGGGCCCTGAGAGAGCCTTGGATGCTCAATCTGGGGACCTTCCTGGAGACACCCACTCCACCCGTGCGTCGAAGCTGATCCAAACGTCCGTCGATCTGAATCGACCCTGAAACCTAAGTCGAACAGGAATGGAACCTGAATATAGAGCTTGCGTCGAACTGGGGTCGAACTAGAGCCGAACAGATCCGTCAGGGGGGCCCTCCACGCTCAGGACGTGGTAAACATACCCGTTTTGGGCCTCCCCCCCTCGCGCGGTCCATCAACAAGGAACAGAAAGCAGCAAGACCTCCACAGGGAACAGTAAGCAGCAAGAAGCAGAACTTTGGGGACGTTCCCCCCAAGACGAGCAGCCAAAGGGCCCACGGTCGCACGACGGGCCGCTCCCTCGGCGAGGCGCCCGGGTGCTGCCGGGGACCCTGCCGCCGCGGCAGCACACCGTGCCGCCAGATCTGCCGCTGGCTGACCTCGAACTGCCTTGGGTTTGCCGTCGGGGATCTTCGGACCCGGGTCCGTCCAGACCCGGGTCAGCAGGAAACCAAAAACTGCAATGCAGGAAAAGAAAACAAAACTGCAACGCAGGTCTTCGCAAACCCGGGTCAGCCAATAGGCGCGGCCGCCTCGCGGCCACGAGCGGCTCGCTGACCCGGGTCAGCCAGAGGGGGTCTTCGCAGGATCCTGCAGGATCCGGTGCCCTGGCTGACCCCCGTCTCGAGGCTCCCGATGCCGCGCAGGCCCTGCTCCTCCGGCGCTCCCTGGACCACCTGGAGCGTGGCGCCCGCGGCCTTGCCTGCCCAGGCGTGCGCCACGAAGGGCACTCGTCCACAGGCTGCTGCGGGTGGCGCTGGCCCTGGCGGTGGGCAGGAGGCTGCGGCTGGCAGACCTGGAAAGCTCCCTTCGGCGCTGGCTACTGCGAGGGCCTTGGAGGTAAGGACCCATTAGGAAAAGGAGTCCGGACTCCAGAAGCGGGTGGGACTCCCATCGTGGACTGACCAGGAGTATCCCCGCCGCCCTCATCCGATGAGGAATTCCCCAGCTTCTGCAGCCTCCTGGGCACATTCCTTAACTCGGGGGCGCGCGAACATGGATTAGCGATCCATGGATTTGGCGCGCCGTCGCCCAATCCATGCATCGGGGGAGCTGCCCTCCCCAAAATGCGGCCGGTGCCGCCTCGCTCGGCGGCGGAAACCCGCTACTGCCCGTCGCTAATCCACGCCCCCTTGATCCATGCTTGCGATCGCCTGATTTAGGGGGCCACATGCGAACCCTACCCTTACCCTTCACGATTTCTGAGGGGGGGGGGTCACTTCGCTCGAGAGCTCCCGAGCCAAGTGAACCCCACCCTCCCCCTCAGAAATCGTGGGGGGTAGGGGTAGGGTTCGCATGTGGCCCCCTATGATTGACGAACGCCCCCCCAGTGGCTAGCCATGCCTGTGGCACGCCGTGGGTTCACCGCCGCGGCCCTCGGCGCCGCGGGCGCCTCCGGTGCCCCGCCGTGGCCTCGCGAGGCGGCCGGGTGCCGCGCCCCTGTCGCCGCCTCGGCCGCCCCGTGCGGGAGGCGGTCAGCTCGGGCGATCGCGCTGCCCACCTCCCCGCAGTGCAAAGGGCTCGCGCTTCGTCCCCCGCGTGACAGTCCTCGGAGGCGCGCAGACATGGCTTAACGATCCATGCCTTTGGCGCGCGGTCGCCCAATCCATGCATCGGGGGAGCTGCCCTCCCCAAAATGCGGCTGGTGGCGCCTCGGTCAACGGCGCTAATCAGCAATTTCATGCGGAAACGGGACCCGTCGCTAATCCATGCCCCAATAAGCCATGTTTGCGATCGCCTGAAGTAAGCCAGGGCTTCTCCGCGCCGCCCGCAGCCCGCCCCAGCCGCCGCCTCCCCTCGCTGCTCCTCCTGCTCTGCTCCTGCTCCTGCTCCTGCTCCTCCTCCTCCTCCTCCTCCTCCTCCTCCTGCTCCTCCTCCTTGTCCTCCTCCTCCTCCCCCTCCTCCTCCTCCTCCTTCTCCTCCTCCTCTTCCTCCGCCTCCTCCTCCTCCTCCCCCTTCTCCTTCTCCTTCTCCTCCTCCTCCTCCTCCTCCTTCTCCCCATCATCACCACCACCGCCGCCATTACCACCACCGTCACCATCACTATCATCGTTAGCACTATTACTATCAGCGTTATCACCATCAGTTTGATAGTTGTTGTTATCAGATGCTGATGTGTCTGTCAACATGCATACCCCAAAACCTCGATGGCCGCCCCGATTGTCTTCGATCGTACCCCCTTGAAGGGTATATCTTCCTTCTGTCACGTGTGGTTGGCGCAGCCCATAGAACAAGAGAAAGGAGGAAAAAATATTGCATACATTGTTGTACGGAAGTCCCGCTCGAAAGCGCGATGATTCAAAACATTGTGAGGAAATATCAAGCCAAAGCCGTGGTGGTTGTTGTTGCATCTCGAAACCCAACAACAAGGTTTAGCGACACCTCACTTTCCAAGTAAACAACTGGATGCGAGCCGGGGAGGATCACTTGAATTGAAAGATACCAAACGATGATGACCGGAGGGGGGAACAAAAACATGTTATTTAGACATGAGATGGCAACAACAAGAACAACAAGAACAACAAGAACAACAACACCAACAACAACAACAACAACAACAACAACAACAACAACAACACACACACACACACAACACCACCACCACCACCAAGAATAACAGCATCAACAACAACACTCAGTTTGATATTGTTCGCTCTTATCTATTCGCGTGCCATTCAATACGAATATCCCAAACACTCGATTCTCGACCTCTTCGTCTTCGATAGTACCCCCTCTTGGGGGTACATCTTCCAGAGCTGCCGCGTGTAGTTGGCGCAGCCTCAGAAAGAGGGGCCAGGAGGGCAGGAGCGAAGTAGTACCCCCTCTTGGGGGTACATCTTCCAGAGCTGCAGTTGGCGCAGCCTCAGAAAGAGGGGCCAGGAGGGCAGGAGCGAAGAGACAAAGGGGAGAGAAAAGGACGAAGCACGAGAGAAATTTGCAGGAGGAGGTTAGGAGCAGCAACGCAAGCGGCATAACCAGCCTGGCGCGCCGGGCGGACCCTAACGGGCAGGTCGGGCGGGCGGGCACAGACGGCCAGGTTGAGCGGGCGGGCCGCCAACGCGGCAACCCGTCATGAAAGAAATGTCCAGCGATAACGTTCCCAAGCAAATCGTTAGGAAATCACCCCCAAAAAAACGAAAGCGTGACTCGTGAGTCTTGGGGCACGGCGCCGCAATACATTGTGAGGAAGTACCACGCGGGAGCGCGACTCCAATCTAATTTCTAAGGGTGCCCCGCGCGAGAACGCGAACTTGAAATTAATTGTGACGAAATAGAAGGCGGGAGCCGCTGTTGTTGTAAACCGGGGGCCAGGGACGCAGTTTGGCGGCCACAGAGTTTCCCTGATAAGACAGCAGGGTGCTTAACTGAAAAACACAGTGGTCACCGGGGGATCAGCAATAATCATCTTTTGATTTCCACTACCATTGCAACAACAGCGATAATAATTGTAAGACTGTTCGCTCTTACTTGTTCGCGTGCCATTCAGCACGAGTATCCCAAACCATCGATATCCGCCCTCTTCGTCTTCGATCGTACCCCCTCAGGGGTATATCTTCCTCGCCTGCCACATGTATTTCGTGCGGCCCCTAAGGTAGGGGAAGAGAGGACGGACGGAAGGAAGGGACAAGGGGGAGGGAGGAGGATGGAGCACGAGAGGGAGTACCAGGAGGGGGGCTAAGAGCAGAAAACACGTGGCAGAACCAGACGGGCAGATCGGGCGGGTAGACCCTAACGGGCGGGTCGGGAAGGCGGGATTCGTCGAGGGCGCGGCGTCTGAATAGATTGCGAGGAAGCACCACGCGAGAGCACGAATCCTGCATAATTCGTAAGGAAGTCCCGCGCGAGAGCGCGATTTAAATTGTGAAGGCGTGGGCACATGTTGGTGGCACGTCACTCCCCCTGGTAAACAACAGGGTGCGAGCCCCTGCGGAAGAATTGCAATTGAAAAATAAAATGGTTACTGGAGGCGGGGTCAACCACATTTATTATTAAGAGGTCAGTGCGCAATTCCGTTAAGACGGTTCGCTCCGATCCGCTCGCGTGCCATTCGTATCTCCCAATCTCTCGGTACCCGACCTCTTCGTCTTCGATCGTGCCGCTTTGGGAGTGTATCTTCCGTACCTGCCACGTGCATTTAGTACAGCCCCTAAAACAGGGGACGAGAGGTCGGATGCAAGGGGGACGGAGAAGGATGGAACACGAGGGAAATTAGCAAGCAGGGGGCTGGGAATCGAAAACATGTGGTAGAACCAGACGGGCAGATCGGGCGGGCAGACCCTAGCGGGCGGGTCGGGAAGGCGGGCCAAGGCGGCCAGGTCGAGCAGGCGGATTGCTGAAGCGAGCGTCCTGCATGAATCGCGAGGACGGCTCGAGCGATAGCGCGGTTTCCAAGTATATCGTGAGAAGGGCAAAGTGAGAGCGTGATTCCTGATGGTCGAGGGCACGGCGTCTCAATAAACTGGAAGGATGTCCCACGCGAGAGCGCGATTCCTCTATAACTGCGAGGAAGTCTCGCGAAAGAGCGCGATGTCGGAAAAAAATGTGAGGAAGTATCAGGCGGGAGCCGTTGTTGTTGTAGCCGGGGGGCCAGGGGTGCAGTTTGACCAGGCAGATTTTCCTGCATGAAAGCTGGGGTGCGGGCCCCGACGGGAGGATCACTTTAATTGGAAAATAAAATGTGCACCGGCGGGTGGACCAACACTAATTCGTTCGCAGAAGTGAGAGCTTAACTATAGCAACAACAGAACCCCCACCAACAACAGCCACATCATACCAACAACAGCAACAACAATCATTATATAAGACTGCTCGCTCGTTCGCTCGCGTGCCATTCAACATGTCTGCCCGGAGCATCGATGCCCGCCCTCTTTGACTTCGATTGTACAGCCTCGGGGGTACATCTTTCTTACCTGCAACGTGCAGTCAGTTGAGCCCCTTAGGCAGGAAAAGAAAGGACGGATGGAAGATAGGAACAAGGGGGAGGGAGGAGGACGGAGCACGAGAGCGAGTACTATAGGGGGGCTAGGAGCAGGAAACAAGTGGCAAAACCATACGGGCAGATCGGGTGGGCAGACCGTAACGGGCGGGCCTGAAAGGCGGGCCCAGGCGGCCTGGTCGAGTAGGCGGGTTGCTGAAGCGAGCGTCCTGCATGAATCGCAAGGGAATCTCGAGCGATAGCGCGATTCCCAAAGAAATCGTAATTCCTGAGTATCGAAAGCGCGGCGTCTGAATAAATGAAAAGAAGTCCCACGCGAGAGCGCGATTCCGGCATAATGTATAAGAATGTCCCGTGCGAGAACGCGATTTGGGAATCAATTGGGAGGACATTTGAGGCGGGAGCCGTTGTTGTTGTAAACCGGGGGCCAACAACCCAACTCGGTGACACTTCACATTCCCTTCTACAAATAGGGTGCGAGTCCTGGGAGGAGCACGGATCACTTTAACTGGAAAAATCAATGGTTTCCGGAAGGGGGTCGACCAACAATCATTATTCTGCATAGAAGTGAAAACTCAACAACAATGTCCCCCCTCGATCTCCCCATCCCCATTCCCCATCTCCCCCCCCCTCATCCCCTCCTCTGGCGAAGGCGGCGACTACGAGGCGAGCGCCTTGTCGGCCGCAGCCCTGTCCGCCTCGAGCTTCGCCCGGTGATCCTCCTCTCTGCGCAGCGCGTTGCGCGCCTTCGAGGAGAATGCGCGGCGGGCACCCGTACACCGCCAGGCACGGAGGTGGGGTGTGCGCGCCCTCATCAGAAGGAGGAGGAGGAGGAGGAGGAGGAGGAGGAGGGGAAGGGGGACCCGGGAGTCCGTCTTCACTATCTGTTTCAGTGCCTGCGCCTGTCTTCAGGCCCCGACCCCTGGCATCAGGAGGCCACCCGAGAATGAAAAACCAGTCCGTGGGAAGGGCTCGGGAGCTCAAGGCCCCGGGCATTGAGAGGGGCGCGGGGCAAACATGATCTCGGTGGTCTTGGAGGGGGTGGGCTTCCCTTCTTGCGCCTCCTCGCCCTCCTCGCCGTCGTCATGGGCACATGCGGCTCGGAAAACGGGGAGGATGGTTTTTGTTATTGTGCGGATGACTGGGGCTAGTAGTAGAGAGCAGAGAGGATGACGGAGCTGTTGCGGCAAGAAATTTCAGAAAGGGAGCGGCTAGCAGCAACTAGCCGGTTTCTGAGCGAGCCTTTGGAAGTTGCACTACTCCACTGACTCTCCAGGGTAGCGTCAGAGACGAACTGTATGCCGAAGTACGCAGAGGAGGCCAGCAACTGAGAAAGAGGAAAGCGGAGGAGCACAGGGTGGAGAGAGCAGAGGAGACGCGGTGAGACATGGCAGACGCGCGTGCTGCCCACAACGGAACCACCACATATTGCCCCGACGAGGAGGAGAGAGAACAGAGGAGGCGAGAGGACTAGTGATGTTGTTCGTGCCACCCCCTGGGGGGGAATTGCCCGTGGGGCCAGGCAACTCCCCAGCTCGGGGTAGGCATTGGGTCGGGCATGTCTCCCTACAGGCGGATGTCATGCGAAACATCGAAAATAGTCACACACACACACAAAACAAAACGAAAAACTCCCAAAAAGGTCACACAAATAGTTAAACATACGTCCCCTGAGCATGTGTTCCACTATTTTTGAACATTCCTCCTGTAGAAGGACAGGCCCGACGTAATCCTGGGGGTGCAGGACGAGGAGGCGGCGGCGGCGGCCCTGCACATGTCCAGGCCGACAGGGCAGCAGAGGTGGTGGACGCAGGGCGCGGAGGGCATGACGCCCAAGTCGGCGACAAAATAGGAGGAGGAGCAGGAGGAGCAGGAGGAGGAGGAGGAGGAGGAGGAGGAGGAGGAGCAGGAGGAGGAGGGGGGAGGAGAAGGCGGAGGAGGGGGGAGGAGGAGGAGGAGGAGGAGGAGGAGGAGGAGGAGGAGGAGGAGGAGGAGGAGGAGGAGGAGGAGGAGAGGGGAGGAGGAGGAGGAGGAGGAGGTTTGGCGGAGGTCCCCACCCAAACCAATGGATTGGGGCCCCTCGGTCGAGGCACGGGGTCGAGAAACCTGTGTTCGACAAGGACACAGAGTCAGAGCCCGGCAGGAGCGCAGCTTTTGCATTCGCGGCCATGGCCATAATGGGTGTTATGGGGGGGACGGGGGGGGGAACGGGAGGGGGCACACGTAGCGTTCCCCCCCAAACGCACAGCGGCAGTGCCGGGGACGCACTGAGGGGGGAGCGTTACCTTATGGGGGTGGGGAGGGGAGGGGAGGGGAGGGGAGGGGGCATAACGCGCGTTATGGCCCAGATGTATATATGTATATATATATGTGTATATATGTATACATATATATAGATGTGTGTGTATTTGAAAATAGAAAAAACGGTATACACAGATATACAGATATAATCCATTAAACCTGGGAAGACAACGCAAGGGAGGCGCGCTGACGCTGCCTTCCGCTCCTCCTGCTGCTGGCGCCTGGCGCGCTGCCGTTCCTCGGGCGCCGCGAGCCGCGCCCGCCCACCCCCCACCCCCCCCAGAGGCAGAGAGAGAGAGAGCGCTCCCCTGCCCCCTCCCCTTCGGGGAGGGAGGGAGGGAGGATGGGAGGGAGGACGGGAGGGAGGGAGGGAGGAAGGGGAGGGGAGGGTAGGGGATGGAGGGGAGGGAGGGAGGGGAGGAGCGGGGGAGGGAGGCACAGAGGGTGGGAGGAGGGGGGGATAGAGGGAGGGAGGGCCTCCTCTCAGGGGTGGTGCGGGCCAGCCCTGGGGCCCGTAGACGGTCCGAGCCCGACGCGCCGTCGGACTGCTACCTGGGCCCGGTCCCGTTCGAGGGGGCGGCTGGGGGATCCTGCTCCTCCAATTAGTCGTAGTGGGCCGCATGATTTGCAGGACCCTCGCTCAGGGCCGTCCTCTGCAGGCCGGTGCAGGCGCCATCCCCGCGACTGGCAGGGACCAGGAGGAAGGAGGAGGAAGGAGGAGGAGGAGGAGGAGGAGGAGGAGGAGGAGGAGGGAGGGAGGGAGGGAGGGAGGAGGAGGACGAGGAGGAGGGAGGGAGGGAGGGAGGGAGGGAGGGAGGGTTTGGAGGAGGGAGGGAGGGACGGAAGGAAGCTTGCCTCGAGGCGGGCAGGGCTTCAGCGCGCCTCTCATTCACGGAGGGGGGATGCCGATGCCGATGCAGCCCGTGGAGTTACTGCCTGCTCTGCCACCTCTCGATGACTAGACCGCCGACCTTCTGGACTCTGAGGGGTCCTTCAAGAATCACGAATGGTGGGCCTGCTCTCCACTGCCACCACCACAAGTTGGAGGGGGAAGGGCTCCTCCTCCTCCCCCTCCTATTTCTCCTCCTCCTCCTCCTCCTCCTCCTCCTCCTCGTGCTCCTCCTCCTCCTCGTCCTCCAACGCCTTCCCCCCTCCAACTTATTTTATGGTGGTGATGGTGGTGGTGGTGGTGGTGGTGGTGGTGGTGGTGGTGGTGGTGGTGGTGGTGGTGGTGGTGGAAAACAGGCCCACCAACAACCCAGCCGATGTGGCCAAGGCCACGTGCTGTCCAGCGACCCCACGCTCCTGTCCGGGCAAAACTGACGTCGGCGCATTTTGCTCCTATCCCAGGCGGGAATTTATCCATATCAACCGCCTGGGAACCGACGTCCAGGTGCCCTGGCGGGCTGTGGATATGGATATATAGTTTGGCCCCCGACGGCCCGAAAACATCCATGTCCACCGCCTTTGGAGGCCTGCGAAGATCGACCCCCCAAGCGGTGGCTATGGATAAATTCCCGCCTCAGATTCTACATCTGGGACCCATCTCAGAGTTTGCACCAACATGTGGCAGGCGACCCGAATTCAGAAGCTCCCGCAGTCGAACGCCCTGAAGGATGAGATGATGAAGAAGACTCGAGGACGGACCTCGACCCCTACAACGACCACGGCTCGAGCGGGCTGAACCCACCCTTCACCGCGGCAGCAGCACCACCACCACCACCAGCAGAGCTCCCACCCGCCTCCCCATCCCTGGATCTCGTGATGGGCTTGATTTCCACCACCACCACCATAAGTTGGAGGGGGAGGAGGAGGAGGAGGAGAAGGAGGAGGAGGAGGAGGAGGAGGAGGAGGGGGAGGAAGGGGGGGAGGAGGAGGAGGAGGAGGAGGAGGAGGAGGAGGAGGAGGAGGACGAGAGAGGAGGAGAGGAGGAGGAGGAGGAGGAGGAGGAGGACGAGGACCAGAAGTGACCATGAAAGGACGAGCGTCCGCAAAACAAAACGGGTTGGGCGGGGACTAATCCGACGAAGAGTCCCCGCCATCACGGTGAGGGATCCTGGTGGGTCGGCGGGCCTCTCCACCCACACCCCCCTCACCGAAGGCCTGCAGAATACAACCCTCCTCCCGAGCCTCCCTCGCACGCTGGACCGCGTCCGAAGCTTCACGCTGCACTCTGGCCAGCTGCACAGCCTTCGGGGGTCCCCTGTGCGAGGGAAAAATGCCTCGACGGATCCTGTCAAGGTTCTGGGCTCCTTTGGGGGAGGGCTCCTGGCAGGGTCTTGCGAGCCACCTACCATCCACTGTGGCGGTGAGCCCACAGCAAACACAAAAATGTAAGGAAAACTCAGGCCAGTAGAAGATTTTGTGGGACGAGTGGGCCGAGGTGGCCCCAATCAAAATCTCCCCAGTCCTCAAGACAAATTGGCTCCACTCCGACTTCTGGCCTCGGACCTCTGAGGCCAGACCTGGACAAGACTGGGCACAAAACTTGAGAAGCTGGGTGGAGGCAACAATCTGACTGCAAACTCTACAACGCCACCTGCTCCCGACCTGCTCACAATCATGAGAGGTGTCCCTCAGGGCAGCAGCCTTCCTGGAGGGGGGGGGGGCACCCGCACTTTGGCGAGCCTAGTGGCCTGCCAGGGGTCAACCTGGAGTGAGCACATCAACGCACGTCTGGCCCTGCGTCTGACAAGGTGGGCGATGCAATCATAGATGTCAGTACTGGGGGCAGGCTGGCGAGTATACAGGATCAAGGCCTCGTCCGCCGCTCTCCCCGCAAGGTCATCAGCGCACATGTTGCCAGCAGTGAGGAACACTTGCCTAGCACTGAGAGTCTTGCCAGAGTCCTCAAGATGGGCAGCCGTCCACACGACCTGTACTTCAGCCACCCCCCGATTCCGCAACGCCACCGCCACCCTGAACCACAAGTCCTGATTCGGGCCTAACTTGCCGTGGGCACGACCCGCTCTCCAACCATCCAGGACAGGCTGGCAATCAGTGACATAAATGATGGGTCCCGTGGTTTCTTCCAGAGCGATGGCGAGCGCAGCTATCTCCGCGCGCGACACAGTCTGCCGCGGCCCCAGGAGGGGGGACGAAACTCCCGAGACGGGCTCCCAGGAGCCATCATCAGCCCTCCGAATGAGGGCAACTCCAGAACCACATCGCCTGCGTCTCGGGTCACTGCTGTATTTGCCCCCTGACCCATCTCCAAAAATGTGGGGAGGGTCCTGGCCAGGGGCTACACAAAACTCACTGAGGCGAGAGGAGCCGTAGTACGTAAGAGGAGGGGCCTCAAGAGGGTCAAGGAAGACGGGGCAGGTGAGGTCTCTCGACGGAACTCCTCTCAGCCATAAAGAAGGGTCTGCTTCCCACTGCGCCGTGGCTTGGGAAACCAGTGATTGCGTGCTGCTAAAATCTTGGTGATCTACATTACACACGCATTGCCATATTCTGTGAAACAAGGTCTCAGGGGCCGCCTTGCACCTTGGACAAGTTACGTCAACCGTGTAGCCACTGTCGGCTTGGCGCTGACGTGGCCATTGGCCCCCCGAGGCCACGCACAAGGTGAGGCCCCAAAGATCCGACTGACCCCGAGACTCGAAGCGGCGGAGTTCCTGCTGCAGTGGGAGGAGGTCGGCTCCTTCTTTCAACCTGTCGCCTGCCTCGTGCCCTGCAGCACCTTGCCACAACTTAGCCTTCATGTCAGAAACGAACTCATGCAACAAGTCTGCATGGTCAGACATCGGGAGTAAATCAAAGTCTGGGTCGCCCATTCGTGGGAACCTCCACGCATGCTCCGCATGCTCAGGTCGTTCCCACAGGTCAGGTTCCCTGGGCTCCCATCCTGCTTCAATAAGGGTGGCCTGGACTGCAGCTATGGGCCCCCGAATGCCTCTCCACCTTTTGGCGCCAAGCGAATCGAGCTGCGACCGAACGTTACCCCACGACCGTCGAATACGAGGTTGGAGGGCGGGGAAGCGCTTCCACAGCTGCAGCCAGGCGTCCACCAATTGGCGGCGCAGTTCCAGGGCGGGATCTCCATCCCCCAGCACAGTCTGCAGAACAGTTGTTAAACATTTGCCCTTACCCATACCCGAGACCGTGCGAGCAGCTTGTCGCCTCAGAAGCAGGACCTGACTCGGTGGCATACCATAAACTTGATGGCCAAAGCTGGCCTGTGGTAAGGCTCCCGTGCGCCAAGCGCCCTGGGTGACTTTCCTCAAACCAGCCAGCCTGCGCATCTTCACAATCCTAGAAAAACGCCCGCTGGCTTTAGCCATTCTCTGGCGTGCCTTCTTCCTTGTCCGAAAGCGACCTGCCGCAGTGTCAACGCCTAAATCAACTCCAACAGAAGCAAACCTAGCGGGCATCCCTCGGGCTCTGAAAATTCTGGCAATGTGCTTCCCAAGCTCAGGAGAGGACGCCAAGACAACCGTTTTGTCCGAGACCGTGAGCCTCTTGAGTCTGAATCCCCCCGAGAAAGCTTCAGCTAAACCTTCCATCTCCGAAACGACAGTGGCCTGGGTGCCCTCAGATCTTGCCACAGTGTCATCGACAAAGGTCCATAACGAGGCCTGAGGGGCTCTAGCGTGCGCAGCCTCCAGCACAGAATGCAAGAACACTTTTCCAAGGCAGACTCCATGCGACGATCCAGCCACAATCGAGCGGCCTGGGCAGAACGGCTCGCTGATGACCGAGCCCTCCTTGAGGATGCGCGGCGCCATGAAGAGCAGGATCTCCATGAGCAGCACCGTGGGAGGGAAGTTGAGCCCCCGCGCCGCAACCACCAGGAGGGTGAATGAGATGGAGTCGTAAAACTTGGCAATGTCCAGCAGCACCGTCGCCGTTGCCTTGCCTGCAGTAGCAGAGGCCTCGTCCATGAGGCTTCTCGTCATTGCAACTCTCAGGGCGCTGCTGCCCCTGATGGCCGTGTCCCAGAAAGCAGAAAGTCCATCCGACCAACTGGAGGTGACCGAACTGCGCGCCTGGCTCCACGTCTTGCAGCATTGCGGCAACATTCCCAGTACTCTCGTGCCTCCAGCTGGCTTCGGAATAACCGCACAAATCGTAGCTAACCACGCTGTCGGCCAAGTTTGCAGTAGTTCCGCTTGATTGAGGATACACGTGAGCTCCGTCAGTCCAGCTTGAGGCATACGTTGAAGGTCAACTGGGCCCAAGCCATCAACTCCTCTCGCTTTGTTTGGCGATTGTCGTCTAAGTATCGATTCAATCTGTCCTTCATTCAGTGGTGGCAAGGGGTCATCGCGAGCATCCCTGGCCAATCCTTCCAAAGTCCATAGCAAGTGCTCCCTGCTGTCATTATCCTCCTGCCAAACTCCCTGCCAAAAGTCCTTATTCGTGCGAATGAGTACGCAAGGGTCTGCAGTGTCCACTCCATCTATGATGATCTCACGCGGAAGTGGGTCAGGAGGAGGAGCACGAACGTGTTGATGAATAGCACCTGGCCTCTTAGCCCACATCTGCTTCGCCCAGTCCATGAAGGCTTGGCGTGACTTGACTAATGAGCGCCCCTGGGCGCGGTCGACCCACGTGTTGGTGTGCACCTGGAGCTGCTCCAACTCAGTCTGGCTGAGGTGCGACACCTGCAGGGCAACGTCCTTCCACTCTTGCACTGTGGTGGTCAGGGCCTTTTTCCCGAAGAATTCCTGCTGCTTGGCTTCTGACAGGCCCTGGACCATGGACCGAAAGCCCGCGAGGCACTTCTCCGCCTCTGGAGGGTCCCTGCCTGAGCGTGTCAAGGCCACGCCTCGAGCAAGCAGTGTGGAAGCGATCCCCCACCATTCTGCTACAGGGTCGCACATGTGAGGTCGACCTGGGGCTGGGCGCATCTTCCTCCATGAAATTGAATACCCTTGCCCTCTGCCGAAAAACACAACGGGGTCCTCCACATCGCTGACCGCCACAATAGACCGCTCCAAGGTAGTGACCCATCGCCCATATCTATCATCCAAGGTAGAGCGTTGAGTGGGCCTCCAGGTCGCCAGGGGGCCTGTCGACAACTGTGCTGCCGCTGTTCGTGGTCTGAAGGTATCCTGCTCCAATTCGCCATAGATCTTGAGCCATTCTTCCTGCTCCAACTTGAACGCGACCTTGGGGCCTTCTGGCTGTGGCTCCTGAGATGGCAGGTCATCGAAGGCCTCGCGTAGCTCTTCGGGGAGTTCCTGTCTGCGTGCATATGCCACCTGCTTGCGTTTCTGGGATCGCTTGCTGTCAGGGTTTGGCTCTTGCTGAGGGCGGTTGGCCCTGGGTAGCGGTTCTGGAAGCTCCAACGACCTATGCCACCAAGTCCGCTTGGCGTCCAGCACATCAATGGCAATAGCGCAATGAGTCTTCCAAGGAACCGCTAACACCTGCCTGAGCCTGATGCGGTCCGGAGTAAGCTGCTTAGAGACAGTAGCATAATCATACATTCGTCCCTGGCCCTTGTCGCACGTGAACTTGCAGTTCGGAAGCGCTAACCGACCTCTGAGTCTGTCAACCCATCCACTATCCAATAGGGTCTGCGGTTCGTTGTTCCAGTCCGCCACAATCACCCAAGGATCTGCCAGCGCTTTGGTAAAAGCGCCCAAAGCCACCAACACCTCATTGTTGTGCTGTGCAATCCCCAGTGACGGTAGCAAGTACGCTGCAATGTAGACGAGGTTGCCCGACTTGAGGTGTAGCGTGGTGGCCGAGAAGCCTTTAAAGGGATCCATGCGCGAGTCAGCAATCGCCTGGCCCCTCAATCGATCAAGCTGCGTAGCTGCCAAGTGACAGCGCGTGAGAAGCCACTCACCTGCCGAGATGCCTGAGTCCGACCTCCCAGAAGCAAAGCCTGCCTTGAAAGAGAGCCTCCACCCGTCCTTCCTGAGCTCCTCGGTCCAGTGGGCGCACTTGGTGTCGGGGACATGCGTCTCGACAAGCCCTACGATGGCGTAGGTGTGCTTGTGACTGTTCACAAAGCTGCGAACCTTGGCGCCCCATTCGGTGATGTTCGCGAAGAGCATCGTCACATGCTTGTCGGACGTACGGTGCTGCAGAACTGCTGGCTCCTCGTGCGTGGGCGCGTTGTCACCAGCGTGGGTCTGTCTGCCACGTTGCTGCGTTCCTGACTCCGCATTACAGTCCCGAGGACGGGCGGCATCCAGCAAAGGCAGACTCGACGAGGAGTTCCCCGAGACACCCAAGAGCGCGGCCTCAGGGCCTCCAAGATAAACCTCCCGAGACGGGGTGGGGCTGGAGCCTATGGCGTCAGGCCTGCATCCTATGTTAGACTCCACAGTACAGAGCTCCCCCTCGTTCCCAAACTGGTCATCGAGGTTGGCGAAGGGGTCAGCATCTGGATCATCCAAGTCATCACACCGAGCTCGAACTCCGTCCACAGGCAGAGGAGCAAACCGATGACCGTCAGGAGCCTCAGAAGCCTGATGTTGCATGGCATGTGGAATCGTACTATGATTGGCCTGTCCCAGACTGGTCTCCGCATCCGCCAACATCACCAGGTGAGCAACGCAAGCGTCAACGTCTGCCTGATCATCATCTGAGTCAGGCTGTCTGGGGCGAGGAAGCCGCACCGTAGGGGAAGCCGAGCCCAAAAGCCTCCTGAACATGGCTCTCAGCTCATCCAAGCGCTCCCAGTGGCGGCGCTGCAGCTGAACACGTCTCTCAATGGGCGCCGTACGGAGCCGATCAAGGAAGGCCGCTCGCCTGGGCTCAGACTGCCTCCATGCCAACTCACATAATTCTTCCATGACTGATTGTAAGGTGCGGCCTGGAAACCAGGCCTGCAACAAACGGCGCAAGGGCTCGTTCCCTTGTCGCTCCAGGATCGTGTGCAGAAACGCCTCGCACCAAAGCCGCCAGTCACCACTACCTGCGTTTAGCCCAAGATGTATGTCAAACCAAGCCGCTGCCCATTCTCTGAGGTCAGCTCGCATATCTGCATAGTCCTGTACTGCCATCGCTCTGGTCTCGTCAACAGGCGGCAGGCCCATGGCCTGTGGTGAATCAGCTGCCGTCTCGACTTCACCAATGTTGCCAGCCTCACAAGGTAGGCGAGTCCAGCAAACTCCTGTGCCCCCACCCACACGCGCTGAGACCCCCGCCTCCTGTGGAGAGGGTGCCCTGGCGGGTGGAAAGCCCAGGTGCGACTGTGAACCTGCACTGCTCTGGGCAGCCCAGGATTTGCGTTCTGACGCCTGAAACCCTCCAGCTGCCTGAGTAACTGACCGTGTGGAAGGCGATGCCTCAGGAAAGACGTGGCTCCTGTGAGTGCCCGTAGCGCCAGTGGCGCCAGACGGCCTCGCCCACGTCGAAGCCGTACTGATCGCAGTCCCAGACGGCATAGAACACGGTGTACACGTCGAAGGGGCCCCCGTCATTTCATCAGAAAGCGAAAGTGGGGCCCACTGCATCATAGCTCGAACTTTCCGAATTGTGTCCAGCGCTTCGTAGTAGAACTTGTCAGACAGCATAGCTCGACCAGAGGGAGCACATGCGTGAGCAAGAACGTGGTATGCACATCCAAAGGGAATGTCCGTGCCTGGGTAGCATTGGAATGGCGGTGTGCGCGAGATGAGCTTGAGCACTCCAGCTGACACAGATGTCCCTGAATCAGGTAGCTGCTGGGCACTCGTTGTTGGGGCCCCCCCTGCGCTCGAACTTGGCCAATCTCTCGCGAACAGAGGCGAACTGTGCCTGCTGCTCTGGTCGGGAGACCTGTCCCTCTGCAACTTGGCCAAGGGGCTCCGACGTGGTCTCTGCACCATCACCACCAGCACTAGCTGTCTCTGGCTGGGAACCCTCTGCGCCTCCTGGCTTGGACTGGGGTTCATTATCTTCAACATCCTGCACTCGACGACGTTTGGCCAGTAGCCGCATCTTCTGTGATTCATGCTCCTGGACCACGCGCTTGGCCTCGTCCAGAGCTGAGGCGAAAAGATCCTTGGCCTTCGTGGAAAGGAGCTCCCGCAACTGTGTGGTACGTTCTTCGATCCGTAGGCGATCCTCCTCATCCAGCTCCAATCCATCAGGCATGTCTGACAGGAGGCCCAGATCGAAGTCCAGGGTGCCCACCTTGCCAGACACGAGGTCCTCCAGCTTGATCCGCGCAGGCACTGGTCCAGGTTCAGGTGCGGCAGCTTTGCCCGTGGCCGCGAGCTTGCGGGCGAGCTCCGCGTGCTGGGTGTCCATGATCTCCAACTCTGCACGAAAGCCCATGATGTAGTCCTCGTGCTCCTGCAGCTGGGCCTTCCATTTGTCATGCTTGTCCAGCTCACGAGAGAGCCGTTGAAGGAGCTTGTCACATTCACGCCGCGATTCTGCCAGTCGCTGCTCCATGGTCTTCTCGATGACAGGGGGGGCAGGCTTTGCCAGGATGTTGATGCGCGCCTGAACCCGCGTGGCCAAGTTCTTGTCACCCGTCTTGTTGGCGATGGCCAGCAGAGAACCCAGCTCAGCAGCATCCAGGCCATCAAGGCTCGTCCAAGCCAGTGCTGGCGTGGAGGAGTTCGGACCTGGCTGGAGGCCGGCAGCCAGCGGCAGACGGTGCTCTGAACTCTGACGGCTGTCATTCCACGAATTGTCTGATCCTGACCACGACCTGCCTGCCCGAGACGGCCAGTGCTGCGGCTGGGTCCATCCTGGCTCTGGTGTGCGATATGAGAAACAATGTTTGCACCACTGCCATCTTTCCTCGTTGCGTGCACATCCGCAGTGACCACATCGCCACGCGGGCCCTGAGACAGGGGGCCTGTGTAGCTTGCGTCGCACAACAGTGGCTTTCTTATTCGTCGACCCGTCCGCACGCCACGGGGCTGAGAGCAAATCATCCGTTCCCATCGGCGTGCCGTGGCAGGCAAGAATAAGAAGGAGGAGGAGGAGGAGGAGGAGGAGGAGGAGGAGGAGGAGGAGGAGGGGGAGGAGGAGGAGGAGGAGGAGGAGGAGGAGAGGAGGAGGAGGGGGAGGAGGGGGAGGAGGAGGAGGAGGAGGAGGGGAAGGAGGAGGGGGAGGAGGAGGAGGAGGAAGAGGACCCCCTCCCCCTCCAACTCATGGTGGTGGTGGAAGACGGCCCCATCATCTCGAATTCGGGCCTGCCTCGAACGGGCCTCGAGGCAGGCGAGGGGCGCACATCGCCCCCGAGGGCCGCGGGGGGGAAGGCGCCCCCCGCCTTCCCTGGACGGAGGCAGGGGGCAGGAGGGGAGGAGCGGGCGGAGGCCGGAGGATCGGGCCGGGCGAAAGGGGGGGATAGCAAAGGGGGGGGGTGAGAATCAGCTCACGTTGCTGATGTTCCGGGCGCCTCCCGGCGCCGGGAGGCGCCCGTGTATCGAGGAATAGGCCCGGCGGCGGGGCCGAAACCAGCTGCATGCAGCAGATTCCGTACCCCCCCCTTTCCCTATCCCCCCTTTCGATCGGCCCGAGAGGAGGGTGACGTGGAGAGGGCGCTTCGCCCGTAGGGTTAGGTCGGTCCTGTCCCCCCACAGGCGGATTTCGGATGACAAGATCGAACACACCCCCAACAAAAAAACCCAAAAATAGTCAAGCAATAATGAGAAAGAGAGCCGTCCCCGGACCATAGTTGCTTGACTATGTCTGGAGATTCCCCCTTCAGAGGGACAGGCCCGACTTGAAGCCCAGGGTGCAGGCCCCCGTCCTGCGACCGCTGCTTGATCTGGGCGCGCATCATCTCCTGGAGGCTCGCGAGGACCTCGGCCCGCGGGGAATCGCGCCGCGCCCGCGCCCCGTGCCGGAGGAGCTCTCTCCGCGGCCGTGGCCACAACTCGCCGGGCGAGTTTTCGCTGCTCGGGCGCCTGCTCCGGGGACGTGCTGTGCGGCACAGTCAACCCGTATTGTAAGGATGCGCGATGAGGATGCAAGTAGGAGAACAACAAGTGGCATGAACATAAAAACTCGGAGGTCCGCGCGGATGTCTCGGATCGGCGCTGGATCCCCCTCCCTGGCGCGCGGAGCGCGCCAGGGGCGGCGCCGGAGGCGCCGCCGGGGGGCCCCAGCGCCGAACCGAGAAATCCGCGCGGACCTCAGAGTTTTTATCTTTATGTTACTTTTTGTTCCCCTAGCAAGGGCCTTGGAGGGCCATGTCGACGCTCTTCGAGCGGGGCACGGCCGGAGAAGGTGGCCAAGGATGGGCCGAGGGGGCAAGGATGCAAGGGTATGCTTGGGAAGGTTGCCCATCCTCATTATGCGGGTTGACTGCAGGGGCCTGACAACAAGAACCCTTCCGCAAGAGGCCCAACGCTGCGACCCCAGGACGTTCGCCGATGTTTGGGTGTGGGAGCGTCACGCTTTCCATCGCAGAACCATCGAAGCCCAAGAAACCCAGGGCACCCTGGAGGCGAGCAGGGTGTTTCTTGGCATGGGTCTCCACTGGAAGCCAATCGCTTCTCTAATGCATCGGTGCTGCGTCGAACGACCGTGCGAAGGCGCGTCGAATTTGAATCGAAGGTGCATCGAACTGTCGAACTTGAGTCGAGCTACAGTCGAACTAGGGTCGAACGGGTCCGTCGGGTGGGCCCAGTGAAAGTGCCCCAGACGAACACCTAGCGAAGCTGCTCTAAGCGCCTGGACCCCTCGAACCCTTGGACCAGGACAAACCATCGGGCCCACAGAAGCCGGGGACCTCTGCGATGCGGCGGGTCTGGAGGATGTGCTGGATGCCGCGCCAGTCCCAGGGGCCCCCAGAACGACACGAGAGCGTTCCCGAACGCTCTGGGACAAGTTTCAGGTCCTGGCCAACCCGACCTCCCCTCGGGCCAGCTGAAGGGGCCCTGGGACACAAATAAATAGACACAAATAATAGGAGGATTCTCCTTATTCTCTGATATTTTCTTGGTTTTCGTCTCCCCCCCCACTTCCCATATTTTCCTGGTAGTCGACGATCAATTGTGTCTGTGTGTTTCTTTGCCTCCTGACCAGCTTCATCCCAAGTCGTTCCTGAAAGGCCCCGAGGCCCGAAGCCGGGCTCCAGAGGCCCCCCAATAGCAGGTGCAAATTGGCCGCCTCGGGCGCCTTCTCGAGGCGCCAAGAGCATGGAGGGCTGCGCAGCCTCTTGCTCTTCCTGGCCCCAGAAGGCGAAAGGAAGCGTTCAGGGGGGAATGATCTTGGAGTCCCGAAACGATGCGGTGACAAACCGTGCGGTGACCTTGAAATCCCCCGAGACCTCACCGCACGGTCCGTCACACCGCACGGTATTGGGACCCCGGATGCCCCTGTCGCCCGAGACGTCCTCGGAGAACGACCCGAGTCCCAGAACCATGCGGTGACTCCGAATCCCCACCAGGGCCCCGAATGATTCAACGGGGAGGATATCGACCTGGAACCGGCGATCTATCGCCAGTAGTCGGGAGCGGCCAAGAGGGGGGTGTCCAAAAGGGGGGGTGCAAATCATGACGGGCGGCATGTGCGCGGCCCAGCGGGGGGGCCAGGGACGTAATGAAATAAGAAGAGGCGCTTTAAAATCTGGGGAACTATCATGGCCCCCGCTATGATATTCACCCCCCCCAGTCATCACCCCCCTCTTTGCCGCCCCCGACAATAGATCGGCGATGTGACCCCGATGGCGAATCCGACCTTCCGGGGCGGGGTGGGCCCTCGGGGGCCCCTCTCGGCAACGAGTGGGCAGATGGCGGGTCGGCGCATCCCCCCCTTGGAGCGTCTTCCTCGGGACAGTTTTTGGGAAGGGCCCCCCCAAAAAATAACTGCCCCAAAACCTTCTCATCGGGAAGGTCTTTGAATAGTTAGTTTGAAGGGGCCCTGGGACACACAAATAAATACACACTAATAAAAAGATTCCCAATCTTTTTCCATATTTTCTTGGTTGTTGTCTTCCCCCCCAATCCCTACATTTTCCCATATTTTCCTGGGAGTGGACGATGAGTTGTGTCTGTGTGTTTTTTTTTTTCCCTCCTGATAGTTTGGGGGAACCAACATTTCAAACACTTTATTCAGGGAAGAATTTCGGACGCGTTCCTGAACAATAAACTCTGCCAAACGCCATCATCAAGAAGATCTGCTGGGTTCTGTCCGTACAAGAAGAAAACAATCAAAGCAACGTCCAAAGAAACCTCATGTCATAAGGCTTCTCTGATTCAGAAACGCAGCACAAAAAATCACCTTCTTCAGGAAGGTGTTGGGAGGATCTACGCCAGAAAACCTGTTCAACACCTTCGTCTGAAAGGTTGTTGGAAGGCTTCCTCAACCAATCCTTAAGCCTTCATCCGATAAGTTGTGGAATGCCTTGTCCAAAGTACATTCAAACAATATTCATGGGCACAATTTGTTTGGTGATATTCATACGAAACGAACGCCAACAAAAGCATGATTCGGAAGGTTTATGGAAGATTGTCGCCAAACAGCCACCCAAACACCTCCAAACATGTTACCGAGGAAAAATTCCCGAAGAAAGATGTTGAACAATCATTTGAAGAAATCCGGTCATACACCTTCATGAGGAAGGTAATTGGACAGCTCTCAATTCAAAGAAATCCTGCAGAGGCCTTCCTGAGGCCCTCATAAATTGTCCGGGGGAAAATGCGTGGAAGTTAATTTTAAAGAAACCGTCCATACACCTTCCTGCGAAGGTGTTTGGACAGTTGTTTGGGGGAAACCTTCCAACCATCCAAAGACCTTCATGTGAAAGGTTCCTGGACAGCTGTTTGGGAAAGCCCTCCAAACATCTTCGAGCGGAAGGTCTTCGGGAAGACGCCTTCGAAAAAGCCCTTCGGGGATCTTCCAAAGCCCGTCCAAAGGACCATTGTTGTGATGGATGTGTTGGATATTTTGTTTATGATGGATGTGATGGAGGAGAATTGTTTTGATCGATTTTTTGATGGATGTTTTGGAGGAAGCCTTCCTCCAGGAGGTTTCTGGGAAGATCTTGGAGGGGTGAGCCGACGTGCCGCACCGACCTGCCTGTCGTTGCATCTCTCGGCGGCGCGCACGAGGGGGTGGAGGGAGGGGGGAGGGCTTCTCAAGAAGGAGGCTGCTCCTAGGATAAAGTCGGGCCTGTCCCCCTACAGGGGAATTTTCGACGAAGAATTAAACATACCCCAAAAATAATCAAACAATAACCCAAAATAGTCTGGGGACTATTGTTTGAAAATGTTCTGACCTTTTTGGTGAATTTTTGGACACTTTTTATTTTTCGTCGAACACCCCCCTGCAGGGGGATACGCCCGACATAATTCTAGGCGGCGGCCCTGCATCTGCGCAGAAGGCCCGCGCCTTCCAAGAAGCAGGGGTGCTTCTAAGAAGCCCTCCCCCATCCCCCCTACCCCCCTCGGCGCGTGGCCGAATCTTTCCGGGTCTCTCTGAAGCCCTCCAGAGGAGGAGGGTGGGCCTGCGCCGCTGGACAGGGGCCGGACAAGGTGCCACCGACGACCACGCCCCCCCGAGAACGCAGCAGCCGCGGCCGGACAGTCTTCCAGCCCCGACCCCCCGAGGATCCTCTTGATGGGCCCGTTTTCCACCATCACCACCATAAGTTGGAGGCCGAGGGGCTCCTCCTCCTCCTCCTCCTCCTCCTCCTCCTCCTCATCCTCATCCTCATCATCCTCATCATCATCATCATCATCATCATCATCATCATCATCATCATCATCATCATCATCATCATCACCACCACCACCACCACCACCACCACCATCATAATCATCATCATCATCATCATCATCATCATCATCATCATCATCATCATCAGCAGCAGCATCAGCATCAGCATCAGCATCAGCATCAGCATCAGCAGCATCAGCATCAGCATCATCATCATCATCATCATCATCATCATCATCATCATCATCATCATCATCATCATCATCATCATCCGCCTCCTCCTCCGCCTCCTCCTCCTCGTCGTCCTCCTCCTCATCCTCTTCCTTCTTCCCCCTCCAACTTTGGCAGTGGTGGTGGTGGAAAATAGGCCCATCACCTCTGACCGAGATCCTCCAGCCTCGACCTCTACCGTCGCCCAGCATCATCTTTTCTTGCGTGGCAAGGGCTTCCCAGAAGAAGCCTCCCGTGATCCGAACACGTGGCGGCTATTTTTTGCACGTCCTGTGTGCGGCGGCCTGCGGCTGCAACCGCTTGGCCGGCCGCAAGGACTTGGGTCGAGCAAGCTCGTCTGGCTGGCCTGACGCGTTCGTTGTCGCGGGCCTCCCGTCCTCTGACCGGTGTCCGCCTGATCCGGACGCCCGGCACCTGTCACCAGCGCGAGAGGAGCCCCTGCGGCAGAGGAGGGGGCAAACGACGGACGAAGGCACGAGCACGAGGGCCGGGGATTAGGGGAGAAGAGCCCAGACATGCGACGTCCTGACTTTTTCAGGACGGCGTCCCTGGAAATCCTGACCCTTTCCCCGGGACCGGTTTTTCGCCCTGAGTCGTTTTTGACGGTCCCGAGGCCCGGCGAAGGCCCACCGGGGCCGAAATGAAGGGGCCCTGAGACACACAAATAAACACACACACACACAAATAAAAGGATTCCCCATAGTTTCCCATACTTTCTGGGTCTCTGCCTTCCCCCCCACTTCCCATACTTTCCCATATCTTCTGGAAATCGACGATTCATTGTGTCTGTGTTTCTTCCCCTCCTGGCGAAAATAGCCAAAAACCTCCCGTCCTGAGTTCGTTCCCGACGCGACCACGTCTGGGCGGCGGAGGCGCGCGCGCACCGCCGCCCATCGGGGCCCCGCGCAGCCCCCGGCCGGCAGCTTGCGGGGCCGGCGCCTCCGCCGCAGGCCAGGCGGCGGCCGGGGGAGGATCCCGCCGCCCGACGCCCCTCCCCCAAACCCAGACATCGGGCGTTTCGAAAAAATCGAGACAAAGGTTTTCATCGTTTTCGGCCTCTGGAGGCCCTCGCCGGGCCTCGGGACCGTCAAAAAAGGACTCGGGATGAAAAACCGGTCCCGGGGAAGTGGTCGGGAGGTTGGGGGCCCGTGTGTCGAAAAAATCGAGACGTCGGATGTCTGGGCTCCCCCAAACCCCCGACGTCATGATTTGTTCCTGACGTCGACCCCTGGAGGTCTCCACCCATCCCCCAGGACCGGTTTCTCCTCCCGAGCCGTTTTTTGGCGGTCCCGAGGCCCGGCGAGGGCCCCCGGAGGCCGAAAATTCAAAGAATCCTCCCGCCCTGCTTTTTCCATGGCTCGAGGGGGGTCTGGGGACGCCCTTCCCCGCAGATCCGGGGCGGGCGCCATGTCCCGCGGGCTGTCGCCGAAGTCGTCCGGGTCCTGGAAACCAGGCGGCAGCGGCGCGCGGAGGCCCAGGCCTCCAGCGCCCTCCTGGGCGGAGCTTCCCCGCCGCCCGTCGGGGGGGGGTCATCGCCTCCGCCTCCTCCTCCTCCTCCTCCTCCTCCTCCTCCTCCTCCTCCTCCTCCTCCTCCTCCCCCTCCTCCTCCTCGCCGCTGGAACATGTCCGGACTCGAGCTGGGCGCTGCTTCGCGGAGGGGGCGATACTGAAGGGGCCCTGGGACACACACACACACACACACACACACACACACATACAAATACATAGACAGAAGTAACAGGATTCCCCATACATTTTCCCATCTTTCTTTTCTGGGTTTCTGTCTTCCCCCCACTTCCCGTATTTGTCTATATTTTCTGGGAATCGACGATTGATTGTGTCTGAAAAATCCCAGACATGGTCGCGTCGTAAAAATCAGGACGGGAGTTTTAAGCTATTTTCGGCCCCCGGGGGCCCTCGCCAGGCCTCGGGACCGTCAAAAAACGACTCGAGACGAACAGCCGGTCCCGGGGAACGGGTCGGGACTTCCAGGGGCGCCGTCCTGAAAAAAACGGGACGTCGCGTGTCTGGGTCCGGACTCGAGCTGGGCGCTGCTTCGCGGAGGGGGCGACAGACAAGATGGGGACGGGGGAGAGGCTCGCGCGCCTCTCCGTGCGCTTCTGGGCCCCAGGGGGGCCCTTCAGGGACCCTCCAGGTGCACAAAAGGTGCACCTTTTGTTCCCACCCCCCTCCCAGTTGTCGCCCCCCCATGACGCTCAGGTCGGGCCTGTCCCCCTCCAGCCGATTGTGGACGAAAACTGAAAAACATTCCAAAAATGCCCCCGCCAAATCTCAAAAATAGAATTAAAAAATCGTCCCCGCACTATTTCTCGACTGCTTTTGAGTATTCCTCCTGTAGAGGGACGGGGCCGACCTAACATTCCGCAACTCCCGACGGAGGGCTCTGCGGCCGCCGCCGGCCGTCGGGGTGGCCGCCGCCTGCGGCCCGCTGTCCGATCGATGTCTACAATTAGGCCCCCTGTAGGGGGACAGGCACGACTAAAATTTGGCTCGAGAGTCCAAGTCTCCGAAGCTCGGGGACGTCGAGGATCGAGGAAGGATGATGGAGGATCGACGCTCGAGGAACTCCGCGGCTCAGGGATTCCGCATCGGGGGGCGAGGATCCCCAAGATCGGAGGCTGTCGAGGTGGAGGGTTCCGCGGTTGGAGGCTCGGAGACCTCTAGGATCGACCTTCTATGCGTTGCAAGCCCTCCTCCTCCTCCTCCTCCTCCTCCTCCTCCTCCTCCTCCTCCTCCTCCTCCTCCTCCCTCCTCCACCTCCTCCTCCTCCTCCTCCTCCTCCTCCTCCTCCTGCTTCTCCTCCGCCTCCTCCTCCTCCTCCCCTCCTCCTCCTGCGCCTATTCCTCCTGCTCCTCCTCCTCCTCCCTCCTCCTCCTCCTCCTCCTCCTCCTCCTCCTCCTCCTCCTCCCCCCCCTGCTCTCCTGCTCCTGCTCCGCTCTCCTCCTCCTCCTCCTCCTCCTCCTCCTCCTCCTCCTCCTCCTCCTTCCCCCCCTCCTCCTCCTCCTCCTCCTCCTCCTCCTCCTCCTTCCCAACTCCTCCTCCTCCTCCTCCTCCTCCTCCTCCTCCTCCTCCTTCCTCCTCCTCCTCCTCCTCCTCCTCCTCCTCCTCCTCCTCCTCCTCCTCCTCCTCCTCCTCCTCCTCCTCCCTCTCCTCGTTCTCCTGGGAACAATTAGGCATGCAAGGGCGGAACTCTGGTGCCGATACCAGGGCCCTAAACAAAGGAAAAGGGGCAGGACGGCTCGCTCGGGGCGCGGCCTAAATGACTCGTTTGGCCACAGGCGTCCCGCTTCGAAGGAAGCAGGCCTCGAGCACGCCTGTCCAGCGCCTTCTTGCCAGCAACTGTCGGGCGCCGGTAGGCTTTCCCCATGATGTTGAAACGCGTGTGCCCCGAACCGCCACTCGGGCTGGGCGAAAGGGGAGGATAGCAAAGGGGGGGGGGGAGAGTCGGCTCACGTAGCTGATTTTCCTGGCGCCTCCCGGCACCAGGAGGCGCACATGTATCGAGGAATGGGCCCGGCGGCGGGGCCGAAACCAGCTGCATGCAGCAGATGTTGCAATGCTTCCTTTCCCTATCCCCCCCCTTTCGTTGGGCCCGACTGGCGCTGGCAGGCTTTCCCCATGATATTGAAACGCGTGTGCCCCGAACCGCCACGCACCCCAACCCACCAGAGCCCGCGCAGGCGCAATGACACCCCGTGGGTCTGATGCGGAAAGCCTTGCCGACCACTCATTCGTGGGCAGCTGGCGGGATGGTGCCGTCCCGCCGCGGAACCACCGAGTGGTCGGCAGCTTGCTGGGCGTCCAGTCTAGCTGCAGTTCGTTGGTCCTGGTGCAGTGACGTCAGCATGCGCAGGGGCTCCTGGGCACGGGCGCGTGCCTGCCTGGCCAGGACCTCGGCCAGACCGACCTCGAGCGAGCGGTCAAAAACCTCCATATGGCCGGTGAGTTCAGGAGGAAGCTGGGCCAGCGCGGCCCCTCGTTTGGCAACCTCGTCGGCAGCCTCATTGCAAGTGCATTCGGTTTTCGAAGCAGTTCGACCTAGATCAGCCTCTGTCGGGTGGCTTTTATTTTTCTTAAGCTGGATGTGTCTGGCCTGGGGTTATATGCATGCCAGAAGCAGGCCCAAGCAGCAGCATGCAGCGGTGGGACCTGACCAGGCCCTTCATGTATCGCCCCCCCGCATCCGCCGACTTGGGGCGGGACCGGCGGTCCATCTGCTCCGCCGTCGTGTCGTGCCGTCATTCGGGCCTGGGGTCCGAAACCTCTCGTTGCCTGGGCCCCTCCGGCATGCGGGGGTGGGGGGTGCTGCCCGTGCTGCCTGGCCGGTTGCGTCCGGTGCCGAACGGGGCGCGGCCTCCTCCCTCCGTCTGCTCTCAGGGCCGGGAAGTTTCCCCGTTCCGCTCGAGCGTGCTCGCACGGCGTTCGTGGGCGCCCGGTGTGGCCCAAACAACGAATGGGGCTGCTCGTTGTGCCCCCTGTGAGGGACCTGTGGCTGTGGATGGAAAACAAATCCTCCTCCTCCTCCTCTTCCTCCTCCTCCTCCTCTTCCTCCTCCTCCTCCTCCTCCGGCTCCTCCTCCTCCTCCTCCTCCTCCTCCTCCTCCTCCTCCTCCTCCTGCTCCTCCTCCTCCTCCTGCTCCTCCTCCTCCAGTCCTTCTCCTTATAGATAAATTCTCTCTGTCGCACCCCGAGGCCAGTTTGTAGGGCGGGCTGGGCTTTTTGCCTGAGATTTCCCTTCAATATATGACTCTGAAGCTTATTAACAAGTGACAACAGTTTCACAGATGGAGGGCGGGTGGTTTTCAAAATGTGGCTCTCGCCTTAGCGCCGCGCACATTCGTTATACAAATTTGCAAGAGCTTCACGGATTAAGGGCAGGTCGTTTTCAACATGTGGATCTCGCCTTAGCGCCGCGCGCATTCGTTATAAAGAATTGTAAGAGTGTCACGGATTGAGGGCGGTTCCTTTTTAAAATGTGGCTCTCGCCTTAGCACCGCGCACATTCGTTTTCAAACTTTGCAAGACTTTCACGGATTCCCATTATCAGCGTACCAGAAATGGTGTTTTGGAAGGGTTCAGGATTATGCGGTCGCAACAATTATGCTGATTCGCTGTGTTGAAGGCCCAACAATGGCGTTATGGCACGATTCTGGATCGTCAAGACGCAGCAATCAGGCTGATACGTGGCGTTGCAATCCCGAGAACAATGTTTTGGCTCGCTGCAGGATCTTCAAACTGTTGTCTACCAACGAGGCAGTTCCCTCAATGGACATGATGCGTTGTAGGGGCCTATGACGAGGGAGCTTGGAGGGAGGGTTGACCTCAACATCGTTGATGACTCTTGGGTTTCCACTGGTCCTCCTCCTCCTCCTCCTCTTCCTCCTCCTCCTCCTCCTCCTCCTCCTCCACCTCCTCCCCCTCCTCCTTCCCCCGCCCAGCCCGCCCGCCGTTACCGCCGCTATCGCCGCCGCCGCCCTTACCGCCGTCGTTCGAGGATCGAGGACTCGCGCCTCGAGGCTCGTGCCTCGAGGCCCCTTCGGCTCTCTGGAATCCCAAGACCGTGCGGTGACGCAGCGTGCGGTGACCTCGGAATCCCCCGAGACCTCACCGCACGGGCCGTCGCCGCACGGCCTCGGGACCTCGGAGGAAGCTGCCGCCCGAGACGTCCTCAGAGAACGACCCGAGTCTTATGTTGTTCCCATCGACCTTAAGGACCACCCTTAAGGACCGCACCCGGAAAAGTGTCGAAAGAGTGTCGAAAGAGTGTCGAAACAGCGTCGGGCGAGTGTCTCCCAGGGCCCGACACGTGAAAATCCTCGAGTTCCGCTACCTTTTTGATGCTTGGAATTTCTTCTGGTGATCAAGGCTAAAGTAGGGTGGAACATCATGACCCGAGTCCCAAAACCGTGCGGTGACCCCGAATCCCCACTGGCTCACCGCACGGTGTGGTCACCGCACCGTCTGGGGGCCCCCTTCGGCTCTCCGGCCCGCGGTGCCGCGGCCGCACCTCCGCCCTCTCGGGAGGCCCCCCGCCGAAGAGCGCCCCGCCCCGGGGAGGTCGGAGGGCCGCGGCCGCCGCCGCAGCCAGTCGTCCCCGTCGCCGTCGCCGTCGACGGAGCACGAGGAGGACGAGTGAGTAGGACACGGGAGGAGGAGGAGGAGGAGGAGGAGGAGGAGGAGGAGGAGGAGGTCCTACTCCTCCTCCTCCTCCTCCTCCTCCTCCTCCTCCTCCTCCTCCTCCTCCTCCTCCTCATCATCCTCTGCCCAGACCTCAGACGTCACCATTTCTTCACCGCGTGGGCCCCTGGAGTCCCTGGAGGCCCTCCTCGCCTGACCACTGGAGGGGGGGGGGGGGGCGAGGGAAGGGGGGACGCGGCGACGCGGGAAATGGGGACGGGCGACGTGGCGATCGAAGCGAGACGAGAAGGAGCGGCCCCCGCGCCACCCTGCGACTCGCACGAGGAAGGGGCGGAGGGCCACGAAGGGGAGGCGAGCTGAGCGGGGTGGGCGGGGCAGACGTGGGTCGGGGCTGAACCTCAACGGTGTGTTTCGTTCTCGTTTTGTTTTCGCTTTCCCTCGAGCTATCTTCAGTCCGCCCTTCACGCAAAACGAAACCGAAACGAAAACGGCCCACGAAACACCGTGTAGGTGCACCCCTGACGTGGGCCGGGCGCAGCCGAACGGGGGAGGGGGGGCAACAGGCGGGAGGGGGGGCCGGATGAGGATGTGCACCCTTCGTGCACACCTTCGGAGCCCCAGGGAGGGCTCCACGTTTGGGGGGCTCCTTCGTGGCCTTTGCCTCTTCCTCCTCCTCCTCCTTCGGCTCCTCCTCCGACTCCTCCTCCGGCTCCTCCTCCGGCTCCTCCTCCTCCTCCTCCTCCTCCTCCTCCTCCTCCTCCTCCTCCTCCTGCTCCTCCTCCTCAAGGGTCCCTTTCCTGCATCCCTCCCCCCGATGTTGGCTACCTGCCAGACCACCCCAGTCCAACCCGAAGACCCGAATTTCGGGTTGGGGGGGGGGTACGGGTTCCGCATGACCGTGTTCGATGCTCCCCCGACCCCCCCCCCCCCAACTGGAAATGGAGGGCAAATCGAGGCCTCCGGGTGGGGCCTGGGTGGCATTGGTGCGCGGTGAGCTGTGGGCCCCCCCCCCCCCCCTGGCGAGACGCCCGAGGGGGGGGCGGGAGGAGCCCGCGGGCGGCCGCGGGCCCGAGGGCGCCCGCCCCCGGGGGCTCCCCGCGCGCAGGGGAAGGACGGGAGGCTCGGCCCGGCCGCGCCCCTGCCGAGGAAAAGTCGGCTCTCGGACAGGGGCCGGCCGCCCAGGCATGCCCAGAGGCCTGCCACGGCACGGCACGTTCTGGGAGCCCAAGCGCGTTCCAAGAGCAAGAGCACCGCTCTCAGAACAGAGGCCCGATGCGCTGAGACAAGACGGTCCCAGCCAGGAATGCTCTGAGAACGTGTCGTGGAAACCGCAAAAGGTTCTTGGAACATTGCTTGGTAGGCCTCTTGGCGGGCCAGGACGCTTCGCCACTGCTTGAGGCTCTGATCGTGCGGGTGACATCGCTGAGCGGAAAGATGGCCCTTCCTGTCTCTTAAGTATGCTCACACGCTTGCCCTCAGAATGTATGCCCCCCCCCCTCCCTCAAGCTGGAGGACAGTGGGAGCCCATCAGGCATCGACCAGTGTTGATCGATTCCTCCCTTGAGGGATGCCCAGAACCCGAAGAGTACAATCAGCAGGGTGCGCCCAGAACAATCAGTGATGCTACCCTTTTCGTGCTTCACCTGTTCTCTGGCCCCACGAGATCTGTGGACCCCCAAGAGACCCTCGATACCCTCGCCGCCACGGCTGGCCGCAGGTTCATGAAAACTATCAGTTGACATAATCAACCATGAGACTTCACGGAGACCTGTCTAGGCAAGACACTTGCTAAGTGGGCCCACCTCATGAGGGAAGGGAGGGTCGTTGCGTTGCTGACGGGCCCTTATTTGAGACCTGGAATGCTCCGTTCCGTGCGGCCCCTGGCGCTCCGAACCCGCCCAGGCCTATCAGATCCAGAGCTACTCCGACGAGGGCTCCAGCGCTCAGCCACAGAGAAATGGCCCAGCTTGAGGCTCAGGGTTGGCAACGGGCTGGTGAGGATGACCATCTATTCGCCCCACCTGTGCTATAAGCAATGAGTTACGGCCACCATGGAGCATCCCAGTCGTCTTGCGTTCCTCCCTCAAAGCCATTCCTCATGGTTGCTCCCCTACTTAAGTGCCGTCAACGACAAGCCCCATGCCGGCTTCGCCCACGTGCCATCAGTGTATGCTCTGCAGCCCCGACATGAAGACCAACCTCTCTGTCACGTATCCACTGTGATGGTATGCAGAGTACTCTTGATATGCGGGGGGAGCATGTGTGAAGCATCGCACCATCACATCACCCTCGATGGCAGGAGGAACGACGGCTTGTGAGCCACGACGGCCGCCAAGACCTACCCTTAGGTCGGGCATTACCCCCTTCAGGCGGACTTTGGGCGAAAAATAAAACATACCCAAAAAATCCCCCCCAAAAGGTCAAAAATACTCAAAAAGCCATCCCCAGAGCATTTTGTTGACTGTGTTTGAATATTCCTGCTGTCGAGGGACAGGCCCGACTTAAACCTACCCGCCTGAGCAGTGCTCCTGCCTGGCCCAGGCCATCTCCGAGGAGGCCAAATCAAAGTGTGCTCTGCTCCCAGGAGACGAGGAGGATTGGAACCTGGCACCTGAAGCGCGTTTCTTTCTTTTCGGCGAGAATGGGCATTACAGGGGGGGGAGGGGGCCGGCGGGGGGGTATCCTGCCTGGCCCAGGCCATCTTCGAGGAGGCCAAGCCAAAGTGTGCTCTCCTCCCAAGAAACGAAGAGGATGTGAACCTGGCACCTGGAGCGCGTTTCTTTCTTTTCGGCGAGAATGGGCATTATAGGGGGGAGGGGGCCGGCGGGGGGGTATAATGTCACGCCCCCCCCCGCCGTGTGCCCGATGCGCACGGCGGCAGTGCCCGGAGCGCACTGAGGGGGGAGGGGCGTTACGTTATGGGGAGGGGAGAGGGGTCGGGGGATATAATGCCCATTATGCCCCAAGCAATAAAGAAACACGCTCCTGTGGTCTTGGGTCTTGGGGGCGTCGGGGAGCCGTCCTTGGACACAGCAGAATAGGCGCCAGTGCCGCTCCCAGTGCGCGCGGGCACGGCAGTGCCGCTTCGGGAGGTCGGCAGCGGGGCTGGGACCCCATCATATCTTCTGGTCGTCTGTCCAGTGGCGCCGTGGACCAGGTGGGCGTCGCCGCTTGGCGATGCACTCGGCGATTTCTGGAGCCGTCCCGGGGCTTGGTCGGAAGGCCCTCTGGGACCACTCGGGGGGCCTCTGTGGGGCTCGCCGGGGGCCCCTCCTCTTGGACGCCCGTGGGATCCGTGCCGGAGGCATCTTGGGCTATAGGAGAGGGGAGGCGTCAACATGCACGAAGTTGTACAGCCACGCTGCACTGCATGTGCTACACTGGGCCCACTACTTTGCTAAAGGCATTTCTCACTCCGATGAGCAGCCAGAAGGCGCCACTGGACTGGCTGAAGTGGCGATGCGCGCACTCTACAGCTCATAAAGCATGAGCGATCTATAAAGCAGCCGTGCTATACTAGCGCGCCATGCTACCGGCTATGCTAGCTGTCAGCCCAAGGGTCTTGAAACAAAACCATTCGCAATCAAATGGAGACGCGCTTCGCATGAAATTATGGGGGACACGGCGTCTCACCAACTGCGTGGAGGGTGCGAACGCCGAAAGCTCTCCCGATGCGACTGTGGGTGTGGGCGCGGCTTGGTCTGGGTCACAAGACGGGTGTGAGCCCAGCCGCAATTCTGCAGGTCTGCCTGCACAGCCTCCGAAAAGTGATGTCATTCCCACGCCAGCATCGAAACATACAAGGCGCAAGAATTCCTCCTGCGCCTCTCAAAAAAACAAGCTCGAGATCGAATACCTCCGATTCTCAGCCAAAGCGGGAAATACGTCAACTCATCGTGACATTAGAAAATTAGCCTGGCGAAGTACCCAACCATACGCAATTGTGGATACAGCAATTGTGAAGAATACCATCTTCGCCCGCGCTCCCTATGTGGCCACGGCTTCCCGCCGGAGCCCGACATGCTCAGGGACACGTTTGTGGCCGTCTTCGCGGGCGCCGACGACCGCGAGGATGGCGCCCCCCTGACCGAAGAGCAGAAGCAGGAAATTTACTGCCATTGGCGCCTTCGGTGGAGCTCCTGTGGGGCCACAATCCTCATGAGGGGTGTGCCGAAATGGCCCGAGGCCGCCATGCGAACCCTGCCACTGGGGGCCTTCGGTGGAGCTCCCTATGGGGCCACGATCCTCGTGGGGGGTGTGCCGAAATGGCCCGAGGCCGCAATGCGAACGCAGCCACTGGGGGCCTTCGGTGGAGCTCCCTATGGGGCCACAATCCTCGTGAGGGGTGTGCCGAAATGGCCCCGGGCCGCCATGCGAACGCTGCCACTGGGGCCTTCGGTGGAGCTCCCTTGTGGGGCCACGATCCTCGTGAGGGGTGTGCAGAAATGGCCCAGGGCCGCCGTGCGAACGCTGCCACTGGGGCCTTCGGTGGAGCTCCCTATGGGGCCACGATCCTCGTGAGGGGTGTGCCGAAATGGCCCGAGGCCGCCATGCGAACGCAGCCACTGGAGCCTTCGGTGGAGCTCCCTATGGGGCCACGGTCCTCGTGAGGGGTATGCCGAAATGGCCCTGGGCCGCCATGTGAACGCTGCCACTGGCGCCTTCGGTGGAGCTCCCTATGGGGCTACGATCCTCGTGAGGGGTGCGCCGAAATGGGGCGGGGCCACCATGCGAACGACTAGAGCCTTCGGTGGAGCTCCCTATGGGGCCACGATCCTCGTGAGGGGTGCCAAAATGGCACGGGGCCGCCGTGCGAACGCTGCCACTGGGGCCTTCGGTGGAGCTCCCTATGGAGCCACGATCCTCGTGAGGGGTGTGCCCGCCATGCGAACGCAGCCATTGGGGCCTTCGGTGGAGCTCCCTATGGGGCCACGATCCTCGAGAGGGGTGTGCCGAAATGGCCCGAGGCCGCCATGCGAACGCAGCCACTGGGGCCTTCGGTGGAGCTCCCTATGGGTCCTCGTGTGCCGAAATGGCCCGAGGCCGCCATGCGAACGCAGCCACTGGGGCCTTCGGTGGAGCTCCCTATGGGGCCACGATCCTCGTGAGGGGTGTGAGGCCGCCATGCGAACGCAGCCACTGGGGCCTTCGGTGGAGCTCCCTATGGGGCCACGATCCTCGTGAGGGGTGTGCCGAAATGGCCCGAGGCCGCCATGCGAACGCAGCCACTGGGGGCCTTCGGTGGAGCTCCCTATGGGGCCACGATCCTCGAGAGGGGTGTGCCGAAATGGCCCGAGGCCGCCATGCGAACGCAGCCACTGGGGCCTTCGGTGGAGCTCCCTATGGGGCCACGATCCTCGTGAGGGGTGTGCCGAAATGGCCCGAGGCCGCCATGCGAACGCTGCCACTGGGGCCTTCGGTGGAGCTCCCTATGGGGCCACGATCCTCGTGAGGGGTGTGCCGAAATGGCCCGAGGCCGCCATGCGAACGCAGCCACTGGGGGCCTTCGGTGGAGCTCCCTATGGGGCCACGAAACGATGTACTGGGTGGGTGAAACGCAAGGAAGAGGGGGAGGAGGGAGGAGGAGGGGGAGGAGGAGAGAAGGAGAGGAGACGCGGGCCACCGTCTCTTCAAAACGAGGACCCAACACCACAGGATGGTTGGGAAATAGAGAGAGAGAGAGGGAGAGAGACGCCATCGACGCACCCACCTCCATCTGGCAAATTCGATGATTCCTTGTCTCTCCGCTGTGCATGATTTGTTTGTTTTACCTGTTGGCATGCGTTTCGCCTCCAGAGGCACCGGAACTGGAAGGCTGTGGGGGACCTCTGAGGGCATCTGGAGTCTTTCTGGGGGAGGGAGCAGTTAAGCACAGCATGAGGGGCTGGAGGACTGCCTGCAGGGCTCTCCGCACGCCTCCAGCTGCCACAAAAAAATATTCAAACTCAGAAGCCCAATGGGCGAATTACTTCACACTCTGTAGTTCAGTGCTTTGGTCGTGCAGTCCGCAGATGGCGTCATGATGCGAGTGACTCAGGACACGTCACAAGAGACCTGGAGCATCTGGCGGCCCTCGCTCCTGGAGCTCGTGCGGAACAGTAGGCTTCCCTGGACATCTGGATTCCCCAGACCGTGCCTGCACTCAGGGTGGGCCTCGCGTGCTTCTCAAGGAAGGCCATGGGGTGCTCCGAGGCTCCGCCACGCTCTGGCTTCTGGACGCCCCGTTGCGCGCTGCGGCCTGTTGCCGCCCCGGGGTGTCCTGGGGATTCGCCACGCTCCGCCCCGTTGCCGCCCGCCGTGGCCCGCCGGGGTGCCCCAAACATTCGCCAGGCTCCACTTGCGGGAGCGCAACATGACGTAGACATGAAAACTCGGAGGTCCGCGCGGATTTCTGGGATCGGCGCTGGACCCCCCTCCCTGGCGCGCGGAGCCGGCGCCGCCAGGGGGCCCCAGCGCCGATCCGAGGAATACGCGCGGACCTCCGAAATAGTATGTTTATGCCATTCTTCGTTCCCCTATCCACCCCGTTGCCGCCCGTTGCCGCCTGTCGAGGTTCCCCGAAGATTCGCCGTGCTCCCGCCCGTTGCCGGCCGTTGCCGCCTCGTGGCCGCCTCGTTGCCCGTTTGGGGGGTCCGCCAAGGATTCGCCGCGTTGCCGCCCGTTGCCGCCTGTTGCCGCCGCGTGGCGCCACCTGGGGGGTACGCCGACGTTTCGCCAGGTTGCCGCCCGTTCCCGCCGCATGGCCGCTCGGGAGGTCCGTCGGCGTTTCGCCACGCTGCGGACGATGGCCGCCGCGTAGCCGCTCGGGCGGTCCGTCGACGTTTCGCCACGCTGCCGCCGGTTGCCGCCTCGTTGCCGAGTCACCACAGAGCTTACATCACAAAGCTTTCACCGCGTAGATTGCACAGCAGAGCTTCTACCACATAGCTTGCACCACATAGCTTACACCATTTACTGTTTGCGGTGCACGCTCGCTAACATGTCTTCGGAACGTATCATCAACATCATGACGTCTCGACCCTCTGATTAAAAATGCACACGGACCTCTGGGCAAGGTAAAACCAGGGTCTCATGAGAAGGACGCGATATTCACAGATCTGGTCGCATCGCAGCCAGACATTACACCATGTTCCGCCGCCTAGCGCCTGCCGGCAAGAGTGGAGGGGCCTCATGCGGGATATTACTGCCGCGCATTGAAATTCACACTTTGGCACACTGGCCAACTCGCAACGGCAAGGTTGCACCCTCTTGAGTCGTCAGGTCCACGACGACGTCGAAGTCTACTCGCGTCGTACAAGCGAAAATGGATCGTGTCGAAACGGGGTTCGGTAGCGCAGCTCCTGCCAGAGCTATACCACAGCAGAACGTCGAGCAACGTCGAGCCGTCTTGCAGCAACAAGCCGCGCTGACCTGCTGCACTACATCGCTGTGCCGAGCTGGCATCGGGCACGCGCGTCTCGCACGACAAACGGCAAGACGCTGCGGGCGAATGCGTTCTGGCGCTTAGACCTCAACAACATGCTGTCGAACGGCGAATCGGGCTCACGACAGCCCACCGCGTCAAACTCGTAGGTTTCGACCACCTGCGGCTCCTCGGCCCAGCCGCGTCTCCGCTCCAGCTGCGTGGCAGGCTGGGGCAATGCACACACCAGAATGCTATCAAACGGCGACGGTGGCTCCGAGTGGTCGACCGCGCCCGCCCCGAGAGGCAGGACAGCCTTGAGCGCCGGGGCCCCGACGCCACTCCGCACCAACGCGCTGCTCACAGGCGAGGGGGGCTCGCAGTGGCCCGTCACGTTGGGCTCGCAGGGCCCGACCACCGCGGAGTCGGAGGCCGCGTCCTGGCACGCACCCAGCAGCTTGCACATCGGGCCGTCCGGTGCGCCGAAGGACCTAAGGCTCTCGCCGTCGGCCGAGGTGCCACAGCTGCGGATGGACTCGTAGAGGTTGTCTGGCGACTCGCACTCCTCCAGCTCCAGCAACAAACACGGCTTGACGCCCTCGCCCGGTGTCCGCGGGCACTGGCTCTTCGACGTCGACAGGTGCAGCCCAGGAACCAGGGACATGTTCAAGGAAGCGGGGCGGAGGTGGCGGTACATGGCACCGCAGAACCTCAACGAGAGGTCGGCGCGTAAGACTCCTAAGGCAAAAAGCGCCGGTGCCCAACCTGCTTGAGCCAAAATGACTGCGGGCCCCTCGAAGCCAATCTTAAGACCTCATGGGTCCTTGTCGAGCCTCGGGCATCTTGAAGTGCCTGGTAGACCGTCTTGGGGGGAACATCGAGGGCGCCTCTGAGGCGCAGCGCAATCTAGAATAATAAAAAACATACACGTTCGGACCCCCCCGCGAAACTCCGACTGTTGAGGTTCACGTGCCCATCGGTCGGAAGAAACGAATGAAAACATGAAGTGGGAAGGCGTTGCAATCTCACCAGCCCTCTGGGCGTAGGTGGTTGAACAAGTTACGTGCAAACTTCTTCCTGGCCCTGGTCGGCGAAGGGGTTTACCATTGTTCCCTATTAATGCACACCCCCTCCCCATCCGGCCAGCGACCAACCCGGAACCATGCGGACCCCATGCGGGCCACCCCCCATGCGGGCCACCCCCCCCACCCTCTGCCTCTACAAGTGGAGCATGCGCGGCCAACCCGATGTGGCCGCCCCCTCACCATCCCTATCAACAAACAAGACAAAATACAATTTGGGGCAAAGTCTGGAGTCATGTCCGTGAGGCCCGCGAGTACTTTGCATTGTTTTTGATGGGGACGGCGGGGTTGTCAGCATGTGTCCCTGCTGCGCGCAGGACTACCATCACTGACAAACCAAAAAATACACCTCGCGGCTCAATCTGGATCATGCGCGCCACCCCGCGATCACTGTCAAGTGGTTTTTGACAGGGACGGCGGGGGTCATGGCGTGAAGCCTGCTGTGCGCAGGCCCACCAGACACAATGATGAGCCGTGGTTTTCGACAAGGGTGGTGGGGTGCGACATGTTTCCCGATGTGTGCTGTCACGTGCGCAGGCGCGCCTGACGCACTCTGCGCGCCCCGAACGTGGCGCACCTGACGCGGCTGGAGTGTGCGGAACACCTGGCGCACTCGGAGCACGTGGCGCATTTGGCGCGCCAGGCGTGCCTGGCACGCTCGGGCCCCAGGGGTGCCTGGCGCGCGTGGCGTACCTCGCCCAAGCGTCGCGCACCCGGGGTCGGCTTTGGTTCCCATTATTTGCCCATTCAAAGACGACCGCTGAACATGCTCAGGTTCTCGGGTGTTACTTCCGTGTTGGGCGGGCGGGTGGGAGTGAGCTAGACGGCTTGCGGGCGGGTGGGTAGCTTGACCCCTCCCTCTACCCCCCCCTTGGGCCTGGGAGGGGGCGGGGGGGGCGCGACCCGCGGGAGCATCCAAGATGGCCCAAGATGGCTCTAAGAGGGCCCCAGAGAACCCAAGGCCTCCAAGATGGTCCAAAATACTGCAAGATGGCTCAAGAGAGTCTCCGGCATGCGTCCAAGATGCCCCAAGGCATCCCAAAGACGGTTCCAAGTGCCCTTCGAACCGCACAATGAAGCCTCCAAGAAGCCCAAACCGTTCAGAAACCGAAGGAACATCAATGTGTTTGGCCATCTCGACTTTTCGCTTCCGACCAGCTTCTGGAACATAAGCCACCTTCGCGGCGACGGCCGACCGCGATGCCACCCAAGAGAAGGAGGACGACACCCAAGCTACGTTGGGTGAGGCCGCGACCGCGCGCCTCCAGCAGCCGCGCCAGCCCGTCGCGTCAAACGACGCAGGCGGCTGATCCCACCCCGCGGCCAGGCGGCAGAGAGGAAACCTCTCGGCCGTGATGTTAGAGCAGGAGGAGAGGAGCACATCGACGCACCACCGCGCGGCACGCCAGCATGCCCGCGCGGGGGCCTGACCCGCCAGCGTTGCGGCGGCGCGCGGCGGGTGGACACGCGGGCGCCCGCCATCGCGCGGGGCGCCGACGGCAGGGCACTACCGCCTGCGGCGTCGACTTATGACTTGCAATAACAAGTTACTACTGCCCCATAAGTCACCTTCGCGGCGACGTTCGACCGCGATGCCACCCGAGAGAAGGAGGACGGCACCCAAGCCACGTTGGGCGAGGCCGCGGCCGCGCGCATCCAGCTGCCACGCCAGCCCGTCGCGTCAACCGACGCTGGCGGCTGACGCGCCAGGGCGCAGGCCGAAGCACACGGGTTACCAAACCCACTGCCGCGGGCCCAGGGGTCGAGGGCGAGCGCTGCCCCAGCGGGCTTACGGCGCCCACAGGCCCGCTGCCACCCACTGGCAGGCAGAGACGCGGCCGCAGACCCGCAACCCGTGAGAGACAAGCGACGGACAAGACAACAGTGAACGAGCGCGCGATGGCTTGTCGCAATCGCGGCAGCAGCAAACGTGCG
Source organism: Prorocentrum cordatum (assembly GCA_963575745.1). NCBI lineage: Eukaryota > Dinophyceae > Prorocentrales > Prorocentraceae > Prorocentrum > Prorocentrum cordatum. The sequence goes on from CAUYUJ010011148.1 coordinate 339,188, forward strand.
CGCACTAGCGTCACTGGACGCCGGGAGCCACGGCCTCCCCACGTTCGTCGTCGTCGCTGGACGATGCGCCGAAGTGCGCCTCAGCCACGGCTTGGCGCTCCATCTTCTCAATATCAAGGTAACGCATCCAAGCTGGCATCTGCCCGTCACCCGCCTTCCATATGTCGATTACACGACCGCCGAACTCTACAATGTCTTGTGCATGGCCCCGACGGGGTGGGCGGGCGCCAGGCGTCTGCGTCGCCCAATGCCACGTGGCGCAGTGCCACCCGCAATGCGCGGCGCACGCTGGCGGCGCACAAGCCGGCCCACGGTGCGTCGCCGCCAGGGCGAGAGTTAAGCCGAGCGCCGAGGGCGTGCACAGGGCATGCGGCGCGCGAGCGCTTGCACCAGCACTTGCGAACGATCGTGGTAGTCTCTCGCGATTCTTCTGCCTGGTGAAAAATAAAACTGCAGCTTCTTCGTCAATGGAAAGCCCGGCGCGCAACTGCGATGCGCCTTGATGCGAGGCTGCGCGGTGGATGACCAGCGCCTCGGACGGGGGCCGGGGCAGAAACGCGCATACGGTCGCGAAAAGGAAGCCCAGACCGCCGTCTTTTGGTAACGCACCTGGGCTTTCCAGTAACAGCTCCAGCAATGTCATGCGAATCGCCATCCGCGGCCGCGCCGACCAACCCGAGCGATTCTCTATGGCCAACTTGGCCCCCGACAAAGACGCGCGCGCCAACGCCGCGTCAGAAACGCGCGCAACGTGGGAAGATGCGAAAGGTAATTGCAGAACCTCGCGCGACACCTGAACGTCGTCGACCACAGCAGCAGACTGTCGACCGACGGCGGGAGCCCCGCGCCCTTGCGTCGCAGAACATCACGCGCAAACTTCACCCAACACTCAAAGCCGCTGCGCACTTGAGGCAGCGGGCGTGGGCACGACCCGAGCAGGGCGCCGTCGCGGGCCACCCTTGCCCACGCCTGCCCTGCCTCGGGCGAGGTAATGGCTTCAGCCGCTCTCGCGATTTCGCAGCGCGGATCGCCCATCTGACGCTCGACGCCGGCCATCGCCCCACGTATCGCACGGCGCACCACTGCCACAAAATCCGTCGCCGAGCTGCGGCTAGCCGTCGGATAGCCCTCCGCCCCGCGGGCGGCGGGCCTGATGGTGGCACCGAGCTAGGGAATCCCTGCGCGCGCGGCCACGCCGCCTGGGCGTCGCATCACCGCCGCAAAGACGACGCGGTCTGCGACGAACCGCGCGAGGTGCCCATATCTTCACGCTCAATGATTCAGAACTTGATGAGACCGAACAGTCAGAGCCCGCCCGTGACACGCGTGCCCGCGCTGGCTTGCCTCCGGCTGCCCCGGCGCCCACGATGCGCCCTTGCGATGCGGGGCGGCACGCGCGCGCGATCCGCGCGCCCGCGACGCTCGCCTCGAGGCGACCGCGCAAACAGCTCTCGCATTGCTGCCGCTGCAGTGGCGGAGAGGCCGTCACGACTTTGAAAATCATCGAACTGCGCACTCTCGAGGTGCCGCAGCGCACAGACAAATACAGATCGCGCCAATGTCCACACGCGGCACATTGCGCAAAACACTGCACAGCTAAGCACCGAGCTCGTCGCGAGACATAGTTAAACGCACTTGCTCGCTAGAGTTGTGCGAACTGCGCTTTTGCCGGATCTCGCGCGGCGCCTGGTGGCGCGCGCCTCTAGCAACGCTGTCGCGGCCTCGCGCTGCGACCGACCCGCAGCGAACACGCGCTGCGAGCGCTGGCTCACTTTGCCGGAATGAGCATCGACCCCCACGATCCGGGCGCGCAGAATGCTTCGTCAAGGCGCGGAACGACACGCGTTGCACCGAGCTGGCGCAGCAGCCCAACTTCGCCCCTGGAGGGGTCGCCTGCAATATTTTCGTCGGTCGGCACCCGCTCCACGCGGGCGACGCACCGCAGGTGAGCGATCTTGACTCATAGGCCGTGTGCGAGACAAGCATGATCGATAGCGCGCGCGGCGCCCCTGCTGGAAGCGGCCTGCGCACCTGCATTGCCCGGCCAGATCGCGACGCGCCGGCGGCAAAGCAGGTGTTCAAACGAACACAGACCCCACGCGATGCCCAGCATCTACAGGCCCATCATCTGGTTATCTTCACTGGGCTGGAAAGCCTCCATGTCCTGCCAAACGCTTGCGCGTGGGAGGCTTGTAGCCTGTCTCTGACCTGCCCCGACCGTTCCTGGCGGCTGGTGGCATGCACGTCCAGTAGCATTTGCCGTCAATGAAAATTAAGGCGGCCGCCATTGGCGGGCGGCTCGCCGCAGCGCAGAAGAGGTGAACCACGGGGCCCGCCGCTTCATCGCGCCATTTCTGCGACTGCGTCGTCTCGCCGCTGAGCACGATCAGCCACCATCGCAACGCAAGCCGCAGCTCTTTCCGCACAATGGGGGAACGATCATGCGCCTGTGCGAAGATCGGCCTGCCGCGGCAGGAGCGCGGCGAGCGTGGCTCGGACGACGCATGACACGAGCGCGCGCCTGAGCATGGCTCGCCTTGCGCGATTGAACATACTTGCAGAAGACCAAGCCAGCGCGCCCGCCAGTTTGCCGGCAACGCCCGGGCGCGCGCGCGCGCGCCACGTTGCCGCTCCATGGGACGCAGACCCTGGCCCCCGCCTGCGCGCAAATTGCCCGACTCGAGTGCCTCTTGGATGCGGGCTGCCCACTTGGCGATCTTTTCAGGTAGCGGCGCGCGCGTCATCCCCTCCGCTGAGAGGACGACGCGAATTCCCAGAATGCCAAGCGGAACTACGCATGACATCTTATCGTCCACCAGCGTGGCTTGGCCCAGTAGGCATCTAAGAGCGCGCGCGATGCAACCCAGTTGGTGTTTGACCAGCCGCGCGACAGAAATACGCCGCTGACCAAACGGCCCGCGGGTCGCCTCTCGCCTCGGCCCATCTCTTCGCGCCGAATATATCGTCGACGCAACGAGGGCGCCAATGCGCTCCCAAGTATGCGCGCTTGCATCTGCGCGGGAAACGGGCGCGGCACTGCGTGCGCCGTGGCTGTCAGCGCGCCTGCCCCGGCACTTCGCCTGCGACACCGGCGCGCGCGCCGCTTGCGCTGTCGCGGCGCCGCTGCAACCTCCGCAATAAGCCACTTGCAGAGCGCGCACAAGTGATCGATCGTCTCGTGTCGCATGCGTTCGCGCGGACACGTTGCGGCGTTGACGCCTGCAATGGAACGATCGTCCCCTGCACTGACCTGCCTTGAAGGGCGCGCGTCTTGTTTGCACGAGCCGTTGCCCTCACGTGGGCGCGCGCGCCTTGCGAGCGCCGTCGCTCCTGACGCCCTGTCCCACCCCGAACCGAGGCACGAGAACGACACCGCCCTGGTCGACATCAGCCAGACGCTCGGGCGCTCTCATTTACCAGAGGCGGAAGTCCTCATCCGCAAGGTCCCACAACTCTTGTGCGTTTGGGTCGGACCGCAACCGCGCGGTCAATCGCTCGTTCACCGCCTTGGCGCCTCTCGATCATGAGGTCCTTGACCGACATTGCTGGCGGGAGCGCGGCAGGCTCACCGATGCCCGAGACTGGCAGTTCGCCCCGCAAGGGCGCTCCCTTGCGCGCGGCGGGCGCGTTGCGACCTGCAGCGGTGGCGCGCGGTCACGCCTGGCGGAAAAATTCAACGCAATCGCGGCCAATGTGCCCGACACTGGCCGCTAATTCTTCGAGCGGCGGCCCGCTGACGTACCAGGCGACGCCGCGGGCGCCCGTGTCGGCGCCGCGGTGCCATGCCTCGATGGCGCCGCTCTGTTCGAGCTGGCGTGCCCAGTTCTCAATGCGCCATACGGCTTCTTCGCACGCTCTCCGGACCGCGCCGCGCGTGCGCTCTCCTTGCCGCCCCCGACGACCGCGAACCCGCACGCTCCTGGCCGGGGTGGGCCGCTGGGCCCCGTGCGCGGGCGATGCCTGGACGGCCGGGGGCCGATGCGCCCCCCTCCGGAGGAGGGGGGGGGAGGAGGAGGAGGAGGAGGAGGAGGAGGAGGAGGAGGAGGAGGAGGAGGACGACGACGACGACGACGACGACGACGAGCAGCCTGAGGCAGAACATCCCTGATCCGCACGACCATCGTGCGGCCTCCTCTCTGGCCCGAATCCGCTCGGCAAGTGCACGCAATCGATCGTCGTCGATAAGTCGCACACTTCCTGCCGCTGCGGGGCCAGGAGGAGCCAGCATCACCGTCTTAGGCGGCGCTCGAGAAATAGTTTCAACACCCTCTGGGTCCCGCCTGTAACGAGGGTGGAGGCCTTCGCCGATTCGCTTCAGGGCAGCTTCTCCTGAGGCCCCCAGCTTTTCGGAACATATCTGGCCGAGCGCATGACACCTGCGGGAGGTGTAGGCACCACAGCTGGTGCAAAAAATCAGAGGCCTCAGGGTACGGCTGACGGGTGGCAAAACCTAACTTGTGAAAACGGACCGGCTCAGCGCCTTCGAGGCGCCGCAGGGCCGCCGCCAGGCCCGCGCACCCCAACATGGGTCGGTCTTTGCCAGCGAAAGCCACCAGAAAACAGCGCACACATTTGAAATCGCCTGCCGCGAGCTGTTCTCCCACTCGTGCCAGTCGGGTGGGGGTTTGACGCGGGGAAGGCGGGCGGCCTTCGGAGGCCGAACACAATCAAGCTTCGGAAACACAGGCAAGACAGCTCCGAACATCTCGGGACAGGAGAGGAGAGTCTGCACCCGCCTATCCAGCTCCTCAAGATCAGCGGGTGCCAACATTTTCAGCAGCCTGCGGGGTCTGGCGCATGCAAGGCCAAATCGGGGCCATGAGACGGGTCCGAACTTTGTACTCGGGTCCAGGCTCCAGGAAAACCGCTGCAAAGCTGGCACGTTTCAAATTAGTCATCATACACTGGGAGGCTGAGCCGTCCACGGCAACGTCGCAGCTCTCGCTCCGCTCAACAAATTCCTGGAGAGACAATTGCCTGCCTTCACCGTCCTGTAGCAACGGGTCCGTCGCCGAGGAGGGGGGGAAAGATCGTAGGGCCAGGTTGGGCCATCATCAGACGCGTCCAGAAGGGCCGCTCCTCCATGGGGCTGGCGCGAGCCTGGTCGATGATTTCCTGAGAGATGGCGTCGGCTCTCGCCTGGGCCACCTCAGGAGCATCGCAAAGCCACTGGCGGTGAAAAGCGTAATCAGGCCTGCCGCAGCATGGGCACATGCCGTCGGACTGATAGCCTGACTCAGCTAGACGGTCTGCTGTCCAGCAGCCCTTGGCGAAACAGGCATTGATCCAGTAGCTCGCTCGCGGAGTGACTCGCTTCGAACGGAGGAGGGAGCGGAGGGGGTCGACCGAAACGCGCTCACCGACGAAGGAGGGGGTCGACGCGGCGAGGTATATCTCATGGGATCGCTGAACGCCTGACTGTCGCAAACTTGAAACCATGGGTGGTGACGTGTACATTAAATCAACCATTCTGCCTAGATCATCTTGCCAGAGGTGAAAATCTACAGCTTTCCAGCCTATTCTGTGCAGGCTCAGGAGCATCCGATGGCCAGGGCCTCTGGAGGTACGCCACTGCTGAGGACCAAGGCCGTATTCTCTCTGAAAAGCCTCCCGGGTACGCCAAATCCTGATGTGCTCTCTGAAGCTCAGAGGGCTGGCGTGCGGCGTCGTCAGACTCCTCCAAAGTGAACTCGCCCACTGTCTCGCTGGAGCTGTCGCCTGCATCCAGGCTGGGTCTCCATGCATGCATATCTTGGCAGAGAGCGAAACTCCACGATGAGCAGGCGTATACCCTGACAGGAGGACGCTGCGGAGTTCACCTAGTTCCTTGTCAGACATCCACAGTATCATCGTACCGTAGCCCGCAGCAGGCCGAAGTCCAGAAACATAGATCCTGCACATTCGGGACCGATCCCTTAGAAGCTTTCTCCGAAAATGCCTTGTCTTCAAACTCCTCGTCCTCTCCTTCCGTTTAGCTAGACCTTGTTTGCAGGACCGATGTTGTCCTGGCGCCAGGTCGCTGCCGAGGGAGACCACTGCGTTGCAGGCGAGAGAGGGGCAGAAGCAAGCCAATTTCATGGTGAGGCGCTTCGCCACACGTTGAGTCGCTGCAAAAGTAGTGGCCTTGTCCTCTGCCAGTCGAACATCCAGTCACTCATCAAAAATCTTCTTCAAATCAGCAGCCGCCTCGACCAAAGTACGAACAACGACGACGTCTTCTGCTCCTGACATTGCGACTGTATCATCATCGATGTACGAGCCCAGGGAGACTTGGGGGTTCCGTATGCAGAGCTGGTCAAACTCGAACATGGCATAAACCTTGACAAACATATCGTTAAATATGTCTCCTGCTGGGAGGCCTGACTGGGCAAAAAACGGCAGGGGGCTATGATGAGCTCCGAGTCGCAATATCCTGGGGCTCCGCCAGAGGTTGTACAGGGTCTTAGTGAGGACTCGAGGAATTCCCCAATATTCAGCCCGAGCTCGAAGCCATTCCAACCTAAACGATTCATAATACTTCTGACCCTCCCAGATAAACCCTGCTGTGATCTCACCACTACTGGTCGCCTCCTCAGCCAGAATAGCCTGCTTCCAGACGGTTGCCTCCGAAGATTGCCCAGCTCCGAAGGACCAGTAGGATCTATGGGACCTCTCGAGAAAATCATCAGCTTCAGGACGCCTCAAACGTTCCCAAATGCGGACGGGAGCGGCAAGTAACAAAATAGGCCTCAAACCTCCTTTGGGCTTTTCCAGAACCCCCGCGCGCCGCCCCCGACTCTGCGCCCCGCCCCGCCCCGCCCCTGACTAGGCAGATCCTGGCGCGCTGGCGTCAGCCGTGCATCCAGCCAGGAGGGCGTCGTGGGACTCCCGCGCCCGCCCGTGCCGGCGGAGGAGAAGCAGCCCGCCGGGCTGCCGCCGCAGGCGGCGCAGTCCTCGCCCGCGGCCGGAGGCGCATCGCGGCGGCGGCAGCGGCAGGAGCAGCCGGCAGCGAAGCGGAGGATCGGACCGGCTCGGAGCGTGCACCGACTCGGAGCGCATCGGCTCGGAGTCGGCATCGCATCGAATCTGCGGCGCACGGATGCGCACTAGCGCCATGCCCGCTTCGGGCCAAATCGGATCGCCCGAGCGTCGGAATCGAATCGAACCGGACCGGCCAGAGCCGATATCGAATCGGATCGATCGGGTCGAAATGAGCCCTGCAACGGTGGCGACGAAAGCGGAGACGACGACGCCTGAGGCCGCCCGAGTAGGGTGCGACGAGATGGGGAGGATCGCGCCGCATCGCCGATGCTTCGCCGATGCTTCGCCGATGCATCGGCGATGCATCGGCGATGCATCGGCGGCCTCGGCGTGGAGAAAGTCAGGCTCCAAATCGAGCCGCATCGCCGATACATCGGCGACACGGCGCGATCCTCCGACTTCCTCCCTCTACGACCTGCTCGGACCCCATTTGGGAGCAAGGCCTCCGATCGCGAAGCGAAGCACGACGGGAGATTGAGCCACTTGTCGGCCTCCGAGGGCCTTAACAGCCCAGGGGCCGTCCACTTTGGAGTCCCGAAACGGTGCGGTGACAGACCGTGGGTGACCTCGAAATCCCCAAAGACCTCACCGCACGGTCCGTCAACGCACGGTTTTGGGACCCTGGAGGCTCCAGTCGCCCGAGACGTCCTCGAAGAACGACCCGAGTCCCACAAGCGTGCGGTGACTCCGAACCCGCACCGACTCACCGCACGGTGTGGTCACCGCCCCGTTTGGGGGCCCGCGAGTCAACAGAAGGACTCGTATACGCACAGCCGGTCCTGGGGAAGGAGTCCAGTCCTCCGGGGGCACACGTTGCGAAAACAACGCCACGAGCGCGTGTGCCGCTGCGCGGGCCTGACGCGCGGCGGCCATGGGGTTGGCACGGGAGCTGGCGGAAGGCCTGCAAGCCTGTGCCTGACTGTCGTGGTCGTGTTTCCTTCCTCTTCCCTCTCGTCCTTCCCCTCGTCCTCCCTCCGCTTTCTCCTGTCCACCCATCCTGCTCCACTCAGCCTCCTGATCCTGGTCGTCGTCCTCCACCTCTTCGTCCTCTTCGCCCTTTTCTTCCCCCACCTCCTCCTCCTCCTCCTCCTCCTGCTCCTCCTCCTCTTTCTCCTCCTCCCCATCATCATCATCATCATCATCATCATCATCATCATCATCATCATCATCATCATCATCATCATCATCATCATCATCATCATCATCATCATCGTCATCGTCATCGTCATCGTCATCGTCATCGTCATCGTCATCGTCATCGTCATCGTCGTCGTCATACCCTGGATTGTCTTCTTTTTCACCATCGTCATCATCAACTTCACCATCACCACCAACCTCACTAGTATCGTCATCAACCTCGTCGTCCTCCGCCCCACCATCGTCACCATCATCAGCATCATCATCCCCGTCTAGCTCCTCATGCTCCAGATCTTCCTCATCAGCCCCATCATCAGAACCACCTTCATCGTCATGCGCATCGTCATCCGCAGCAGCAGCCGCAGCAGCGTCCTCATCATCAGCGCCATCATACTCATCCTCATCAGCATCCTCACGATCAGCAGCAGCAGTACGATCGTCCTCATCACCATCAGCATCATCTGCAGCAGCAACATCACCATCAGCATCATCATCCTCATCAGCACCACCTTCCTCATCATCATCATCATCCGCACCATCATCAGTACTCGTCTTTTTTCACCCACAGCATCTTCATCAGCAGCAACGCCCTCATCATCAACATCACCAAACTCATCATCAGCACCCACACTACCAGCAGCAGCAGCAGCACGGCAGTCCGCATCACCAACGGTGTCATAACCATCAGCAGCAACATCAGCATCGTCGTCATCATGATTATCCTAATCATCCGCGTAATCATCACGCCAATGATCATCACTCAACACCATACTCAGCTCATCATCGGCAGCACCATCATCATCCGAAACACCACCATCATCGTCATCCTCAGCATCATCATCATTCATCATCAGGATCACCATCATAATCACCAGTGTCATCGTCACCTGCAGCAGCAGCAACGCCCTCACCATCAGTATCATCACCATCGCCATGCGCGTCCCCACGACCAGTAGAAGCACGATCGATTTCGCCACCACCATCATCATCCGCATCACCAGCATGATCGTAATCCTCATCGTCAGCCCCATCATCATCAGATGTGTGATGATGATCACCATCACCATGCATCGGGATCCCCAACATCATATTGAGCGGCAGCACCACCCTCATCAGCAACATCCTCATTATCATCCTCATCAGCATCATCCTGATCATCCCCACGACCAGCCGTATCACGATCGGCCCCATCGCTATCAACACCAGAAGCATCATCATCACCCTTATCATCGCCATCCCCGTCATGATCATCATCACCCTGGTCGCTCATCATTTTCATCCCCCTCATCGTCATCGTCATCATCCTTATCATCAGCATCGTCCTCATCATCGGCAACATCAGAATCGTCATCACCAGCGCCCTCACCGATGTCAATTTGCGGCTTGCAAAAACCAGGGGGTGATGCGATTAAGCGGTTTCCGGCGGGGCGGCCGCCAAATGGAAACGCGCGGCGGCGGGGCCCGTGACTGGCGCTGACGCCCAGCCGCCAGTGAGAAGGCGACAAGAACAGCACGGACTGGAGGAGGGGGGGAGGGCGGGCGGCAGGCAAGCGCGGCAAGAGCATGGGGCCATCGGCGACGCCACCGCCGCGTGATGTCCCTGTCTCGCACTCGCGCGGAACTCCCGTTGCCGCGACGGAAGCGGGCACTGAAGGAAGCGGGCCCGGAACCCTGGAGTTCCCGCCAGGACCAGGTCGGTCGTCTTTCGGCTGCCCCGGGGCCCGCCGGGGGCCCAGGGCCGCGGAAGCGGGCAAAACCTGCCAGGGCCCACCTCCAGCGAGACAGGCGTGCACTGCGGCGCCCCGCAGCGAGGACAAAAAGGCGAGCCGGCCAAGCGCAGAGCGAGGCTCGACGCGTCCGCAAGGGGCGTGGGAAAAAGTGGGCACGACGTCCACCAAGAGACGTCGCTCGAAACCGGCAGCGGCCGCTCTCGGGCAGGGGGCCCGCTGCAACGAACTGACAACGTCCGCGGCGACACCCGCAAGATGCAAAACTGATGTTTCCATACACGTGGCGGCGCGCACCAGGGGGTGGAGGGACGGGGGAGGGCTTCTTGGCAGGAGGCTGCTTCTTAGAAAGCGCCGGCCTTACATCCATAGATAAGGCCCGCACCTTCTAAGAAGCAGGGGTGCTTCTAAGAAGCCCTACGCGTCGATCATTCCTAATCGTGGTCATCTCTAATTGTGCTCGTTTCTAATTGTTCCTGGCCCCCCAGCGGCCAGGAAGAGGCCCAGGATAGAACACTTAGACATGAGAGTATTTTCCCCCAAAAAAAAATCAAAGAACTGTCGAAGAATTCGATTGAAGACGAACAGTGGGTACCCCCTCCCCCCACCCCCCTCTGCGCGCGGCTGATGCATTCCGCGCCCGTTTCCATCGCCCTGGAGAGCTTGAAGGGGCCCTGGGACACACAAATAAATACACACACGCAAATAACAGGATCCCCCATATGTTCTTATATTTTCTGGGTTTTTTGTCTCCCCCCCATTTCCCATATCTTCCCATATTTTCCTTGGGATCGACGATTCATTGTGTCCTTGTGTCCTTTCCCCTCCTGAGAGCTTCCCTCTGCCTGGCCAGAGCCAGGGAGGCGCCCGCCGGCTCCTTGGCCCGCCGGCGCCGCCGGGCCGGACGAGAGGGGGGGGACAGCAACGGGGGGGGGGGGGTCAAGCGAACCAGCTCAGGTTTGCCATCGTCGTCCTCCTCCTCCTCCTCCTCCTCCTCCTCCTCCTCCTCCTCCTCCTCGTCCTCGTCCTCGTCCTCGTCCTCGTCCTCCTCCTCGTCCTCCTCCTCCTCCTCTTTCTCCTCCTCTTTCTCCTCCTCCTTCTCCTCCTCGTCGTTGTCAATGCGGTTTGCCATCATCCGCGGCGCGGTGACTCCCCGAGCTCTCCGAGCCCAGACGCGCGCGCTTAAAAACATGTTTCGTGCCCGGCGGGATCTATTCATCAGCCCCCTGGGGGGGGCCACCCATTTGTTAATCACAAGCTGGCATTATCAGCAGCAGCACGATCGTCCTCATCACCATCAGAATCATCATCAGCCGCATCATCATCATCATCATCATCATCATCATCATCATCATCATCATCATCATCATCATCAGCATCATCATCATCATCATCATCATCATTATCATCATCATCATCATCCTTATCATCATCAGCAGCAACATCAGCATCACCACACCACCACACCACCACCACCACCATCATCTTCATCAGCATCAGCATACGTGTCACCATCGTTATTCATCATCATGATCAGGAGCATCATCATCATCCTCATGATCAGTAGCATCATCCTCACTAGTCATCATCACTCATCGTCATCATCAGCATCAACATCACCATCATCAACATCATCCTCATCATCACCGATATCCATCAACACTCATCATCATAATCGTCATCACCACCCTGATCATCATCGACATCCTCATCAACATCATCATCGTCGTCATCAACATCATCATCATCATACTCACCGTCATCAACAACGACATATTCAGCATCATCATAATCGTCACCATCACATCAATCATCATCCTCATCATCGTCATCATCAGCATCGCCGTCACCACCATTTCCAGCATCATCATCATCAGCATCATCATCATCATCATCATCAGCAGCAGCAGCAGGATCATAATCACAATCAGCATCAGTTTCATCATCAGCATCATCATCAGCACTACGCATCATCATCACTCATCAGCATCATCATCAACATCGTGTGGAGGCGGGCGGCCCGCGGGGCACTGCCGCGGCGAGGCGGCGCGGGCACGCGCTGCGCGTGGCAGCCCGCTTCTCGACGCCTGCTGCTGGCGACCAGAGGCCCCGCGGCCTGCTCCGCACGCGCGGGGCGACAACCTTCTCGTGCAGCTGCGGTGGCAGTGATGCCAGGCGCTACGCGCAGCTCGAGAACGACCACGTCACCTGGGTGGAGCACGTGGACGGCTCCCGGGGCGAGGCCACGGGCGAGTCCGACGACGCCGACGGGGGCAAGCTTCAGGAGCAGGACGCCCCAGGCATCGGCCCGCTGACGTGACTAGTCGGGCTCTTCCTGGGGTGCACCCGTGCCCGCGCCAAGGTGGGCAAGCCCCCTCCCCCCGCCAGTGTCCCGCGTCGGGGCCAGCGGGAGGCGGCGAAGCAGCCTGCGGGCCCCACCTCGCGGCAGGACGGACGGCGACGCCGAGGCCACGGGCGAGGCCGATGACGCCGCCTTCGGCAAGCTGCAGGTGCAGACCCGAGGCTCTTGCTCGCTGAAGTGGATCGTTCATGCACGGCCTCGGGTGGGTCACGGACCGCGTCGCTTGGGCCGTGCTAATCTGCGACACGATAATGATGATGGCGAAGCCGGGCCTCGCGGGCTCCGCGTCGCTCGCGGCGGGCAGCCGAAGAGCCGTGGCGGCCGTGGGGCGCCCACAGCAATTCGCCTTCACGGCCAGGCGCCGCCTGCGCAGCCGCGCGCTGAAGCGGACCTCCAGGCGCGGCCACATCGCGAGGGTCGGGCGGCACACCCCCTGTGGTGCTCAGCTGGCCTCGCGGTGATGCGCTCCCAGAGGCTGGGCAAGCGCTGGGCACGGGTTCGGGCCGAGGGCCTTCCTGGAGGCGATCGGCACGTACCTCGACGGCGCGCAGTGCAGTGCCCGACGTGTACAGACCGAAACAGTCGGCTCCACGGAGGAGAGCAAGGTCGGCATCCACGCAGACGTGGAGGACGCCACCCAGTGCGATCCTGCGCGGCCCGACGCGGCCACCGACGGCGAGCAGCGGCACTGGGACACTCCACCACACACGGGCCCTTGGACGGAGGAGACCGTGGAGGAGGAGTTCAGGGCACCCGCTGAGGACTGCGGCGGCATGAAGCGTGTCGGCGCGGAGGACTCGCCCGGGGCCGTGCGGCTGCTGGCGAGCGAGGCGTGGGTGCCCGCGATCGCCGCGCGGTGCCCCCGGATCGGCTGCGCGGGGGAGGCTCGGCTCAGAGGGGCGACGCAGGGACCGAGCCGGCCCGCGCTGCCTGGGCTGCACGGCCGCCCTGCCCCGTGGCGCAGTCGCCGGGGCCGGGCGCGGCTCGAACAACTTGGCGGCGTGTCTTGCCTGGGCCCGACGGGGGGCCCCTGGGTCGCGTCGCGTGTGGCCTCCGGGAGGCCTGGCGCCCTCGGCGCGTTCTGCGGGCACCGCCGTCGGCTGCGCCTTTGCTCGTCGGCGCGCCCCGCCGCCTGCCGGCCGCGGCTCGGGAAACCTGGCGGCGCTGGCCTGAGCATCGCAGATGGCCCTGTCACGCCGCGCGGCCCTCGGGGGTCCCGTGGGACCCGTCTGGGGCGTGCATGCCGTGGGTGAAGTAAGGCAACTGGGCGGGCTCTGCTCCCAGACAGTGCCTGCGGCAGCCCAGTTCTGATCATCAGAATCGTCGACACCGCCACCACAATCCTCCCTCCTCCTCCTCCTCCTTCTCTTCCTCCTCTTCCTCCTCCTCCTCCTCATCCTCCTCCTCCTCCTCTTCCTCATAGTCATCATCATCATCATCATCATCATCATCATCATCATCATCATCATCATCATCATCATCATCATCATCATCATCATCATCATCATCATCATCCTCATCCTCATCCTCATCCTCATCATCATCATCATCATCAGCAGCAGCAGCAGCATCAGCAGCAGCAACAGCATCATCATCATAATCATCAGCATCATCATCATCACAATCATCATCATCATCATCAGCATCATCATCAACATCAACATCATCAGCATCAGCATCAGCATCAGCATCATCCTCATCATCATAATCAGCATCATCATCATCAGCATCGCCATCGTCATCATCATGATCATCATCATCATCATCATCATCATCATCATCATCATCATCACCGTCATCATTATCATCATCACCATCATCATCACCATCATCATCAGCATCATCATCAGCATCGTAATCAGCATCATCAGCATCAGCATCATCATCATCATCACCAGCAGCATCATCATCGCTGTCAGTATCATCATCAGCATCATCATGGCCATCAATAGCAGCATCATCATCAGCGTAACCATCACCACCCCCATCATCATTACCATCATCATCATTGATCATCAGCATCGTCATCATCATCATCATCAGTATAACCATCATCATCGGCAGCATCAGCATCAGCATCGTCATCAGCCTCACCATCAGTGTCTTCATCATAATCAAAATCATCACCATACGCAGCATCAGCATCATCATTAGCATCATTATCATCATCACCGTCAGCAACAGCATCACCATCCTCATCAGCACATCATCATCATCCTACTAATCAGCAGCATCACCGTCATCATCGCACCACCATCATCACCCATCATCATCAGCAGCTTCATCACCCGCGTCACCATCACTACCACCACCATCATCATCACCATCATCATCATCATCATCATCATCAGCGTCATCATCATCGTCATCAGCATCGTCATCGTCATCATCACCATCAGCATCGTCATCATCGTCATCATCATCCGCATCGCTGTCATCAATTTCATCACCATCATCATCAGCATCATCATCGACATCATGGTCACAAGCACCATCGCATCACCATCATCAGCAGCAGCAGACGCTGCATCAACATCAGATTCATTAACAGCGTCATAAGCATCATCATCATCATCAGCAGCATTATCAACATCATCAGTATCATCATCATTATCAGCATCAGCATTCTCATCATCATCGGCAGTATGAGCGTCAGCCGCATCAACATCGTCGTCGCCAGCACTCTCCATCACCGTCATCGTCACCCGAATCGTCATCACGCCTCATGATCACCACCACCGTCATCATCAACATCAACATAATAAGCCGCACCATACTCAGTATCATCATCACCATCTGCAGCAGCATAATGATCAGCAGATTCAGCTCATCGCCAGTACCCCGACAATCATCAGTATCATCAATATCAGTATCCTCAGCAAAATCAGCAGCATGATCAGCATCATCATGAGAAACATAATCAGCATCATTATCATCGATCTCGTCATTACCATCACAATCATCAGCGTCGTCGTCACCATCACCACCATCCTCACCCTCATCATCAGTATGAACACCATCAGCAGCATCGTCATAAGAATGGTCCTCATCCTCATTCTCATCATCATCTGCATCATCATCATCATCATGATCAGCATCGTCGTTGTCATCGTCGTCGTCGTCATCGTAGTCGTCATCATCATAAATTGCCATCATCAGCATCAGCATCATCCCCAATCCCCATCCTCATCATCATCACATCCTGGAGCCTCGTCATCTGCAAGGATGGCCCTGTCCAAGGTGAGGATGCCCCTGCCGCCACACTCGGACCCGACCAGCATCGGTGCGCAAGAGAGGGAGCTCGCCAGGGCGGTGGGCTACGGCTTCTTGGACAGCAAGATGCAGGCCAACTACCTGGCAAGCCAGTCGGAGCCGACCCTCTCGGCCTTGGGTCTGGGCTACGGGAGGCTTGCCGGTGTGAAGACCTCGAAGAAGGAGATGCCGACGGCGAAGGCGAGGCCTGTGGTCAAGGCCAACAGGCCGAAGGCGGGCGCCCCAGCCAAGGTGCCGTGCGAGCTGCTGCCCCCTCCTCAGGCAAGGGTGTCAGGTTCGTCGGGGCCCCGCTCGCCATCGAGAGCACCGACGTCTCGGGCACGGTGGCTGGCATCCTGGGCACGAAGAGGCTGGATCCTCCTGGACAACCAGCACTGGATGCAGCTGGAGCCCTCGGACCGCGTGGAAGTGAAAAGGGAGGTGGTGCCGACGCCTGCGGAGCCGCCCCCATGCCAGCCCTCCCGGGACCTGGACCAGGTGCCGTGCAAGGAGGAGGAGATGAGCGAGGAGGAACAGAGCTAGGGCACATGGGAGCCAGTAACCTTCCTGAAGCGCTGGGACAAGTGCCGCAAGAAGACCATCCTGTCGGAGGCCTAGGGCTGGGCCCCAAGGCCCCAGCCGCGCAGGTCTTGCCCATGCTGGAGAGAACGAGTGGCTCCATCAAGAAGTTCTTTGAGCGCAGGGGTTTCGGCTTCATCGCCCCTGACGATAGTGGAGAGGACGTCTTTGTACATCGCAAGGTGCACGGAGATGGCCAGGATGCCACCGCGTACCTGGAGGCAGGTGATCGAGTCTCGTTCGACTCCGAGTGGGACCAGTCCAGAGGCAAGTTCTTCGCCTCGCTCGTTGTCGGGTCCTGGAAGGTCAAGTCGGCTGGCGAGCTCGCAGGTGCTAAGCTGCCCGAGGTTCCCCTCTTCCCGAAGCTGGCTGAGGACCGGGTCGTGGCAGAGCTGGGGCGGCAGCAGTTGGAGAGCATCCTCGGCGCCCTGTCCATGGATGACATCGCGGAGGAGGCCAAGCAGCAAGGCGTCCCCATTCAGGAATGCATCGCGTGGCTCGTCGACTCATGCGGCGAGTCGGTGCGGGACCACATTCAGACTTCGTAGAGGTTCTCGCTGGACATCTCGTTCGGCCAGTTTTGCCGTAACGGCCTGCTGCGCTCCTCCGAGTTGCTGTGGTCCGTATTCGTGAGAGGTGGGGGGGGGCCACCCTTTTCTCCCCCGTTGGCCGCTGGCGCTTCGGGGGGGCCCTGGTGGCTCCTTGGCGGGTGCGGCTCTTCTCTCCCGTCTCTGGGGAGGGAATGGCTGGTCTCGCCCTGGAGGGGCGAACCTGTGGGTTCGTCGCTCCCGTTCGTGGGCCTGCTGGCTCCTGTGGCTGGGCCTGGTGCCTGGCCTGGGCCTGGCCTGGGCCCTTTTGGGCCCGCCGCCTGTGGCCTTCGGGGGGGGTGTCGGGTGCCTCTCCCGTGGGCGGCGGCTCCGCGGCCGCCGTGCCGAGCGAGCGTCCCCAGACGCTCGAGGCAGTCTTCAGTCTTCAGTCTGCAGATGACCCTCACATTCCCCGCAGCCTGGTCATTCCCTCCACGTCTTCTCCGAGTCCCGCTCTTGCGCCCTTCTCCCCATCCTCCTCCCCTGCCGCCTCCGCCTTCGACCCATCTGGACGGCGGCCCGAGGCACGCGGCAAGCACTCTGAAACTACCCCAGAGCACGGTCGCGTGCAACGGCTGAGCCCCAGACGCGCCGTGCCGTGATGTGATAGCTTAGATGACGGCCTCGCCGGGGCGACGAGCTCGATCCGGCGGCGCGCCGAGGGAACATATGGAGAGAGGGCAAGCATTCTCGGAAGGCGGCAGGGCTTCGCAGAAGCTCTCGGACCTTCTGAGGAGCCCCCTGCGCCTCCCCGGAGAGGCCGTGGGAAGCTTCTCCGAAAAGGCCAGTGGACTTGAAGACCCGCCCCCTCTGCCTTTCGGAGGCGGCCAAGAGGGGGTGTCCAAGAGGGGGGGGTGCAAATCATGACCGGCGACATGTGCGCGGCCCAGCGGGGGGGCCAGGGACGTAATGGAATAAGAAGAGGCGCCATGAAATCTGGGGAAATATCATGGCCCCCGCCATGATATCCACTCGAGTGATCCCCCCTAGTCATCACCCCCCTCTTTGCCGCCCCCTCTGTCTTCCACCCTGGGCGCGCTTCCGATGGATTCTGGATGATCCTTTTGCCAGGGAGCAGCATCGCAGCCTCCATTGAGGAAGAGGCGGGCCAGACGGCCCGCGAGAGCAGGCGGGGCGATCTGATCCCTCGGTATGCAGCTGGGAGTGCGCGGCCTGCGGCCTGGCCTGCGGCCTGCGGGACAGCGCACGAGCGAACGAAACATCAGACCCCGAGGCGCGTGTGAGGAGGCAACTACTGGGAGGTTTTCGTCGGAAAGAGCAAGGAGGATTAAGCCCCATTTGGGGGGCTGTTACGCCGGAGTGGGCCTCGGACTAAGCGGGATTAAGCCGGACTAAGCGGGATTAAGCAGGATTAAGCGGGATTAAGCGGGATTAAGCCGGATTAAGCCGGACTTCGGACCAGTGCAAAATCAGAATTTGACCTCCCAGGAATTGCATCCCAACACGTGGACACAATGCTACATGCAATAAGGGCAGACAGAGCACTGCCAAGCCACCCGGTCTTTCAGATAGCACAGCCACCCGGTGCCAAGCCACTCGCACTGCCAAGCCTCCAAGCCACCAGGACAAGAACGAACAGTAACCACCCATATATATATATATATATATATATATGGTTACGCACAGTCGCCAGGAACCACCCCGATGCACCAGTGAAAAGAATCGAATTCGGCGATCGGTCAGCTCAAGGACAGAGCTATCATCATGTCCGCTGAACTATAGGCTGCCTTACACGCGGAAGCCACTGTATCCTTCACCGTGCCGCCGGTACCGACCCAAGTATGTCCAGGTCCCTCGGGGTCCTCAGTATCTGATCATATTGTCATGCTATTGCAGGGCCCCAGAACCACCAGCTTACGGATCTCTTGGGCGCTCCCCAATGTGCGCTTCGCTGCAGCGGAGGAGGAGAAAGAGGAGACCGAAAGGTGGAAGCTGGATGGGTCGAGAAGACCATCGGCTGCCGGCAGCGTACGGCCCTTGGTCAGCGAGTAAAGGATCGCTCCGAGGGCGCGAGGTCAAGGAGGAGGAGGAGGACATCGAGAAAGAGCCGAGCGCCACAGGAGAGGGGAAGGACGACGAAGGCGAGGACGGCGTGGAGGGCTGCGAGGAGGGGCGCCTCGCGAGCGCCCGCGTGCACAGAGGGGGATCGCCGCCGCACTCTGGCAGCATGCCCTCCGGCATCTTGGCTCCGAGGCCTGCGGTGCTAGTGCGAGCAGGCGGCCACGAGACTACCGAATGCCGCCGGAAGCGACAGCTACCCTGGCGCGTGGCACCTCGGAGGCTCCGGGGGACGAAGGTAATCTCACGAAGCGAGGGAGAGCGGGCAGAGGGCAGGGGGCGAGAAGAGGGTGATGCGCGACGCGCTTGTCGGCACAGGCTACTCACACGTGGCCCCATGCCCGAGATTGCATGGCTCTGGCTGCATGGGGGAAGCTCACGATGCGTGCGCGAGGACAGGCTGCTTCAACGTGACCTCCGCCCGAATATGCAGGCTCTGGCTGCATGGAAAGCGGCGCACGGTACGCGTGTTGGCACAGGCGGCTTAAACGTGGCCTCTGCCCGAAGGTGCAGCCTCTCTGGCTGCATGGGAGAGGCGCACAGGATCAGTCGGGGGCGCCTCATGGTCAGAGGCACGTGCGCAGACCAGTGCCAGAAAAAGTGGGAAAATATGGAAAGTGGGGGGGGAAAGCGAGAACCCAGAAAATATGGGGTAATATGGGGAATATGTTTATTTGTGTGGGTGGAAAAAGAAGACGAAGAATTAGAATCATGAGAAGGGGTAGATGGGGCACGACATCTGGGAGGTGTCATCGCCCTGGCAATGAGATCCACACACACCCCTGGTGCTTCCACTGCGACATGCAGTCACGACGCAAAACAGCGGAACAAAAGCTGGCATCCAACTACGATCCAGCGCAGTTCATTAAACACCCGCCTAAGGGCAGGCACGACAATAATCTCGCAGTCCGTCTTACCACCCCCTGGACTATTACACATTGTTCAGACTTCTCGCCTCTCTCCCCTGACCCCGTCCAAAAGATAGCCGATTCTCTCCGCGTATTGTTTTTTACACACAGTATGAGACAAAGGTTTTCAGCAATCCGATTGCATTCGGTGTCTCAACATGGTGCTCCCGCTGCAGCGTGGGCCTCATTTTCGGATCGGCGCTTTGCTCCCGTGGTCTAGAATGGCGCTCTCGCTCCAGCGCGGGCCACTTTTCTAGATCCGAGTCCTTTTCCATCGTTGTCGCGCCCCTTATTTCCTCTCCTCCGTCTTTCCCTGTTCCTCCTGTTCCTCCCGCTCCTTCCACTCCAATTTCTGCTGCTGAGGTCGTCCTCGTCATCGTCCTTCCACATCCTCCTCCTTTTCCTCAACCTTTTCATATGGCACTATGACTTTGCTTGAGGGTTCCAGGTCTCGGCTATGGCACGCGCCCGCGGACACAACAAAACAGTGCACTGGGAATGGATGGCAGGGAGGGATCGGATATCCGATGTGGCGCGAGCGCACCTAGCTGATCCTTGCCCCCCTCCCTTGGGAAGCCCCCGAGCCAGAGATCCCCCTCCCTTTGCGCACGAAGCGGGGATTTATCCGCCTCCACCGCCTGGGAAACCGACGCCCTGGGACCCCGGGGTGCGGTGGACGTGGTGATTTGCACGATGGCCCCAGGGCGCCCGAATATATATATATATATATATATAGAGAGAGAGAGAGATGTCCGTATCCATGTCCATATCCATATCCACCGCCTGCCGAGGTCCCGAAGATCGATACCCGCGGCTCGGGCGAAGAGAACTGTGCACACGCACCGATCCTGGCAAGGCCCATCCTTTACCAGGGATCGGTGCATATGCCTTCCTGGCCAAGGCACGAGGGCGCATGCACCGATCCCGGGCCTGAGGACGGGCCTGGCCAGAATCGGTGTAGGTGCACAGTCCTCTTTCCTCTAGAGGCGGTGGCTATGGATTTGGGCGCCCGAAATCGGTACGGGGAAAATTGGGTACAATGCCCAACAACAAATGTTGTCCCAAACCAACAGCGGCCGCTGTTGGGCAGGCGGCCTTCTGTCTCGAATGGACACTGGCCGCGGCGGCGCGGACAGCGAGCCCTGTTCGAAATGAACAGGAACTGCTGTTGGGCATTGTACCCATTCTTTCCGTGCCCATTTCGTTCGTGCAGAGTGTATGTGCATAGTCCTCTTTCCTCTAGAGGCGGTGGCTATGGATGAATCCCCACCCCGGATCGTGGGCCACCGAGGGTTGGGAGCGGCCAAGAGGGGGGTGTCCAAGAGGGGGGGTGCAAAGCATGACCGGCGGCATGTGCGCGGCCCAGCGGGGGGGCCGGGGACGCACTGAAATAAGAAGAGGCGCCATGAAATCTGGGGGAATATCATGGCCCACGCCATGATATCCACCCCCCCTAGCCATCACCCCCCTCTCTGCCGCCCCCGAGAGGGGGGCCCCCGAGAGGAGGGCCTGGGCGAGGCCCCCCCCGGGGCGCGAAGGGAAGGCGCGGCACGTGCCGCGGCCGAGGGCGGCCATGCACCGAGCGGTGCGGGCCGGCCCACCCGGACGGTGAGAGCCCCGCGCGCTCGCCACGGGCTGGCGCAGCGGCGCCGTACGGGCTGGCGCAGCGGCGCAGCGGCGAAGAAGGGAGTAGGGAAACGAACTCTATACACCGACGCTTTTGCCCGACCCTGCGCTGAGATTCGCACAGGAACGCGAGTTTTGGTGCATACGGGATCCTGGTGTATACCTTTTTCGTTGTCTTCCCGGGACATCGGGGGAAAAAAGTATACACCACACCACCCAGCGTCGTCCCCGACCCTCAAAAAGTCCTGGGATTCAAGAAACAGCCCGCCACTGGTAATGTATACGTTCCAGTTTCTGATGAAGGGGCCACAGGACACACAATTGAATACACACAAACAGAACTATGTTCCCAAATGTTCCCACATTTTGGGGTGGGTTCTAGTCTTCCCCCCCCCCCGACTTCCCATATGTTCTTATCTTTTCTGGGGAGGAACGATGACTTGTGTCTGCGTGTGTTCTTTCCCCTCCTGGAAGCACAGCATCAGCACAGATCGGCGGCGAGCCCCAGGGGGGGGGAGGCAGTGAGGGGGCGGGCCCTCTCAGGAGGCTCAGACGGCCCCCCAGCTTGCTGAGAAGCTTTCCAGGCCTCCTTCCTCCTTCGAGGACACAGGGGGCTTCTCAGAGGGTCGGAGGGCCTGTGAGAAGCCACGTCGCCTTCTGCGAAGGCCCGCCCCCTCCCCACCCTCCCCTCCTGGCGCACCGCCGCGCACACTTTCGCAGGTCCGCATGGACTTCTCGGGCCGGCGCCGGATCCCCCCCGGTGGCGCGCGGAGCGCGACAGGGGCGGCGCCGGAGGCGCGGCCAGGGGCACCCAGCGCAGATCCAAGAGATCCACGAGGACATCCGAGAATGCATGGCTGCGCTGCCTTGTTAATTTTTCGGACGGGGAGGACACGAGGAGGTAGACTCCTACAGGCCAGGGTCGAGCTGCGGCGCGCGCCACCCATGTACCCAGGCGGCCGCACGTGGCTGGGGCTTCGCGCCCGCGTCCGTACAGCAGCGATGAGTCCAGGAGGAAAGTCATTGTGCGCTGGCGCCACGGCCGCCTCACTCGGAGGGCCGATTTGAGGGCCTCCTCGGGCTGCATCACGTTGCCGTGAAGGAAGCGGGCCCTGCGGGAAGCGGGCCCGGACCTCGGGAACCCTCCCCCCAGACAAGCTCTCCACCCTGTGATGCTTTCTGAACGACCCGCGGGGCCTGTGGAGGGCCCTGGCCAAAGACCGAAAACGATGAGCAGCAACGCAAAAAACAACTCGGGTAACCTGGTTTCGCCCAGGGCCCGCCGCGGGGAATCGATGCTGAGGGAGGACTGGCCAAGGGCTGAATAGGCGATACATCGCCGATGCGTCGGCGACAGGCTCCCGATAGCGAATCCGCGACCTCCTGGTCGGGTTGGGGCTACCAGGCCCCTATCGGCCATTGCTGGGCGATTGGGGGGCCGATGCACCCCCACCACCCCCCTGAGCCCACCCACCCCCAACGTTGCCCCCGCCGCTCGCCTCAGGGGCACCTCGTGCGAGGCCGGGATTTATCCATCCACACCCACCGCCTGGGAACTGCCCCGGCGGACGGTGGATATGGATATATTTTGGACCCCATGCAGGGGCCCGAATATATCCGTATCCACCGCCTCTGGAGGTCCGCGAAGGTCGATACCCCCCAGGCGGTGGCCATGGATAAACCCCCGCCTCGGACCTCGGGCAGTCGCTGCCGCAGAAGCCCGCCGCGTGCTCCCCGATGAAGGCCCCGTCGGCCCCCAGCAGCCTCTTGAGCGGGGACCGACCGTCCCGGCAGCGGCATTCCTATAGGCCTACCACGACATGTTCTTGGAACCCAACAAAGGCTCTGAGAACCAAAACCATGCCCTCAGAACAGACTCCCGATGCGTGCAACCAAGACAGCCCCAGCCAGAAACGTTCTAAGAACATCTCGTGGACACCACTAAACAAGGCTCTCAGAACACTGCTTGGTGGGCCTACAGGCACGCCAGGACGCTTCGTCACTGCTCCAACGAGGGCCCCGTCGGCCCCCCGGGAGCCTCTGGCGGTTGGCGCGGCGGCGGGCGGCTACCACCGCCTCCCGGGAGAGCGCGCCCGCGGCGGCGGCACAGCGGCCCGCGGGCCGCGGGCCGCCCGGCGCTGCCGGCGGGGCCGCCGAGGGCCCCGCGGCCTGTTCGACGGTGGCCCGCGGGCGCGCGGCCGGCGCCTCGCCCGCGCGGCGCTGCGCGGGCGGCGCGCCGCCCGGCGGGGCGGCGGAGAGCCCCGCGGCCAGGCCTGCGCGGGGGAGCGCGAGGAGGGGGCGGGCCCGGGTGTCGGGGGTCGGGGCGCCTCGAGTCGAGATGTGGTTCGAGCATTGAGGGTGGAGGTTTCCGGGCGCTGTCGTGGGAATGCTCGGAGGCTTCCCGGCCTCGGGGTGCCTTCCAGCAGCTGCGCCTCGCCTGAGGGCGTTCCGGGGGTGCGCTAACGCACCGCACGCCCCCTTGATCCATGTTTGCGATCGCCTAATCAGGGGGGACAGCGTCGGCCTGGAGTGGGCGGTACGTCGCCGGCAGATCGGCGAGAAGGGGCCCCCCATAGCGAGCTTACACGTTCTCGGGCGGGGTGCGCTATCTGAGCATCGTTTATCCGATCCCTATCCCCAGCGGCGGGCCTGGGCCCCACTGGCCGATTTACCCCCCTAGATGGGGATACAGGCCGTTCCCTCCAGGCATCGAGGGGTGTACCTCCAATTGGGGGGGTAATTTGGTGGGGGTCTCGAAGGGGATGGGGGACAGGGATGGGGATGGGGGTCGGTTAAACGATACTGACTATCGGGCCCCTGTCGGCGATGAGTGGGTGAGTGGGCCTCGATGCATCATCCCCTGAGAGGAGGAGGAGGAGGAGGAGGAGGAGGAGGAGGAGGAGGAGGAGGAGGAGGAGGAGGAGGAGGAGGAGATACCGCTGCCCCCGAGCCTGTGATCCAGGAGCGCACGGCCGACTCTTCGCCAACGGGGAGGGGGGCGGTGGTCCACGGTGGGAGGCTGTCGAGCGAAGACTTCGCCGACCCGTCTGGCAGCTCGGTCTCCTCGGACATCCAGGTGGGCACACGGGGGGACTGCTCGGCCAGGGTGCTCCAGCTCGGGGCTCGGGGGTTCACGTCCTCGGGGGCCACCGTGGGCGGCAAGCACGTCCTCATCCGCGGCCTCGCGGGCCGGGCCCCCAGGCCGCGGCCCCATGGGATCGCAGGATCCACAGGATCGCGCCCCCGGGATCCAGAGCGCGAGGGCGCAGATATGGAAATGTTCGCCGCTCGTGGGGCCAGGCGTGGTGAGTTGATGTGGCTGTCGAGCGGCAGCACGTCCTTCAGAAACTCCACCTCATGGTTATAATCCCCGAGCGCCCGGTCGTTGACCTGCTTGCAGGAAGGAAACCTATCTGCAACCGTCGGTTCCGCGGCCAACTCCATGATCCGCTCTGCGCGACACACTGACAGTCCGAGTATCCGCCACGGTACCCCCGGGCGCGTTAAGGCATGGTAGACTGCCAAGTGTTGTCTGGTAGGGTGTCTGTGAGTCTTCTGCAGTCTGGTGGGGCTTCTGTGAGTCTTCGAAGGCCCTACCCCCCTCTCGTCACAACTGGCCGCGTACATCCCCGTCCGAGGCTCCCTGGACGGCCCGAAGCATCTCTGGAGCTCTGCAAGCTCTTCAAGGCCTCGACGACGCCCGATGAAGGCCACCAAGGCCGCCAAGAGATCCAACACGTTGCCTCGAGAGGCACCCGACAGCCCCCAATAATACCCTTAGGGGCACCAAAGGAGCCCCAAGAGGCCTCCAAGAAAACAAAGACAAGGCCAAAAGGGCCCTCCAAGAAGGCCAACATCAATTGGACAAAACACACGAGGCGTTTGATCATGTTGCGCTTCCCGGGCCTTTCGGCTCAAGATGGTTCCAAGATGGTCTCGGAGGAGCCAAAAAGATGCCAAAAGAGTCCGATGAGGGCCTCGAGAAGA
>CAUYUJ010011148.1:369451-391951 GCA_963575745.1 Prorocentrum cordatum
GAAACTCTCGACGCCGAGATCCTTGACATGCACCCAGAACTCGCGCCACGAGTCTGCGTGCAGCGAGCCCGCCGCCACGCACCACTCTTCTCCCCGCTCGAAGTCCTCCACCAACCGAAGGTAGTCCGTGACCACGTCGACCTGGGGACCCTTCTCCTGCAATACCCTCAGCAGCGCATAGAGCTCGGCATAGCCACGCTCCTGCACTGGCCCAGGCACGCAAACGTACATACCTCCTCTCAGCGTCCCGTCGGTGTCCACGAGGACGCAAGCCCAACCACTCAGCGTGAGCTTGCCCCACTCTGGGAACATCCCCAGACCGTCAAAGCAGACCGTCCCGTGGATCAGAGTTCTTCGCAGCGCTCCACCTCGTCGGCACACCTCCTGCTGCGCTGGCCTCGGGAGCAGCTCCAGCCCCAGACCGACTCGGCACCTCACCATGCCGACTTCGTTGTCGTGTATTGCCGCGCCTGCTCTCCTTACCCCCTGGAGATCCAGCCTCGCCGCGACGCTGGCAGTGTGGTCGCAACAGAACGGTCGGTGCTTTGCGGTCCCTGGCTTCACGCCGCACATCGCACACATGAGGCTCAGCACTGCTCTCTCACGGTACAAGTCCGCCTGAATCACCAGGCCCCCGCAGATCGACGACTCGACCAAGGCTACCTGCTCGCAGCCCACTCCCTTGCGTGATGCGGCCAGCGCCTGTCGGGTG
The DNA here is from genome assembly GCA_963575745.1 of Prorocentrum cordatum. Classification (NCBI taxonomy): domain Eukaryota; class Dinophyceae; order Prorocentrales; family Prorocentraceae; genus Prorocentrum; species Prorocentrum cordatum. The sequence goes on from CAUYUJ010011148.1 coordinate 370,164, forward strand.
ACGTGGAGCGTCGGCTGCCCACCGAGCACTCCTGCCAGGTGCCCCTGCTGCAGCCTCCTCATCAGCGCGCGCTGGATCCCCAGCTCGGTGATCTGCCTCACGCGCTTAGGCCTGTGAATTTTGAAGTCGGCTGTGCCTCCTCGGTCTGTGGCCCCGGTCCTCCACCCGACGGCCTCCCACCCGATGCTCTTGAGGGTGAGCTTGGCCGCGCCCGCGGGCCCGCGCACCTGGCCCCAGGACCCTGGCTGCGCCGCGCGGGAGGCCGTCTCCAGGCTCGCATCGATGCGCACCCCCCAGAAACACCACCTCGGCCAAGGCCTCCAGCGGCAGGCTGTTGGCCGCGCAGGCGGGGTCCAGCTTCCAGCCCTGGCCAGGCTGCAGCGCAAACTGCAACGTCCTGCTCCTGCTGCCCGCGGCCCCCGCCAGCGCATGGCCGTTGATGGCCCCCGCCTTCTCCAGCGCCGCCGTCGGCACGCCGACCGCCCTGACGCCATGGAGGACGGAAGCCATGGCCTCCACATCTGAAAACGCTGCCCAGCTTAGCCCCCGCAAGCTCCTCCTCCTCCTCCTCCTCCTCCTCCTCCTCCTCCTCCTCCTCCTCCTCCTCCCACCCTTGCTCATCGTGCCTCGTCCTTCGTCTCCTCGTCGGACTGGCCGCGACAATCATGTTCCTGGAAGGCTCTCTTGGAAAATGATGGAACAGGCCGCGTTGGAGTCCTCGTGGAGGTTCCAAGGACACCCCGCATGTGGCTGCAAAGTCCCAAGGACAGCCAGGTGGAACCATTCGAACATCGTAAGACGGTGGTGAAGATTGGAGGCAAGATGGGGGAGGTGTAAAATAACACAATCAGCCAATCACTGCGTGGAGCTCCCCCTATGTACATCTATCTGCATGGACATGTCCAACGTGAGCGTCTAGGCGCAAGGGCTTTCGAATCTGAACGGGTTGAGTGCGTGTGCCAGTTCGTTTGGGTATGAGAGCCCGAGTACGATTGGGTCAAAGAACGCGTAAATCAGGGTCTGAGTGGCTCTGGGTGAGAGCGAGTCTGGGTGTGGGTACGTATGCGTGCAAGTGGGTCCGAGTATGAATACAATGAATACGAGTCTGAGTCTGAATGGATCTGACTATAAGTGGGCCTGACTACGAGTGAATATGAAACTGGGTGGGGGTGAGTGTGAGTGATTCTGAATGTGAGTAAGTCTGAGTGTGGTTGGGCCTGGAAATGAATATGATGAGTATGAGTCTGAGTCTGAGGATGGGAGGGTCTAAGTGTGAGTGAGTCTGAATGTGTAAATCTGAATGCGAGCGAGTCTGAATATGAATATGATGAGTACGAGTCTGAGTAGAAGTGAACATGAGCACGAGTTGGTTTGAGCATCTCTGACTCTGTGGCATCCTCGCATTCTGGGCCCCTTGGGGTGTTGAAGCCAGCGCCACACCCGAGACATCCTCAGACTCTGCTCGGAACGCAGACGCAATCTGAGCCCCCTGGGGTGCGAAAACCAGCGCATCGCCCTAGACATCCTCAGAATCTGCTCCGAAAAAGGAGGAAGTCGAGCACGCAAACAGACAAACTGCTCAAGCCTCCCCGCAATCTGGGCGCGGACGGGCCGGTGCAATACATCCTGGCGCCCCCCCTTAGGGGTGCGAAAACGAAAACCAGCGCTTCGATCGAGACATCCTCAAAATCTGCTCCGCCATCATCAGAATCATCGGGACACCACCACCACCATCATCAGCAGCATTATCAGCATCATCACCATGATCATCATCACCATCATTATCACCATCATCACCATCATCATCATCCTCATCGTCATCATATGCATCATCGTCATCATCATCGTTGTCGTCAGCTTTATCAAGAACAAAACAATCAGGTTCATCATCATCATCATCATCATCATCATCATCATCATCATCATCATCATCATCATCATCATAATCATCATCATCATCATCATCATCATCATCATCAGCAACATCATCATCAGCATCATCATCCTCCTCCTCCTCCTTCTCATCATCATCATCATCATCGTCGTCATCATCATCATCATCATCATCATCATCATCATCATCATCATCATCATCATTATCATGATCACCATCATCACGGTTGCCATCACAATCAGCATCAAAATAATAATCGTAATCATCATCAGAGGCATATGCAGAAAAGTCATCACCACCCTCATGAATAACATCATTATCATCATTATCACCGTCATCATAATCTGAATACGGACCCCTATCATCATCATCATCACCATCATCTTCCACATCTTCATCATAATCACCATCAGTATCAGCATCAGTATCATCATCAACATCATGATCATCATCGGCATCATAAGCATCATCATCAACATCCGCACAAGCATCATATTCCTCGTCATCGCCATGTATCGTTAGTATCGTCGTCCTCTCTCACATGATCGTCATCATCGTCACAATCCTCATCATCGTCGTAGTCATCTTTGTCGGACTCATCATAGTCATCATCCGCATCACCATCATCATCAGCAGCGTCATGTCCATGACCATCACCATCATCAGCATCATCATAATCATCATCGTCCTCATCCTCATCACCTTCATCATCATCATCATCATCATCATCATCATCAGCATCATCATCATCGTCATCATCATCATCATCGTCATCATCATCATCATCATCATCATCATCATCATCATCATCAGTTCCATCCTCCTCACCATTGTCGTCAGCAACACCATCATCATCAAGCTCCTCCATCTCATGATCATCAGCAGCAGCATCGCGAGTGTGAGTGAGGGGAGGAAAAAGAGAGGAGGTGAGTTGGTGGGTCTTCGGCGCGGTCAGACTAATCACAAGAACCCCATCCTCTGGATATGGTGAATAACAAGAGACCCATCCGCAGGACATATGGAAAATCGATGGAGCTGGGAAGCCCACGGCAAGCAATGTGAGAAGGAGCGTAGGGAATGCAACAGAGACCAGAATGCCGTCGACCCCGATCCATCTCGCCACCGTGCCTTGGTAGTGGGTCAAAGACCATGAGCATGTTAGGAGGGATGTCGAGGGAAGCCTCGCAGGGGGCCTCTGAGGGGGCCGTTGTTTGGCCTCTTGGAGGCTGTCTGGGAGGGCCTTGCGAGGCGTCGTGGGGGCCTCTTGGGGTCCTCTCGGAGCCTTGTGGCAGCCTCTTAGGGCCCTCCGGCCTTCCTCTTGAGCCAATCTTGGGGCCGTCTTTGGGGCTTCTGAGGCCGTCTAGGGCGCACCTGGGGCCGTCATGGAGCCCTGTCGGGCCACCCCGGGGCCCTCCTGGGGGCCTCTGTGACTACCTACCGGACCACCCCAACCCAACCCGAAGCCCCGAATTTCGGGTTTGGGGGATAAAGGTTCCACGCGTGTTTTTTCAATGTTTCCCGACCCCCCCCACTAGAAATCGAGGGTGAATCTGAGCCTTCGGGTTGGGTTGGGGTGGTTTGGTGGGTGGTGACTCTGGGCCAGTTCTGAAGCGGTGTTGGAGGCCTCTTGGGCCGTCTTGGACTTTCGGAGACTCGAAACATAGAGAACACCAAGAACATGTTCAAAATATGGGAGCAAGGCTTTTGGCTTCTCGGCGCACTCGTCTAGAGCCTCGGGCGCGCACTGAAGCCTGCCCAGGGCCGTCCCGCGCCTTCTTGAAACCTCCTTGGGGCCTCTTGGGGCGGAGAACTCCAATTTACTGTTCATTTTCCCCCTCTTGAGCCATTCTTGGAGCCGTCTTTTGGCCCTCTTGTGCCGTCTTGGGCGCCCCTAGGGAAGCATTGGACCCCTGTCGGGCCGTCCCGGGGCTCTCCTGGGGGCCTCTTGGCCCGTGTTGGGGCGGTCTTGTGGGCCTCTTGGGCCGTCTGCGACTATCTGAAACTCAAAATTTGAGGACCCCCAAAACATTGAAACACCAAACGAAATCAACGATGTTTGCCTCGTAGGGAACTCGTCCGGGGCCTCAGGCGCACACTAAAGCCTGCCCGAGGCCGTCCTGGCGCAGCCTGAGAGCCTTCGGAAGCCGTTTACAAAGCATCTTCGGCGCTCCTGGGGTGTGATGGACCCGTCCGGTAGACTGTCGTGCCAACGTTTTTTGATATCTGTGTGCCCAACGGGGCCACTGTGGAGGCCACGAGGGGCGCTATTGGAGCCCCCGGCGCCAACATGCCAACCCGTGGCCACGGTTCTGGGCCCAGCCCCGGTCTGCTCCGAGAGATATCTATATATATATATATATATATACACACACATGCATACATACATGCATACATACATGCATATACACATATACCTATATAGAGATATATTGCGTAAACAATGCAACACTACAAACATGTATACATCCATACCTTCACACGTACCTACATACATACATAACGACAACATTACATACATGCATGCATGCATACATGCATACATGCATGCAGACATACATGTGCACATACATACATATATGTAGATGCATGCACCTATACACATACAAATACCTATACATGAACCGAAACAAAGACCTGCACATACACATGACCACAATCATACACATGCATGTGCATAAGCATGAAAACATACGTATACATATACATCTAACTAGACATATACATACACACATGCATGTACACATACCTCTACACATACGTCTACGTATACATAGACATGTTCATCGGCATCTGCATAGACATCTACATACGCATATGCCCATACATGTATACGTATGCAACACAAATTGCGCATGTACGCACATACACCGACGCAGACATGAAGGTACATATATATATATATCTATATATGTATATACATGAAATCACATGCATGCGCATATGCATATACAGAAAAGTATACAACTGTTTCTACATATACATACACCTACATAGGTACATCTACAGAAACACATGGATGTACACATACCTATACATGCACATCCCCATCTATGTATACAGGTGCATTAAAACATCAATGCACATGCGCCTATCCATCTACGTATAGGTCTCCGTTTACAGATACATGACCATATCTGTACACATGTACATATAACTATACATACACACGCACATGTACATATACATGTAGATATACATCTACAGACATACATACATGTATGCACATATACATAGGTATATACATAAATATACATATGTATATCTACCTGTTTATGCACATACGTATACAAGTACATACGCATAGACATCTCCATCTACATCTACATATACGTAGACAGAAACGTGTACATACACATACACATCAACACACACACACATGCACGTATAACTATATATACATGTATGTATGTGTGTATAAATTTAAGTCGGATCTCGTGGCAGGTCTCTCGGGGGCTTCCTTGAAGCTGTTCCGAGGCGGAGCCTGTTTGGGTGCCTGTTCTGGGCAATTTGGGGGCCTCTTAGGGGCCTCTTCTCTTGGAGGCCTCTTGGGGGCCCCGTGGGAGCCTCTTAGGTCCTCTCGGGTGCCTCCCGGGGGCTTCGGCCGAGGGCCGGAAAAGTCCGGTCGGATCCCTCGTCTGGACACCTCCTTAGAGCTGCCGTGGGGCTCTCTTGAGTCGTCTTGGAGGCCTCGTGGGCCGTTTTGGGGTCTTTTTAAGCTATATTGACGCCGTCTTGGGGGCCTCCAGCGTCAGGAAGTCGAAACCATGGAACAACCAACATGCTGTATCTTTTTCTGTCCTCTTGGGAAACCTCTTGGAGGCCTCTTGGGGGGCTTTGAAGGCTCTTGGGCCGTCTTGGGACCATCTTGGGCGTCTTGAAGCGATCCTTGGACGTGTCTGGGCCCTCTGGACAATCTTGGGGGCCTCCTGGGGCTGTCTTGGAAGCCCTTCGGGCGTCTTGAGGCCCCTTGGAGGCGCCTGGGAAGGGGTACAAAAAAGGGAGCCCGATGTCACGGAGGCGGGCGGGGCGCTTTTGCGGGGGGCGGCAGATGCGTACGTTTATAAGTACTCCGATTTTACTCATATATATACACATATCTATGTGTATATATAAATATATATACATATGTATATGTACGCGGTGCAATTAACGACTGCTCGCTAGTGAGTTGTGACTCCAGTGCTCGCGCAATGATCCAGACCGCCAACCACCAACTTGGTCTGTAAAACCCATGCGGCGGCGACTGCGATGACTGCTTGGCGCTGGCTGGCGCACCGACGCGGCCACGCCAGCGCGCAAGCTTGCGCGCAGAGCGGCCAGCTAGTCTGGCGCGACCGACGCAGCGGCGGTGACACTGACCGATGGAGATTTCCCAGCGCGTATCGCAAGCTGCGCTGACGCGCGAGCTCTTCAGTGCGAGCCGGTGATTCGGGCGTGCACTGTATCATGGCGACATCGACAACGGTAGACACGACGATGTCAGTAGCGATGCTGGTGACGAAGATTACGAAGACGACGAGAAAACCAATGACGGCGCCGATGCTGATCGCCCCGATGACGATGATGTTGTCCACGTGTCGGTGACGGAGGTTGTGGGGGGACTTTGACGTGCGCACGAGGCCGACGCGCGCGAGCGGCTCACGTGGTACTATTTGACAAGGATCGTGCCCCCTCCCCCGGCAAGCGCACAAGGGAGATGGAATATTTTCGACACGCGCGCGAAAGGCACACTCGGTCGCACTTGATGAAACATGAAAGACGTATGGCTTCCAACAAGGATTCGCAATAGCGCGGGCGACGCCTCTTGGCAAAAAACAATGTTGTTACATCTTTGGTTGTTTTATAAGTTTTCGGTAGCTTCGATCTTGATTTGTTACAAAACCGATGGTGCTTGAAGAAAGTCAGCATGCGCGCGCGGTGGCGCGCGCGTGTAGAATGTGTCTTCTCTGTTGCAAGGGATTACTGAAGACGGGTGATGTTTGATAAACGAGTGCGTGCGCATAGTATTCTTTGTCAGGGATGGGGGGGGCGATAATGGCACTCCCTGGGAAGTGATGGTCATATTTCAATGAAAGATGGGACATAATCAAATGTAACTCGTATGATCCCAGCGAGGGCCTGCCAATCCAGGGGGGGTCCTAATATGTGGTGCAGTCGATGTGGTGCAACATATGTGGTTCGATCTACGTTGAGGAACATGTGCGGTGCAGTCTATGCTGTGCGATCGAAGTTGTTCACTTCATGCGGTGCTATCGATGTTGTGGCGTGTAGATTGCGAGATGTATGTTGTGCACTACATGTGGTGCGATGTATATGGTGCAAGATGTGTGGTGCAATCGATGTGGTGCAGTCTATGTGGTGCTATATGTGCGGTGGAGTCTGTGTGGTGCAATCAAAATTGTGCTGCCTGCGTGGTGAAAGATGTACGGTGTGATCTATGGTTTGTAGTCTAAATGTTGTGAACTATTCCCCAATCAGAGCTTGCCTCTGTAGGGGTCCTAGCGGATTCATATGTTTAGGTGAACTTCGTCGCCGATTTCGGTGGCCGGCCCGAAAGCTCGGGTGCCCGGGTGCCCAGGGGTGCCCGGGTGCTCGGGTGCCCAGGTGACCAGGTGTGCCCAGAGGTGCCCGGGGGTGCCCGGAGGTGCCGGGGGGTGCCCGGGTACCCCGGTGCTCTATCGCCCTATAGCCCTATAGCCTATAGCCCTAATAGCCCTCTAGCCCTAATAGCCCTCTAGCCCTATAGCCCAATAGCCCTTTATAGCCCAATAGCCCTATAGCCTTATAGCCTGAAAGCCCTAGAGCCCCATAGCCCCACAGCTTTATGGCCCTATAGCCCTATAGACCCATAGCTCTGTAGCACAAGAGCCCTATAGCCCAAAAAATATAAGGATGCTTCTGTTTCTTCCCCATATCCAAAGAGATGGGGTTCTTGTTATTGGCGGACCGCGCCGGAGGAACAGAGAGAGAACAGAACACCACCTCACCTCCTCTCACTCAGACCCACTCCGACTCAGTCATCACTCAGACTCCCTCATCACTCAGACTCAGTCAGTCACTCAGACTCACTCATCACTCAGACCCACTCATCACTCAGACTCACTCATCACTCAGACCCACTCATCACTCGGACTCAGTCATGACTCAGACTCATCACTCATCACTCAGACTCACTCATCACTCAGACTCACTCATCACTCAGACTCACTCATCACTCAGACTCACTCGTACTTGCATTCGTACATTCACTACACTCACTCAGGTCCACTCATCGGATGACTCACACACACTGATGTGAAGGATGTGTCAGGCGATGCGGTGGCTTCAGCACTGCTATGGGGAGCGGCGGGGGGGTATTTCCCTCGGCCCCTTTCGCGGATTTGTGTGGGGATGTCTCAAGCGGTTTGGCCATTTTCTCTTCCAACATGTTTCGCTTTCGGAGCAGCTTGCGAGGATGTCTCAGGCGATTCGCTGGTTTCAGCACTTAAGGGGGGCGGCGGGTTCGCGGATTGTTGTGGGGATGTCTCAGGCGGTTTTGCCTTTTTCTCCTCCAACATGTTTCGCTGTCGGAGCAGATTTGGAGGATGTCTCAGGCGATTCGCTGGTTTCAGCACTCTAAGGGGAGCGGCGGAGGGGGTATTTCACTCGGCCCCTTTCGCGGGATTGTGTGGGGATGTCTCAGGCGGTTTGGCCATTTTCTCTTCCAACATGTTTCGCTTTCGGAGCAGATTTGGAGGACGTTCGCGCCCAGTTTGCGGGGATGTCTCAGGCGGTTTGGCCGTTATGATGCTGGGCATCTGTCGTTTTCGGAGCAGTTTTGGGAGGATGTCTCAGGCGATTTGCTGGTTTCAGCACTCCCAAGGAGGAGGAGGAGGAGGAGGAGGAGGAGGAAGAGGAGGAGGAGGAAGAGAAGGAGGAAGCGAGGAGGAGGAGGAAGAGGACGAGGAGGAGGAGGAGGAGGAGGAGGGAGGACAGCATGAACACGGTAGGAGCAGAAGCAGGAAGGGGAGGATGATGATGATGATGATGATGATGAGGAGGAGGAGGAGGAGGAGGAGGACGTGGGCAACTCGAGTAGCCAGGGCCAGACGATCGAGGTTCGATGTTCCAAAGCGTTAGGTTTTACTCAAACGCTTCCGCCTCACTCTCCTTCGCTCTCCGCTCTCCTTCACTCTTCTGCATTCATACTCACTCATACTCAGACTCAGTCACACGCAGGCTCACTCGCACTTAGACTCGCTCATATCCATACTTGAACTTACTCACAGTCAGACTCACGCTCAGAACCACTCATATTCAGACTCGCTCCTGCTCAGACTCATCATCCTGCGGTCCGCTCAAACGCAGACCGACTCACACTCAGACTGCCTCACATCCATACCCAATCACACTCGGCTCACTCGCACTCAGATTCATTAACACACACTTTTTCTCACACTCAGACCCACTCAAGCCCAGACTCACTCATGCTCAGACTCATCATGCTACGATCCGCTCAATCACAGACTGGCTCACACTCAGATTCGTCCATACTCAGACCCACTCGCACACAGACGCACTCGCGCTCATATTTACTCACACGCATACCCACTCAAACCCAGGCTCAATCGCACCCAGATTATCTCACACTCAGAATCGGTCGCTCTCAGATTTGCTATTGGTCGCACTCATGCTTGCAGACTGTGGGAATGTCTCGAGCGAGCGGTTCGCCCTCGCACACAGGCGCTCATTGACAGATATCAAGAGAAAGACGTACCAAGAGAATGAGATGCACATATGGGGAGCCCCGCGTCGAGTAAGTTATCTGGTATCATGTTGTGCATGTCATGTGATGCAATCTATGACGTACCGCATGTGTAGTGCAATATATGTGGTGCAATATATGTTGTGCCATGCATGCGGTGCAAACTAGATGGTGCAATCTATGTTGTGCAATCTATGTGGTGCAATCGATGTTGTGCTATCCCCGTGGTGCAATCTGTGCGGTGCGATCTATGTGGTGCAATTCTGCGAGGCCGCGACGAGGCGGCGAGGTGGCTGCGACGGCGACAATATAGCCGCCAGGCCGATGCACAGGCCCAGACACTGGGCGGCCACGAGGCGGCGACGGCACCAACATAGTCGCCAGACTGACGCACAGGCCCAAACGATGGGCGGCGACGAGGCGACGACCGGGCGGCGACGGTACCAACATAGCCGTCAGACCGACGCACAGCGACGAGGCGGCGACGGGGCGGCGACGGCGACGGCGACAGCATAGCCGCCAGGCCGACGCACAGGCCCAGGTCTCGAAAGACAGGACAAGAGCCCCGTGGTGGCAATGCTTGGGGAATCGAAGACGCCGGCCCCCTCTGCTCGCGGACTGGCGCATGCATCCCCCTGGCTCCCGAGGCCACCACTTTGCATACAACAACAATGCTTGGGCCAGCGCTCCCGAGGCCACGTTCTGTCATAAAAAGAGCCGCGTGTCCGCGCCCGGAGATTCCAAGACGGCCCAGGCAGGCCACGAAGGCAACCAAAGTGGCCCAAGATATGCCTCGAAGACAAGGTGGCCTCAAGGCGGCCACATATGGCCTTCGGACTACCCAAGATGCCTCCAAGAGAACCCCAAATGGCCACAAGAGGACCCAACAGTGTGCGAAGAAGCAAAAATCACGGACTTCCAAATGGTTTTTGAATGAATTACGCATTCTCACCTTTTCGGACTTCCGTCATCTCAAGGCGGCCCAGGGAGCCTCTAAGATGGCCTCGTGATAGCCAAAGAGGACCCCACGAGGGTCAAAATATCGCCCTAGAGGACCACGAGGGCTCAAGAGACATTCAAGACGGTCTTAGAAGGCCGTTCGAATGCAAGACGGCGCCAAGATGGCGCCACGACGGCCCCCAGACACCCACCATACTACCAAGAGGGCCCCAAGACGGCCCAAGAGAGCCCCAAGACGGCCTCAGAGGGCCCCAAGGCGGCTCAAGAGAGCCCCAAAGGACCCCCCAATACTGTCTCACAGGAATTCACGACAGCCCCAAGCAGGCCAAAACGAGTTCCATGAGCCTCCTCCTCCTTCTCCTCGTCCTCCTCCTTCACCTCGTCCTCGTCCCCCTCCCCCTCCTCCTCCTCCTTCTCCTCCTCCTCCTCGTCCACCTGCTCCTCCTCCTCCTCCTCCTCCTCCTCCTCCTCCTCCTCCTCCTCCTCCTCCTCCTCATCATCATCATCATCATCATCATCATCATCATCATCATCATCATCATCATCATCATCATCATCATCATCATCATCAACATCACCATCATCATCAAAATCATCATCTCCGGCATAACTACTCATAATCACCATCATCGTCATCACGACTCCCCCAAGCCTGGTGACACGAGGTGTCACACGTGAGGGCCTCCCGTGCCTCCCGTGCCTCCCGTGCGGGCGTTGCCGCAAGCAGCTCGAAATTATTCCGCCTGGGGGGCGCAGCTTGGCATGAGATGCGAAGAAAATGACGGGTTAGCCCTCCTCGAGAGCGTCTGGAGGAGCCCGGGCCGCCCGCGGCCGTCCTCTTCCGCCCAGGGGCTGCCCGCGTCCTGCGGCGACCCAGTCGCTCCGAAGCCACCAGGCAACCTGGGGCGGGCCACTGGGAATTCAAGAGAGGGTGGAGATACATCTCGCCAACGTCGCCAACCTCGTCGTCGGCGCCGCCGCCGCCGTCGCCGCCGTTGTCGTCGTCGTCGTCGTCGTCGTCGTCGTCATCGTCGTCGTCATTGTCGTCGTCATCGTCGCCGTCGCCATCGTCGCCGTCGCCGTCGTCGTCGTCGTCGTCATCGTCGTGGTCGTCGCCGTCGTCGACGACGGCGCCAGCGGCGTCGCTGGCTGCGGCAACGTTGGCAGCGTCGGCGCCGGCGTCGTGTAATTAGCAGGGCGGAGGGCACGGGGGGACGGAAAGGGGATGGCGACCCGTCCCCGACATTGTGGGATGCTGGGCTGGAGCAACGAAGGTTGGTTCCGAGTCGAGGGTGTACGATGGGGGGGGCGGCGATCCTCGATAGGGGTGCATCCGAGTAATCCCCCAGGGGGTATCCCAAAGTTCCCCCCCTCATCCTCATCCTCATCCTCATACTCATACTCATACTCATACTCGTCCTCCTCCTCCTGCGATATGCGATATGTCGGCTTTGGTACCATGGAAAGCGCTGCGGGCCCTCCTCAGCGGCGCTCTGGTATCATTGAGGGCGAAAAACTAAAACATGTTCCGGGTGGAGTGCGAGGGGATCATCGTGAAACGGCGAGAGACGACGAGGCGAGGGAGGAGGCAACCTCCTCCTCGGCAGTGAGGTGGCGCGCGGTGTCTGCAGCCGACTCGGGTCTAGCGACGGCTTCGGCGCGTGTGCAGGAGCTGGACAAGGCCTTCGGCATGCGGACGGGCGTGGAGGGTGTCGCGGATCGCGCTCGTGCTCATACCCCTGCCGCTCTCGAGATGGCACAGGGAAACGAACCTGCATGGCTGGATGGGCTCCGCAGGAACGTGGCCCTCCATGCTGCCGCGCAGGGGGTGGACCCGCCGGCGACGGCGGACGTGCACACCCTACGGACTGCGCAGCACGGACCACGCCTGGGGCCTGCGGGTTCCGCGGATGAGGCCAGCAGCAGTCCTCGACAGCAGCGGCGGCACCGCGCAGGCGGCGAGGCGGCGGTTCCAAGCGGAGGTCATGGGCCACTGCTGCCTTTCATTCCAGGGGCGGGCCGCTGGGAGCCTCTGGCGTAGGGCATGGGGACGCCCCGTTCTGCTTCCCCACGGGCCTCGAGCACGCCGAGGAGCAAGCCAACCAGGTGCGGGACCAGGAGGCTGGGCCTCTCTGCACATGCGGGGCCACCCTTGTTTCTCTACGTGCGTGGCCAAGCCGCTCGATCAGGAAGCTCGAGGAGGAGACTGGGAATATGCTGTCCAGCTCGTCGTCTTCTCCCCGTTTTGGGCGGGTCCGTGATTGTCGAGCCCAGGACCCTGCCGTGGAGCCCCACCCACCTGCGGCAGCGGACTGGCGCGTCAGTGCCGAGCGGGCGCGGCTCGTGCGTGATGACGACGCCACCCGCGGTGCTGCTCGGCCCTCTCGGCATCGCCCTCCACTGGGCCGGGCCGGTGGACGTGTGGGGCCATGTTCCAGGGCTCTGCGATGGCCGCGGCCAAAATGGCTGCAGCCGCGGGCCCGCTGCGGCCGCGCCCACCACGGACGGCTGCAAGCAGACTTGATTATGAATGTGTGTATGGGCGCGTGCTCAAGGAGAGTTAAGTCGGGCCTGTCCCTCGACAGGAGGAATGTTCAACAATAAGTCGGGCCTGTCCCTCGACAGGAGGAATGTTCAACAATAGTCAAAAAATAGTCTGGGGATATTCTATTTTAGTACGTTTTGCTTGTTTGGGGGTATATGTTGAGTATTGGTTTTCTTTCGCCCAAGAATTCCCTGTAGGGGGACAGGCCCGACCCAAAAGAAGAGCGACGAAATCGTAGGCGGTTATGCTCGTACGCACACGCTGCCTGCGACGCCCTGTGATGCTCGCTGCGCGGCGTTGATGATCTACTGCGTAATTACCGGAGTCCTGCCATGCCAGCGCGTACCTCGCCGAGCTCAGGGCCTAGGGTTGAAGCGATTGGTCGACATGACTTCGTCATGGTTCCAATTCCCGTTCCCACTCCTGGCTCCCTCTTGTCCTCCTCCTCCTCCTCCTCTTCCTCCTCCTCCTCCTCCGCCGCCCTCCTCCCTCCTCCCTCCTCCCTCCTCCTCCTCCACCTCCTCCTCCTCCTCCTCCTCCTCCTCCTCCTCCTCCTCCTCCTCCTCCTCCTCCTCGCTCCTCGCTCCTCCTCCCTCCTCCCTCCACCTCCTCCTCCTTCTCCCTCCTCCTCCTCCTCCTCCTCCTCCTCCTCCTCCCTCCTCCTCCTCCTCCTCCGCCTCCTCCTCCTCCTCCCTCCTCCTCCTCCTCCCTCCTCCTCCTCCTCCTCCTCCTCCTCCTCCTCCTCCTCCTCCTCCTCCTCCTCCTCCTCCTCCTCCTCCTCCTCCTCCTCCTCCTCTCCTCCTCTCCTCCTCCTCCTCCTCCTCCTCCTCCTCCTCCTCCCTCCTCCTCCTCCTCCTCCTCCTCCTCCTCCCTCCTCCTCCTCCTCCTCCTCCTCCTCCTCCTCCTCCTCCTCCTCCTCCTCCTCCTCCTCCTCCTCCTCCTCCGCCTCCGCCTCCGCCTCCGCCTCCGCCTCCTCCTCCGCCTCCTCCTCCTCCTCCTCCTCCTCCTCCTCCTCCTCCTCCTCCTCCTCCTCCCCTTCTCCTCCTCCTCCTCCTTCTCCTGGGGAGAAGCCGAGCGCCAGCTCGGCCCCATCCCTGGGGCCACCGAGGCAGCGCCAGCGGCGCCAAGCGCCGACCGCGGACTGGCCCCGACCCCACGCCCTCTCCGAAACGAGCCGCAGCGCGAGTCCGCGAGCCTTCCCCCCCGGCGGGCTCGGCGCCTCGGCGGAGGCTCGGAGTCTGGCGCCTCGGCGAGGGCTCGGTCGGCGTTCCAACGCTCGGGCGTTGCTTAAAATGGAGAGGGCAACAGAGGGGGGGGAGGCCAGGGGCCCCCTTCAGGGCCCCTTTCGGGTCCTTTTATGCAGTCCTCGATCCCCCCCCCCATGTTTAGAGGACAAAATATCCACCCCCATAATAACCACCCCGACACGCGAGGTCGTTTAGTAAACGCGCCCAAAGAAGGAATCGAACAGGGCAGGGCTGTTTCGTAAACGCCCAAGGCCGTGTTTGGTGAGCGGCAACTGTCCGGTCCGGGTGGTTTTCCCTCCCTTGGGTGTTGTCGCTCCCCTATCACGAGACGCCCGACGCAAGCTCCCCCCCCTTCTGGAACGGGTTGGATCCTGCGCCTCGACGGCGGCTCGGGCGGCGTCCGACTCGGACGAATCGGCCGCCCAGCGCCTGGCGCAACACGCGCGGGCGGAAGACCACGCGGCGCTCCACCCGAGGTCAAGGCCGGCGGCGAGGCAGAGGCCTACCGCGACCAGGAGCTGTCCTGGCACGGCCAGGCGCGGCGCTCGAAACTCGCGAGGCTCCTGAGGGTGCAGCTGCTGCTGAAGCTGGTCCTGCCGAGCCGCCCATTCGTGGCGACGTGGCGCGCTGCAGAGGTGTGCGGGCTCCACCTCCTTCCCACGCTTCTGGAGCCGATGTCCGCGCTGATGATGGTGGTGGCGGCGGACCTCAAGCCGACGTGGTCACCGCAAGCGTGCCTGGGAACCTCCCCGTTGCTCAACAACGCGGTTCGTGGAGGCTTCGCTGCTGGTGCTCCAAGGAGTCGGCCTGCTGAGGATCCCGTAGGTTTTGCTGGAGAGGACGGCACCGTGTGGCCCACGGGGAGGCGGACGGAGCTGGAGGCGTGGCTCGGCGCCCCTAACCCGAGTGGGCAAACCGTATCCCCGCCCGGCGATCTCGGCAGGACCAAACGCAACAATATGCACGCATGCACGGCATTCGGTCCATGACGCCGGACAGAATGGAACAGACACCACGGGACCCGCACGAGACTGCGATGGCTCACTCCTTATAAAGACGATGCAGGCATAGCGACGTCGGCACAATCACTGGCAAAAGAGGCGACAGTATCTGGAGATTCTGGACGCGAGCCCCGTACCCGTCTGCCCAAGTGATAAACTGGCCGTCAGGCCGCCATCTCCCACGTTCTTTCCTGAAACGGTCAGAAGACCCTAGCTCTTGACCAATTCTAACAAGGCGCCCAGCAGCAACGCCGCACATCCTCTTGGGATAAATCGCCGCCAAGGTCGTGCTGCGGGCGGGGTGCCCTGGATCCCTGCCCGACAAGAACGCGCGCGGGACGCCCGCGAGCCCGCAGATGCCCTTGGAGACCCCACAGCGGCACAGCAAGCGATCACAGCGACGCCACCCCATATGGCAGTGGTTGTCGCCTTCCTCCACGGGGTCCTGACAGCGCACTGGTCGACATGGCGAAGCCGACAATCATGGGCCCGGAGGAGGGGCAGAAGGGGCGGCGCCAGCCAAAATTTAGGGACGCGAGGATTCTTCGACCCGACTGGTATCGGCGGTGGACAAACCTCCCCTTAGTGAAAACGGCCTGGGGCCGAAACCGACGGACCTGGACCCGCAAAAATGACAGCCGCGATGCCCTCTCGCGAACCGAAAACGGCCAACTCCTGAATCGACGCGTCAGGGTAGGAAGTCTTCTATCCACCTCCGAATGTAGGGGCGCGAGGATTCTCCGACCCGACTGGTACACCATGCTGTCGGCATAACCTGCCGTCGGCACACTTTCTGGGCTTTTGTCTTCCCCCCCCACTTCCCATGTCTTCCCACATGTTCTGGGGAATCGACGATGAATTGTGTCTGTGTGTTTCTTTCCCTCCTGAGATTCTCCGACCCGACTGGTACACCATGCCATCGGCACAGCCCGACGATGGCCGTCGCGAGCGGCGAGGGGGCCGCGGTGTGCTGGCGCGCGGCGGGGGAGAGGCCGCGGGCGCCGGTGGGCGCTCGGCAGAGGTGCGCAGCGCTGTCCGAACAGCTCGAGGCCATATGTAGGGGGCCACATGCGAATCCTACCCCTACCCCCCACGATTTCTGAGGGGGAGGGTGGGGTTCATTTCGCTCAGGAGCTCCCGAACGGAGTGAACCCCACCCTCCCCCTCAGAAATCGTGGGGGGTAGGGGTAGGATTCGAATGTGGCCCCCTAATATGATGCACAGGGGGGCGAGGACCGGGCACGGCACAGACCTGTGATGTCACGGCAATGCACACGCTCACAATCCAACCATTGCATTAGAGATGTGTCTACCGTGTGTAACAAATAATAATAATAATAATAATAATAATAATATATAAAAAACAACAACAACAACAACAAAAAAAAAAAAAAAAAAAACATGCTCTGAGCATGCCTCAAACATATCTGTAACCTATTTACAGCGTGTTTGAAACATCTTTTAGGCACCTGGAACAGCTCGAAACCATATATGCACAGGGGGCGGTGACAGGCACGGCACAGAATTGTGGATGCCACGACAATGCACACTCTGACAACCCTACCACTGAGATATGTTGTGCCCAGCCGACTTGAGGACCACATCCCAGAAATAATTTCGAGCACCCGGAAAAGTGTCAAAAGAGTGTCGAAAGAGTGTCGAAACACTGTCGCCCAGGGTCCTACACGTGAAAACCCTCGAGTCTTTGGGTGCGCTCGAAATTCTTTCTGGTGATCAAGGCTAAAGTAGGTTGGAACATCATAACCATTGAGTTAAGCATGCAATCTGCCTCAAACATGTCTGTAACCTATTTGAAACGCGTTTGAAACATCTTTTAGACACCTGGAAATTGTTCGGCAGCACGCTTCCTCTCCATTGATCGGCTTCCACCGGCACAGCACAGAAGGCATCCGAAGAAATCCAGCCGTTCACCGGGCGAAGTGGTGTCACTCTGAGGTGGCCTCGCCCGCCGAGTGGGCCCACTCCAGCGACGGGGCGACGGCGCGTCGCCCCGCGGGCGGCCTGAGCCAGGCCCCCACGCCCGCCGCAGAGCCCCAGGAAACACCGGGCGCGCAGCACGCTGTCAGCCCGCCCCGGTCGCTTCACCTCCCCGGCAAAGACGCTGTGGAGGTGGCGCGCGACTTCGCGCCAGGAACCCGTCTGCGCGGCCCGCGGCTGATGGGACCGTTTTCGACCACCAGACCACCACCACCATAAGATGGAGGGAGAGGGGGGTCCTCCTCCTCCTCCTCCTCCTCCTCCTCCTCTTCGTCCTCCTCCTCCTCCTCTTCCTCCTCCTCCTTCCCCCCATCCAACTTATGGTGGTGGTGGTGGAAAACAGGACCATCAGCGGCGGCCACCGCGCGCGGAGCCCCCTCCGGGTGGGCGCGGGCGCCCCCGCGGATAGCACGGAGCGCGCGGCGGGCCCCGGTGGCCGCCCGCCTGCGAGGGCCAGGTGGCCCGCGCAGCAGCACCGCTTCCAACGTGCGAGATGACGGACTGGGCGGCGGCAACAATCTCTGGGCGCACGAGGCCCAACATTGCCAGCGGCTTCGCCTCCCCGCTGTGCCCGCGCAGCGACGCCTCGCTCTGCCAACGCCCGCGCCCTTTGCACCGCGGCCGGCGGCCTGCGCTGCAGCGCGGGGTCCTCGGAGGCGCCTCCGTGCCACAGCCGGCGCAGACTTGGCCGCGGAGGGGCCAGGTCGAGCAGACCGCCTCGCCCGCGAAGTGCGGCTTCAGGCCCCCTGGCGCCAGGTCGCGCAGCAGCGTGCCGTGCTGGAGCACGATCTTCAAGGCTGCGCGGGGGCGCAGGATTCACGGGTCGAGGTCGAGCAGCACCGACTCGCCCCATGCGCCATTCTTGCCTGACCGCAGGATCATGTCGCCCCCCAGCAGCAGCAGCGCCCCCTCGTGGGCAACAGAGGGACAGCCAAAAGTCCCGCACGCGATCGCGCGAATATGCGCCGTCGACGCAATCCCGCGCGGGTCGCGTCCGGGCTAAGCGAGGAAACGCAAACGGGTGGACCAAAAACAGAATTGGAGCTCGCCCACCGGGGGTGCGCACGGAGCAACCAAGAAGAAGCATAAGGGTATGGAGGCACAACATGGATTGCAATGCCCTTCTGCAAGTCTTGCTCAACCGACTGAAAAATAAAACCCGACGCCAACAATAGTCGCAACTGGGTCCAGACGTCGCGTGTATGTTCCCCGCTTCTCTTTGTGTAACTGTCCCTATGGTTGGCACTCCTGTTCAAACCGCTCTACATCTCAGCAATCGCGCTCTGCTTGCGTGCTCCGGTAACGATCATAACGCTGATCAGCATTGCCGCTCGCTGCACATCTGCGCACTGCCGATTCCCGCGCGCCCGTGACCACTGATCGCATGACGCGACTGACAAGACGCCCACTCACAAACACAACGCGCGAAACACTTTGCACGCGAGCTGCCGAGTGCAAATGATTCGCGCTCGGTCACGGTGCCCCCCGCGCGAAGCTCGTCGCAACGACATGGCAGTAGCAGTGCCCCAAAAGCGACAATCTGAGATTGATTCATGAAGGGGCGCGCGGGAGTTACGGTCCACTGCATCGAAGCAAACATTTGTTCTTGGACGTTTGCAAATAGGCACTTTGCGAGTCGTGGAACGCGCTCGGTGACTTGAGGTGCGTTGGCATCTGGGGGTCTTGGCGCGGTCGTAATCCTCGGTGGCGCGCGGGGCTTGCTGCTAGCCCGCGGGCGGGCGGTGGTCAAGGCAACTGCACCATTCGCCTCACAGAAATCCTCAGGAGTCCTCCTGGGAGGAATCCCTTCCTCCTCCCAGAACGCACGCGCGGAGCGGGTGCCAAAGAAGCCTTCCAAGAATGGAGGAGAACAAAAGAGGAATCATCATGATGGCGGGAGAGGGGGAGAGGATGACAAGGACAAAGGACAGGGCTCTCGAGCGACATCCTTCGAGCAGGGGGAGGACGATGAGGAAGAAGATGATGGAGGACGTGGAAGAGAATGGAAGAGGAGGCGAGGGCCAAAAGCCTCGCAGCGTCACGTCGCCAGGAGAGCGAAGCGGCCAGAGGCCCAGATTCTGACTGTCTGGAGCTGGACTCCCTTTGATGCGTTCAGCATTGACGAACTGCCCATTCCAGCGTTCCAGCGAAGCGAAGGACGAGGCGTGGGATAGAGGATGAGCGAGGACGGGGCATGGAGGCGAACGACGACGCAAAACGACGAGGACGAGGACCTCGGCGACGCCGCTGCGAACGACGGCGGCGACGACGGCGGCAACGACGAAGATGGAACACGAAGACGACGCTGGCGGCGACGCCGCCGCCAACGATGACGATGCCGACGCCCGACGCCGCCGACACGAACGACGACGCCGACGACACCGCCGCCCTCGACGCCCGAGGCCGACGGCGGCGCCGACGCCCACGGCGACGCCAAAACGGCGACCGGCCGGCCTGCCGCTGCGTTCCACCGCTGGCCGCAGGCGCCCAGGCGGGCACAGCGGCGGCGGCGCCGCCGCCCTCGCGAGGGGAGGAGGATACGGATTGGAGGATAAGGAGATCTAAGGATAAGGATCCGACGATGAGGTCGAGGACAAGAGGGACGAAGGGAGGGACAAAGAAGACGAAGGCGAGGCGGACGGCGGGCTGGCAGGCCCCGCGAGGGGGGCGGGCGGGCTGGCGGGCCGCCAGATCTTGCTCGGGCGTTGGCAGGGCTGGGTTTGGGGGGACCTGGTTCAGGGATGTGTACTGGGGGACGACACGACGCCCCATTGCACCAGCCGGAACCGCCGTCACCCGACAAGGACACCAGCTACGGCAGACCTGGATTCTGGCCAATTTAGGGGCTCTGGGGCCCCACTACTAACCGGGCCCCCTTACCTAGAACCTGGGGTCCTGGCTATACCCGACTTGCGACCGGAGGCCGGCCACTGACGGTGCGCGGCGGCGCTGACGGCGGGAGGGGCCCGCCTGGATGCCCCGGCTAGCGGCCACGGCCGAGAGGCCCTGCCCTCAGATCGCAGACGACGCGGAGAGATCAGGCGACGGCCAGTGCTTCGTCGTTTTCGGCCTCTGGGGGCCAAGTGTCCGCCGCGGGAGCGTCACAGACAGAGGAGGCAGGGGTGAGAAACCGAACCCGGAGATCGAGATCGCCGGTGGCCGACGTCGCCAAAATCCTGCGTCGTCGGAGGAGAGGGCTTTCTCGACAGAGGGAGGAGGGGGCACCCTCCAGACATCTCTCCTGTCGCGAAGCAGAATCACGACGGAAGGCTTCTACTCACATCTTCGGCCTGTCTGGGGGCGGGGGCCTCACCGTGCCAGGGGGCCGTCAGGGATCGGCGGCGAGCCTAGGGGTGGAAATGGGAAGGGGCGGGCCTTCTCAAAAGGCTCGGGAGTCCCTCAGCCTTCTGAAGAGTTCTCTAAGCGTTCCCCGAAAAAAACATGATAATCTCTCAGAAGGCGCGAGGCCTCCGGAGAAGTCCCGCCGCCTTCTGAGAGGGCCCCCTCCTTCTCACTTCCCCCCTCGCTCGCTGCCGAAGAGAAAGACTGAGGATGTGAAACTGGCCCTGTGCTTAGGTCGGGCGTGTCCTCGTGCAGGCGGATATTGGACGAAGAATCAAAGATACGCAAAACAAATAGATTCACAAATTGCCACAAATGGTCCAAAATCGTCCCCAGACTAATTTCAAATTATTTTTGAGTATTCCTCCTGTAGGGGGACAGGCCCGACTTAAAAAGTCCTATGCGAAGGGGCCCAGACTTATGTTGCTCCCATCGTGCTTAGAGACCACATCCAAGAAATGAGTTCGACCACCCGGAAAAGTGTCGAAAGAGTGTCGAAACAGCGTCGAAACAGCGTCGGGCGAGTGTCTCCCGGGGCCCGACGCGTGACAACCCTGGAGTATCGGTACTTGGCTGGTGCTCGAAATTCTGTCTGGCGATCAAGGCTAAAGCAAGCTGGAACATCATAAGCCCAGACCTCCGTGACGCGACGCCGCGCGCAAAAAGGCCGCGGCGCCAGGCGGATTTTGGACGAAACATCAAACATACGTTTTTTCTTACATAAAAACAATATATTCAAACATGGTCCAAAGAGATCAAAAAAATCGTCATCCGACTATGCTTTATTCCTATGTTTGAATATTCCTCCTGTAGGGGGACAGGCCCGACTCAACAAAGTCCTCTGCGAGGGGGCCCGGGACCTTCGTGACGCGACGCCGCGCCCCCAAAAACGCCGCGGCGCCAGGGGCCCGGGGCCGCGGCCGCCCCAGAGGGTGGGCCCGCGGAGGCAATCCAGGGGGGGGGGCCTCTGGCGAGCGTGAGGTCGGTCAGCGGTCCCCCAACACCCCTACCTCAGGGGACAAAAACACTCCCTCCTCCTCCTCCTCCTCCTCCTCCT